>JAFBJW010000151.1:444669-884880 GCA_016785235.1 Pseudorhombus dupliciocellatus | reverse complement strand
CTCCTACCCCCCCCCCCCCCCCCCCCATCCCACTATGCTTTAAAGGGTCAGTTCACCCACATTCCAGAAAACATATAGAACTGTTCTCCAGCTGGGATGAAAGGTTTTGGTTTTATTTGCGTAGATTTTTAGGAATTCTTCCTGCTGCAGTTCCACATCAGGCTTCAATGTTTTTTTTATCATGATCATGATCATTTAACACACTCCATATCTGAGATGTGCGTGTAAAACCATCCATCCACTTTGTCTGTTTCAATCTGTGCTGTGCAATCTGCTCAAAACAATGCAGGTTTTCCTTTTGTCTTCCTCTCTCTCCATTTTCTTTCTCCCTCTTTTCCGCCGGTCTCCCTCTGTCCCTCATTCACACAAACGCCAGCTCCACCCTTGACCTCGCTGTGAAAAGTTAGTGCACCCGGGGTTGAACTCTCCCAGATCGGCCTCCGCCACAAACGCCTGGGAAAGTGCCCCTTGTCATACATATATCTGTGTGTGTGTGTGTGTGTGTGTGTGTCCGAGTGTGTGTTTATGTGCGACTGTGGAAACACTTGGGGTGTCATGAATAGGAGAGATTTGACCCTCAACCGCCTGACCTGTTCACACAAACCAGCCTTTTAACCCAGGCTCGCCATTGTGAGTGTAGGCTGCCTCAGTTTATTCACAGCAGCCCTCCAAAAGAGGCCAAATTCATTATATATCACTTTGTTTATTATTTTCCACTGACTCTCCTCTTTTCTTAATTCCTCACCATTCTCTTCCTCCTGCTCCCATCGCTCCTTATTTCCCTCCTTTCACGTCAACCTCAACGCCTGAGCCTGTATTCTCCATTGACGTCCGAGCAGATTGCACATTGGAAATGAATCTTTTTTTCCCACTTTATTTCTGTTTCTTGAAATTGTTTTATTTCCTCCGAGTCACGATGTATGTTTTATTGTGCATAGTGTGAGGGTGAACTGCTGGAAGTGACTGATGATGATAGATCTGAGATCATGCCTCTAATACAGATCGTTAGTCGAATGATTTTGTTGCTAATTAGCCTAATTTAGATGATTGGTTACAATTATGTTAACATGTGTTTCAGCTGAGTGATCATACAGAGGTACGATGTGTGTTATTTAACATTTTCCGCACCTACAAACTGGTCCATGATGCCGTCATCTGGGTATGACCAATGATGGATTGAGATTTTTTGTCTTAATCTTGTATTTCTTGAGAAAAAAAATTGTCAAGAACTGTGTTTGTTGTATGAGGCCCCAGGGCCCTCTGGGGATCATGGAGGAGTTTCAAGGTGGCCCCCTGCAGGAAAAATCTGAAGTACACATTGCAAGAAATTGAAACAAATGATAATTATTCATTAGGGGCATCATCTTCTCATGTGACTGGCAGCATTGCTTCATCACATAAGTAACCCTACACTACAGATCTGTTTGAACCCTCACCTGCACTCAGGAAGCAAGTTTGACCCTCCTACATGTAGAGCGAATCTTTAATCTCAACTTACAATTAAAATTCGCTTTAATAATTCTCTCCATATAATTGTGATTAAGTGGCTGAGCCATCATGGTCCAGGGCCTCAGCCATATGCTCTCCTGGGCCCTATCTTGGATCAAACCCTCCCTCTGCTGGTCAGCCTCTGTAATGCATTTAAAACTGAACGATAACAAGGTGTGTACACTAAAACTGTAATATTGACTAAAAACTACATCAATATGATGTGGATTTTCACACAATATAATAATAATAATAATAATAATAATAATAATAACAACAATAACAATAACAATAACAATAACAATAACAATAATAATAATAATAACAATAACAATGTCTTCTGTTCAGACAAACAATAATGTGTTTTAGAAGGTTAAATTATTATAATACTAATCATCAGCATTATAATACAACCGTATCTACCAACAGCCAGGATCAACAAGACTTCTGAATCTGGTATTTTATTTTGAATGTGCCATTACTTTGAATTATGAGGAAAAGAATAATAAGAACTACACTCATCCGTGTAGTTCGTGTACACATGTGTGTCCCTCTGCAGGACATGTCTCCAGTGTCTCACAGGTTTGTCAACAGTTTGAAACACATTGATCTTTGAGGGAAAAACTTTTTTTCTGGGGCCTCGGGGCGTAAAGCGGAAGTAGTGAACCTCTATCGGCTGACTTCGTGTAACTTCGTGTAACTCGAGTGGGCTCGAGCGGTGGGAAGGTGGAGTTGAGGATTTTAGGGGAGAGCCCACATTTCTCTCGCTCTTCTTCCTGGGGCCCGCCGCTGCTGACGCGTCCGTCCAGAGACGGAGCCTCCGCCACCATGACCCCGCTCCTGCTGGCTCTAGCGGCCCTGCTCCTCCCGGCGGAATCCTACTTCTCCGAGGAAAAGTACCCGGAGGAGTCGAAGGTGCAGCCTCCCACCGTGGTGATCGCGATCATTGCTCGCAACGCCGCTCACTCGCTGCCCTACTACCTCGGAGCCCTGGAGAGACTCCACTACCCCAAGGAGCGCATCTCCGTGTGGTGGGTTTGCTTCCGTGTCCTCTGCTCGGAGAGCCCCTCTGCTGCAGCCGTCCAAAAGGTCAAAGGCATTTAAATGAGTCTGTGAATGCAGGGGGCTTCGTTCTTCTTCCCCTCCTCCTCCTCCTCCTCCTCCTCCTCCTCCTTCTCCTGCTCCCTTCTTCTCCCCCCGGTGCCTCTCTCTCAGTCCAGGCTGTTTCTCCCCCTCTCTCTGCCACACGCATTTCCTAATGAGGGTTGCATGGGTCTGTGTTCCTCCTGTTGTTTACATGGAGGGGATGTGTCATGGAGCCTCCAAAAAATGAGACCCCCTCAGTCTATCTGACCATGAAGCTCCTCTTTAACGTGATACTTCTCTGGTTCCTTTAGATCCAGAGCCTGGTTTCACCTGATCTTGAATTACTTTATGTTCTTATAACAGCCTTGCATGTTTTACTTGATTTTGTTGAGATCTAATTTCAGTACATTTTTCAAAAGCACTCTGAGATGCCTTTAGCATGAGAAGTGCCATAAATAATATTTTTATATTCTTATTTCTAAATGTGATTAAAAAACAATGAAAAGTTGTTTATCATTTCGTTTTTTTAAATTGACTTTCTGTTAAGAAAACCAGCAACAAACATTATGGCAAAAATGTGAGTATTGTTTCATGGCTCTGCGTCGTCTCCTGGTTCATTTCTCTTTAAATTTCTTGTTGTCACATGAGGTGAAAGATCAGTTCTGTGCCTGTCCCCTCTGTTACTCCAGCACTTAAAACATTTCACACACGTTTATTCCCACCATCTGCTCCCTGTGTCCTCAGGGCGGCCACGGATCACAACTCTGACAACACCACAGCCATGTTGAAAGAGTGGCTCACGTACACGCAGAGGTTCTACCACTATGTCGAGTGGAGGCCCATGGATCAGCCCACGTGAGTATTTATGCACTGACCTGCTTTAACTGCAGCTCAACGAGCAGAAGACGTCTGCGTAGATTCATTGATATGAAGGAAGAGAGAGTAATAAGCCTGGTGCCTCTCTTTTATTTCGCCGCGTCTGTAATGAAAAATTCCCTCAAGTGTCATACACACAGAGTAATGAAATAAATGAAGCCCCTTGCTAATGGAGCCGCTCAGAGCTGTACTTGAAGCTTCCCTCTCGCTCGTTCAGGCTTTTTATCTTACGTGCACGCTGGAAATTTACGAGCCGACACTTTGATGGCCTCACTAGAGTCGCTCTATTTTGTCTTTGCATAATGAGGAATGATGCGGCGCGCTGCTGCTTGTCCGGACACGTCTGCCTGTGCGGACACCTGCCTGAGGGAATGATTTGTGTCTGAACTCTTGGAAAACCTCTTGTATAACAGCAAAGCACAATTACAGGACTTACATTTGTGGCTGGCTGGTACAGAGGGTTATTCAAGCATAACCATATTGTATACATGTTGTGTTGTCCCTGTGTCTCAGGTCCTATGCAGGAGAGCTGGGTCCTAAGCACTGGCCCAACAGCAGGTACGAGTATGTGATGAAGCTGAAGCAGGCAGCGCTGAACTTTGCCAGGAAACGCTGGGCCGACTACATCCTGGTGCGTTACAGAATAATCCCGAATTCATGTTGTACATTTGCTGCAGTTACATACAACCCCTCTCCTGTCTCTTCTGTCCCCTCCGTCTCCGTGTCAGTACGTTGACACTGACAATATCCTCACCAACCCAGACACCCTCAACCTTATGATCGCAGAGAACAAGTCTGTCATCGCTCCCATGTTAGACTCCCCGGGGGCCTACTCCAACTACTGGTGCGGCATCACTCCGCAGGTCAGTGTCGGACGGTCGGAGGAAAAGCTGGACGCATGGACGCAGAGTTATTTATATTCAAAGTTATCATGCTGCGTTTATTCAGGGGTACTATCGTAGAACAGCCGAGTATTTCCCCACCCGTCACCGTCACAGACTGGGCTGCTTCCCGGTGCCCATGGTCCACTCCACGGTGCTGTTGGATCTACGGAAGGAGGGCATGAAGAACCTGGCGTTCTTCCCTCCCCACGAGGACTACTCCTGGCCCTATGACGACATCATCGTGTTCGCCTTCTCCTGTCGAGCTGAAGGTTTTCGCTGCTGCTGCATTTGTGATTTTCTTCCAGGTCCAAGAGGGACAACGAGGATTTCACACAGTAACTGTCTTCTCTCCATGCTGATGCTCAGAGATACAGATGTACCTGTGCAACAAGGAGCGCTACGGCTATCTGAACGTCCCGGCTAAACCTCACCATACCCTGGAGGATGACCGCCTCAACTTTGTTCACGTCCACCTCGAGTCCCTGAGTAAGACCACTCCTTTTTCGTGCGTTAAAAAAAATAAACTGATACACAGGAGCCCTTCACAATCCTTGTTTTGTTGCCATGTGTTTGCCTCGCTTTAGCTTAATTTAATTGATTGGATGTTCCTCTCTTCTAACTCATGGAACCTCTTTGTCAAATAGTTGATGGTCCTCCCATGAAGCTGTCTCGCTTTGTCCACACGTTCCCCAAACAGAGAGACCTCATGGGCTTTGACGAAGTAAAGGATATTTTTAACTTAATTTTCTCCTCTTTTCGTAATTACTACCAGTGGAATTGCAGCTTACAGACTTAAATGGCCATTTGTCCTCCTCGTCTCAGATATTTCTGATAAACCTGCGGCGCCGCCAGGACCGCAGAGACCGGATGTTGTTCTCTCTGAACGAGCTGGAGGTCGATGTCAAGGTGGTGGATGCTGTGGATGGAAAGTGAGTGCAGCAGCAAAGAGAAAAAACAAAGCAGATACTGAGAGAAAATGACTGAGAAATTCACCACAGGCATACTAGTATTCCTGCATTTATCTTTTCATGAGTGATATCACATCCTGTGTGTGTGTGTGTGTGTTTGCAGTGCTCTGAACAGCAGTGACATTAAGATCCTGGGTGTTGACTTGCTCCCAGGCTACTACGACCCGTTCTCTGGACGCACCCTGACCAAAGGAGAGGTGGGCTGCTTCCTCAGCCACTACTTCATCTGGAAGGAGGTGAGTGGACACTCACAGGACACGTGGGGGTCTTTATGGACACGACCCTGCAGCTGTGTGTGGAGAGCAATAAAATGGATGGGACAAATAATTGGATTCTGTTGTTTGGATAGGGTGCTGTACGATTATATGAGCAGATCGATATTCTTTTATTTATGGCATTCTTTGCAATCCCTGACATTTTTACCAATACTAAGATTTTGCCAAATAGATTTTAGTTGACTTGCTTTTTTTTTTCCCTCCGCTCATCTCAGATGGTGGACGAGCAGATGGACAAAGCGCTCATCTTAGAAGACGATGTCCGTTTCCAGGCCAACTTCAAACGACGGGCCCTCAGACTGTTGGAGGAGGTGCAGCAGGTGGACCTCGACTGGGACATCATGTAAGACCTAATTCACTCCCCTGTTCAAAGGCGGAGAGCATAAGGTTACGTGAATGCAAACTCTGAAGGAAGCCAAATAAAGGCCATGTTGATGGAGACAACAATTCTCCTGTTATTCCTAGCTGCCGAAAACGTCTTCACACATCTATTTGTTTTTTTTAGTTTCTTGGATTTAGACTTTGCAGCCCATGGAAATAAACTTCAGTCATGATGAAAGTGTATCAGCAGGAAGCTGGAAATGCACCAGATTGTTGTTTGTGTGTATTTTCGTTTCCATAACTCTCTTCCCCCACATGTGCAGAGCAAAGGCTGCGAATAATAAAAAAAGGAACAGTATCCAGCACATTCAATGCGTGCACCCTTCCTTCATCTTCTTCCTTACCATCTGTCTTTCTGCTGCAGATACTTCGGCAGGAAACAGGTGAATCCTGGGAACGAGGTGGAGGTGGAGAACGTTCGTAACCTGGTGTACGCCGACTACTCCTACTGGACTCTGTCCTACGCCATCTCTCTGCAAGGAGCCCAGAAACTGCTGAACGCCGAGCCCCTCTCCAAGATGCTGCCTGTGGATGAGTTCCTGCCCATCATGTATGACAAGCATCCCAAGTATGTATGACAACACGCCTGATGCCACCAGCAGGAACCGGCTCATGTGCTGATACACAGCTCACCTCATCTTCCTTATCTTGTTTTAGTAACTCATACCGCCCTCTGCCCCCCAGACATTTAAAGTTCAAATCAATTCCTGCAAACTCTCCCCCTATAGCTGCCTGAACTTGTTTGCATGTTATATATTTAACCTTTTATTGAGGAATAGTTTAAATCGTGCAGTCTGTGGTTTCTTTCTGAATCTCTATTCTTGTCGGTTTATGATGCAGCACTTTCCAAGATAGACTAGGAAACCACATTTCAAAATAAGTCTCTATTCTTCCAGAACATTTTTCCTTTTATGATGCACAGCTGCGTCTCTCTCTCTCTCTCTCTCTGATTGTCCTGACTTGGCCATATGGATCTTGGCTCTCTATAGCCTGTGTGGTTGCCAGACAGACGGCTTTCAGATGTGCTCGTGACAGACTTGTGTGTTAAGTCCTGCTGGATGGATTTTGATGATAAACTGTAAATACAGATGGACGACACGACGGCTCCTCAAAAGTGAAGCCCAACCCGCTTCATCACCACCTGCAGGTCACAAACCCCGCCTCCTCCCTGGAAGCGGTAGATCGTATGCATTCGTCCTTTCCCATCATGCCACACCAGTGACGGAGCAGAGTGGATGAATATGAAGCGCTGCAGTCTGTAAAAGATGGAATGGACCTGGAGCTGAGGGGCTGGCAGAACAGAGGCTTTTACAGTGATGGCATTCTTCACCATGTGTGGAAAACTGGCTGAAAACCAGCCCGCTGTCTGTTTTCTCCATGTCTTTCTCTCTCTCTCACCTCTGGGACTGTAATTCAACACGCACCGCTGGTCCGCTAAGAACCCATGATCACTCCTGCAGTTTTAAAGCTGTTATCGTCTCAAATTAAATCCTTGTGATCTCTAACCTCTGCCTTCTCTCCGCAGTGACGCCTACAAGTCCCATTTCCCCAACAGAAACTTACAAGCCTTCAGCACGCGCCCCCTCTTGGTCCAGCCGTGCCACTACGCCGGGGACCCTGACTGGGTGAGCGACACGGAGACGTCCACGCTGTGGGACGACGACTCTGTGCGCACAGATTGGAGGGGCTCCCATAAGACCCTGAAGGGAGGGGCTCCGCCCCCTGAGATGCTGTCGGCTGCCTACAAGGACGAACTTTAGCTGACACTGCTGTGGAGGAAGTGCAGGTGAAGAGGACTCGGGGTCAGGGGCCGGGAGAGGAACTACATCCAGACTTTATTCTGAGTCGAGTCTGTGGACCCCTGGCACAGGAGGATTTTTTTGTTTTTATATAACGATGGGTGTTTGCATCTCAGCAAATCAGACGCTTTAACTTGCACAACCATCCCCCCCTTTTCCATTGTTTTACTTTGCTCAGAAGACGTTTTTAATATCCTGAGAGTTTGTATGGCTAAGAATAGCATTTTTACTTGAATTTTTGTGTGTTTGTGATGATGCATGTTCATAATATGAATTACAGAGTTTTTAAATGGCTTTACAGTGGATCCCGGACTGAGGCACCAGAAGCTGCACTGCTCCCAACCTCTGGCAAGTCTGGACCAAAGTCTCATACTGTCTGTGCTATTATTTCTATTTTTTCTTTCCTTATTATTATTTTTCTATCTGTTTTCTCCATTTTTGCATATCAAGACAGATTGATTCTGATTAATTTATCCCTCTGGCTTCAGTTTGTGAAAGCATCACATTGAATGTTTGCATTGTATAATCTAATCTTGCATTTTTGATGTCAGTTCATTCCTGGAACTGAAATAACCTTTCTCACAAATTGAACATCATGGTTGAGAGTTAGTGTGACGCCTGGGTTACCACCATTTCTTGTTCTTCTATTTACTTTTTATATATTTATGTAGATTGCAAAGGAATGTTTCAAAAGTAAAAAAAAAAAGTTTACCAACCAGAGAGAAGACTTTATTTCCAATATATAAGAAATTACTTAATATTTATTTTAGAGAGAACATTTAATGTTTTATGATTCTGTAACTTATGCCCTGGGCAAATAATCAAACTAAGCCTGTGAAATCCCAAATAATAAATCAGTGCAGCATGTAAAGATGTTGATTCCAATATCCAGCTTTGCAAGATAGCAGCTTTGGTTCTTCTGAAGTTAAACCTCACCTCATATTCTGCCTGAAGTTAGACCTACTTCCCCACACATGTTGCAGCAAATGTCTCATGAAGCCACATTGAAACACAGCCTATAATAACCTTGTCGTAGCATCACTTGGATCATCTTCAATCCAGGAATGTGTTGACACTCCTCAGACGTCCCTCATGGACTTAAATTACTGGAGCCGAGTACATTCATGTTTTTGCACGAATGGTGATCTGGTTTCACGCTTGGTGTTTGTTTGTCACTCCTCCTCATTGGTCTTCCTTTATTTATTGAGGTTTTCTGACGTGCTCGCTTGTACAATATAAAAATAGGATGCAAGGATAAGTGTAACTTTTTAAAGGTTAATAAAATGTGATTTTGCTCATCTCAAACCAACATGGTGCACTGACCAAAGTCTGCCACAAGAGGGTGAAATGTCTCATTTCAAGGTCCATGAATGCTGGGAATGTTTCCTGGTAACTTTTATTTTAATTTATACTATTCATTTATTCTTCTGACTTTATCTGTATGATCTATAGTTCAAATTAAATTTCCTTGTTTCAAAATGCAGTTGGCTGTGAAATTTGGAGTTATTATATAATTACAGTTTCTTCTCTGAGCTTGCTCTTTATTTTGAAACTGAAGTATTAAAGGTTTTTTTTTTTAATTCAGTGAATTCAGTTTCAGATGGTTCATATTCATCACAGAGACTAAGATGTGTATTTAAGACTTTAACCCACACATTTAAAAATAAGAACATCATGAACATAAGCACATGCAGTTGGTGCATGATGACTCACTTTGGTCTAATCCTTATTTCCCTCTCAGCCGACAAATATTGGATATGTGTGCAGAGTGTTAGCATACACATCAACTTCTGAGTGCATCACAGCTGTCTGCTCGTGCATCCAGCCAGATAATGTGACTTCATTTCTCTCTGGAATACTTTCTTTAAAATTAGAGCAAGTGAAACACACACTCAAAGATCCGCAGGCGTATTTACGTGTCATGCTACACTCGAGCGACCGTTACTTAACCACATGAAATCCAGGCCACAGAGTTCAAAGGTCACCATAGATTCAGCCCCTGTCCAGTTTGAGGCTGTTTGAAGTGACTGGACAGAACCTGTCACAGGAGGGGACACAGGCTCAGTAGCTCATTGGCTACTGGTTCGGAGGTGGAGTTAAACAGGGTCAGGCTGGCATGGCAACAAACTGCATATGGCTCCAAGCGTAAGGTTTCACAATGTTGAGAGTCTTCGCTTTGCACCATTTATTCCCACTCTGCAAGATCACCATATCCACTCACACACACACACACACACACACACACACACACACACACACACACACACACTGCAACCATGATGATCGCTCTTTGGACCTTGAGGACTTCAGTGGGTTTAACAGCTGCTACCACATAAACCCCAGCACACACGCACATACACACACACTGAGTAAATACTGATTGTGTTTTTTACAGTTTGCAGCAAAACAAATATCCAAAAAATATAAAGGAGTATTTTTTTGGTAAACAACATTTGTTTACTTTGCTCTTACTTTCCCAAAATGTCCCCACTCTCATGAGCAGGTAACGTTACCTCATGTCAAATGTGAAATAAAAACAGTATAATACATATTTCGAGCTCAGTCTTTATATTTTTTTTATCTATTCCTAAACAACAGATATATTATTAAATCCCCAAAAGGTGCACATAAATTTAAATAGCAAAATTTCAATGAAATGTTTGAGCCTTGTATTGATTCCTTGTGCTCTGTTGGAATAACTGAAATGTGCAGAAGTTATATAGTATAATATATAGTATAGTATAGTATAAGGACTTCACTTCCTGCTTTGTTCCTTACAACTTCTTCTGTGACCCAATTACTCCGCAGTGATCCTGCCCCTGCAGGAATTCCTGTGAGCTCTGGTCTCAGCTGCAGTCAGCGTGAGTGTGCGCGTGTGTGCGTGAGGAGGAGGAGGAGGAGGAGTGAATACAGGAACCACCACAGCAGATCTCCGAGCTTCCACATCTCCCACGCTGCACTTTTTAAAAAAGCTCTCCCTCTCGGCCATTTTTCCGTGCACCTCCTTCTCTGAACTCCTGTCCGTCCTCTTCTCCTCCTCGTGCCGGCGCGGGTCAGCAGGAACCGGTGGTAAAGTGTGGAGACACACCCGAGCTGTCCTGCAGCAGACTTACAACACGAGGATACGTCTGGTTTGGGTTCAATTCCTGCCGTTTCGCGTAAGAGCTTAGATCACATGCTGCGTTTAATGCCACGTTGCTTCCCGCAGCTGCTCACGCTGGGTCTGTTATTCTGCCGTGTGGCGTTCAAGTGCATGTGGTGGAATGTGTTGTTTTGTGGGTATTTTTTATTTCAGGTGTTGTGAACAAACTTTGCGGTGCAGGAGGTGTGTGTGTGTGTGTGTGTGCGTGTGTGTGTGATGTCACGGCACCTGATCTGCCAGTTTTTAAAGTTTACTTTTTGTACAGTCATTGATTAAGGACAAGTTCAATTAACATTTGAATATCCTGTGTGGGGTTTCTCATTTCAAATATATTTCTGTTATTTAGTTCAATTATTATTCTTTATAACTCGAGTTCATGATATCTGACCAAACTTAATTTAAAGTATCCTAAATTGAGTTAAGGAAGACAAATTAATAGGATTAAGTCTGGATAAAATGCAGCTTTTGACTTTTTACCTGAGGAATTGAAAGAGATTAATCCCTTACTGAAACGGTTGACGTCCCAGAGACAGTATTCTTTACAATCTATGGATGGCACACTGCATGCCGAGGACAGGGTCAGATAAGATGACCTGAAATGACAGCCGACATCCAAATATTGTCTTTGTGTTCGCTGTCAGCTCGGCATCACTCTGTTAGATAATGTCTCTGCGAACTGGCGAGCATAATGTGACTCACGGCTGAACCTTGATCTCTGTTGTCTTTTGTCGATTGTAAAACCTGTAACTCTAGATCGGTGCATGGGGGCTGCATATGATCACATTATCTGACATTTCTTGACCCTTTCTACCATTTCATTTCTAAAGTGAAGCACAGCTCCATTTAAGTGTAACATGGTCTCTGCATCCTGTAAACTAATGTGTCCTGAAAAATCCCTCTCTAACGTCTGACTGTCCGCAGGCGACCATGGCCTTCCTTGGGAGCACAGCTCGGCGGTTGGTGTTGGCAGCACGCCGCCCTCTCTCCCCTCTGTGCCGGGCGAGTGCTCGGTCCTACAGCTCAACGCCCACCCAGGAAAAAAGTGTCCCGTACGAGAAGACACTCCAACAGAAGGACGGCGCGTCCTCTGGACCCACTAAACCACTGCCCAGGTCAGATCTGCAGATGGTTGGAGGAGGATTGTGCTCATTGTGATGAGGAATGGATCGGTGTCGTCATCCTAGTCCACTCACCTGTAGTTTCTCCGTCCCCGGCCTCAGGTCAGCGGACGCGGTGGTGATCGGAGGAGGCAGCCTGGGCTGTCAGACCATCTACCACCTGGCTAAAATGGGAATGACCAACGTAGTCCTGCTGGAGAGAGACAGGCTGACCGCGGGCACCACCTGGCACACTGCAGGTAACATGCTGCAGGAACAGAGCGGCAGAGTGAGGAGTGTGCATGTGTGCGTGCGTGTGACTGAATCTGAAACACACACTGTACCAGGCCTGCTGTGGCAGCTCCGTCCCAGTGACGTCGAGGTGGAACTCCTGGCCCACACCAGGAATGTGATCAGCAAAGACCTTGAGGAAGAGACAGGACTCCACACAGGATGGATCCAGAACGGAGGACTCTTCATCGCCTCCAACAAGCAGAGACTGGACGAGTACAAGCGTCTCATGTCGGTAAGAATGGAGAAGTCTCGTGCACAGGTATTTATTTTGGAGTGAGGCTCAGTGTCGAGCTGTGCGTTGATCTTAGTCTCCTCCTACTGAGAGAACGAGCTACGTGCTTTTTCAAACCTGAACCAGTTCTTCAACAACTGGATCCACTCCTCAGGTCTGCCTTGATAGTGTCATTTTGCGGCCGTGTCACTCCCTCTTATTTCTAGCTGGGTAAAGTTTACGGCATCGAGTCCCACGTGCTGTCACCTGCGGAGACCAAGGACCTGTATCCTCTGATGAACGTCGATGATCTCTACGGAACCCTGTATGTCCCAAAAGACGGCACCATGGACCCAGCCGGCACCTGCACCACCCTGACCAGAGCGGCCTCAGCCAGAGGAGCCAAGGTGAACTGCAGTGATCTAACTACGACTATCTACATCAGATATTACTGTTGGTGTGCACATTGTGTTAACGAGTCCGCTGAGTTGCTGCTGTGTGTGTGTGACATAACACAGTACTGTGTATCCTTATTGGAACAACGGATTGCAGTTTCAAAGAGTCCGATTGTGTTTCCTCTTCAACTCATTGATAGGCCATCATTTACCCCTCTGTTTATGAGTGGGCCCAGTCTGAGCAATAAATAAGCACAGCATGCACAGTAACTCTCGGGAACTGCATTCCATCAGGCTTTACACAGAAACGTGAGACAAAAAGTATTTAGGCAATGCAGCCTGGGGGTTTACGGCTTTTACTGTTTGGTTTGTATTCTCGTGGATGTATCTCCACGCTGCATGCGAATAACTCCGACCTTCTCTATTCAAACCAGGTGATTGAGAACTGCCCCGTGACCGGAATCACCGTGCAGACAGACGACTTCGGGGTGAAGAGGGTGAAGGCGGTGGAGACCCCTCACGGGACCATTGAAACACCTTGTGTAGTGAACTGTGCAGGTGAGAGAAAACAAATGACAAATGACGAGGCGTTTTAAATGAAAATCCTCACATGTCAAACTGCTCCTCACCTGTGTGTCACTTCCAGGTGTGTGGGCCACCAAGCTGGGGGAGATGGCCGGAGTCAAAGTGCCTCTCATAGCCATGCATCACGCCTATGTGGTGACAGAGAGGATTGAAGGCATACAAGTAGGACCAGTAGATCTAAAAACAACATTTAATTAAATGAACCATTGGCACTGTGTGGTGTCCTGGCAGGATGCTGGTTGCAAATGTTGAACATGTTTCCCTTGCAGACAGAAATTCTGGCCTGTGTATGCATTACCTTGGTGTGAACAGAAGGGGGCACTATGACCAAGGAGATTCAGAATGTGTGTGCTCGCGTGTTTGTCTGCTTGTTTGAATGAGAGATAGTGAGAGATTGATTTGTTTAAACACAGTTTTGTGTGTGTGTGTGTGTGTTCTTTCAGGAGCATCAGTCAGGCATGTGTGTGCACATCCACTGTAACTCAGTGTGTGTGTGTGTGTGTGTGTGTGTGATTTATTGTGTACACATGCATGACTGTGCTCATCCTCCAGAGGCTGGTTGTTGTAGATGAGCTGTCAGTAGCTTCCCAGTGTTATGTAGTTTAAGAGCAGCTTAACCAATCCTGCTTCATCATGCACACTGGCTGTCTACACACACACTGGGATGCCATGAGGGGATATGTTCCCATCATGCTGTGCACCTTCAGATCAAAGGTCCCATGCTGACTGCAGACCTGTGTTTGTGAGTCCTTTAAGTTAGAGAACGTAGCGGGTCAGTGTTGGTTTCCATCTGTGTGAGCTCATGAAGGACAGAATGTACCGCAGTGCTCGGTATCGATCACATGGAGAAGGCGCCTGGCGGAGCTCCATGCAGATCAGAGAGCAGTTTGGCTTTTATTAAATGTGGCGAGCAGTTTTTTTTTTCTTTCCTCCAAATGTCAGTTCGTTCGCTGGTATTTTGGTTTCTGTACCCTGAGCCAGTCGAGTTTGGAACGGGCAGTCCTCACGACAGGATGGATCCAAATGGCACAGCATCCTTTAGGTGTCACTTTTCTTGCATCCCATGATACAAGAGGGTGGATGTTTCCTCTGTTGTGTTGTCGAAAGGAGATTTCACGGTGTGTCAGCTGCAGTTACACAAACACAAAGCAGCACTGAGGCTTGTTTAGGGTTTGTCATGGTGTGAGCTGCCGGTGCTACGGATTTGACTGGCAGTAATGTGTTGTGTTGCACACTCACGCTCCGTCTGAAGCAGCTGAAATCAGAGTCTGAGTCACAGCTGCACATTATCTGCACAGTAGCTGTAAAGTAATTGCAAGGCTCTTTCTGCCTATTTTACTGCACACTTGTGTGCTTGTGTACATCTCACTTGGGTTCTTAATACATTTTGTATTTGTATGTTTATTCTGGGGTTACAGAGAAATGGTGTTTCACATTTCAGATACAGCTGTAGTGGCAATGAAGGTGACCCAGAGTGATGTAACAGGAAAGCCAGCTTCTTTAAGGATGATATTGTTTTTCTCTCAGCAGCTGCATTTCCTGATGATATGTGGTTTAAAAAGCCAAAAAACATTTGGTGGAATTTTTGAAGATAAAGTTCAAAGTCTGTTCTCGTCATCAATGTTTTTAAATGCCAGCAAAACGTTTTTTCAATTGAGCAAATGATTAATAACTTAACTAATGTTTTGATACTTCCCCTTTTTATCCTCACAGAACATGCCAAACGTCAGGGACCACGATGCATCAGTGTACCTGCGGCTCCAGGGTGACGCCCTGTCCGTGGGCGGCTACGAGCAAAACCCCATCTTCTGGGACGAGGTAAGCCATAGTGTCCACTAACGATCGACCATCCCGTTCTCGGTCAATAGTTCAGAGACTCTGAAACCTCACTTATTGACGTGCGTGTGTCTGAGCGAGAGAGACGTGACGTAACATCCGCCTCGATCGACTTCAAATCAAATACCTCCATTAGGCCTCTGAATAAACCTTAATCTGTTTTATGTAGTTCTCATTGTCTCTGTCAGTTTGACCTCATCTTGTCTTCCTGTCCCTTGTCTTCATTACTTACGGCTGTATTAACCTGGAGGTCAAACCTTATTCTTTACAGGACTCGTAAAACTGTGTGAGTGTGGAAGGAAGTATTTAATGCTAGTGTAATAATTTTGAATTGCCCTATTATAAGTAAAACTCCCGCGCTCAAATTTTAGTTGTTTCCCCCCTGTGTGATGGAGAGCTTAAGATGGAGTTTAGTACTGCAAGGGATTCATTTCTTTTAGAATTGTTAGAGGAAATCGTACTTGTCTCAAAAAGAGTTTTGCTTAGTCATTTTGGGGACCATCAAGTGTCTTATTACCTCCACACTAGGTGCTTTTAATTTTTAATGGGCAGGCTGATGAGCATAAACCTCCAAATGTTTCAACACCCAAACTTTGTATTTTTAGCTTCACTCGGGGTAAAATAACTTTTATTGGAACATTAAAACCGAAGCATCGCTGTAAAAAGATGGAAATAACAAGTGGCTGTGAGAAAACAAATCCTTCAAGCTGTCCTTTGGCAGCTATAATAAAAAAGCAACTCTTCTGGCAGCTCTTTTACGTACGGGCACTTTTAAAGGTGGTGGTTTATTTTTTATTCTGGACAGAGATCTTCGTAAAAGCCTGTGGATCCACAGGTGGTCTCCGACCTAATGGAAGTGTACGCCGTCTCAAGGACAGCTTTTCAGGTTGTGTCTGAGCCTGGCGTCCCTGGGGAACAGCTCCTCACTCCTCAGTCCTTCCTGTTGCTTTTATTCCTGCACCTAGAAGGATTTCAAGCAGAAATAATTTAATTCTAATAAGATACGTCCTATTTAGACTTGATAATGTAAACAATTACAGAATACATGATCAGCTTATATAAAAAGATCAAATCTTCTCGCCTCTCGGTATCTTGACGACTTTTTCTGTCTTTCCTTCTGGCTGCCTTCCTATCTGCACCGGGGAGGATTTCTTTGTGCGCGAAGCAGCGTCTTTTGTTCTCGTTCTGCAGCTGAGCGTTGCTTTGATGTCTCGAGGCGGATGGAGGAAGAAAGCGCAGATACAGAAAGGAGAATTAGCAGGGAGAGAATGGAGGATGCCTACCGAGTGAAGATGAGCGAGATCGATGGCTTGGGAGGGATTCGGGGGGGGGGGGGGGGGGGGCCTGTTGGTTCTATTCTCGGGGGGGGGGGGGGGGGGGGGGGGGGGGGGTTGCATGTTGGCGTCCAGGACAAAGAGCGCGTCTCCTCAGACACCTCCGGAGTGTGTGTGCAGCAGTAACGCACAACTCATTGTTCTCAGCTGAAACTTTCTGTGCGACATTCGGGTTCTTATTTCAAACTGAAAGTGTCACCACTGACGCCCATTGTACAGCCACAGGAAGTCGTCTCAGTTTGCATATTTAGGGTTAAGTTGATGCTGTGTCAAGGGGGAACTGCATGTCACAGTCCAGAGAATCCAGGATGGAGGAGATCACCTGTGAATCCAAGATGGAGAAGGATTGAGAGGAGAGGATGAGCAGATCAATGCAGGGGATACAGTGAATGTGGCTGATAAACTCTGCACAGAGCTGCACTTGAAGATTTGAAGCGCCTCGAGTCAGCCACGTTTGTGTAGGAGCGGGAGAGGTTTGAGGGCGATGCGGTCTGAGCTGCTCTGCGGGAGTTGTGGGAGCTGAAGGCTAAGTTATGATGAGAAAGGAGTTTGAACTTGGGATCATACAATCAGGGCTTGGCTCAATATTTGCTTTTAAAAACATAATGAAGTAAATAATATGTCCCATGTTTGTGTTTTCTTTCCCAGGTGTCCGATAAGTTCGCCTTCAGTTTGTTTGACCTGGACTGGGATGTGTTCATGCAACATATTGAGGGTGCGATTAACAGAGTCCCCAGTTTGGAGCAGACTGGCATCAAGTCCACTGTCTGTGGACCGGGTATGTACACACACACACACTGTCCACAACAGGACGTTGACAAGCAACTTTAAATACAACTTGGGTGAAGTTAGTTAGAGGTAGTCAACTACCCTCCTATGTCTGATGAATAAACATGTGCATTCAGAACATGAGAGGCTGCATCTGTGTATTTTAAGCATCGGTGAGTGAAGTACTTCACCTTGGGTCTTCTGCTCTTTAAGTTCCATTCAATATTACAACTAAAGAACTTCTTTATGCTCACCAAACAGAATCACTCTAACTTCAACCAAGGAATCAATAACTGAAGATGCAGACACACACTTCAAATGTTTGCTTCTCTGAGCTGAAGTTCCTATTGTGTAAATGATTTTCTGGACATCTGGAGGCTTCATTAGGAGTGATGCAGAAGCGCCTAGCTGTCCTTAAACCTCAGGCCGCAGACTTCGCCTCTCTGCTGTGTTTACCTCGTGTGACCTGCAGTGGGTCCTCTGATAGACACAACGTCTCTCTGTCTTTGTGTTTTTACAGAATCGTTCACAGCCGACCACAAGCCGCTGATGGGAGAGGCACCAGAGGTCAGAGGCTTCTTCCTGGGATGTGGTTTCAACAGTGCGGGTATGTGCCGCAGCTACAGAGCAATGGAGAAGAGCACGGGTGGAGGGGGATTTAAAGGAAACTAAAGGATAGATGGTGAAGTTAAGGGTGCATGATGATAACAGTGTAAAGACATCGTTACCTACGTATCGCTCACTGTGATGTACTTTCAAGTGGTTTAGCACTCTCCCTGGAGGTTATGCTGAAGTGATAGAGAGGGAAAGGTCAGAGGAATCTTCAATGGCAAAACAAACAGAAAACAAGCACAGAGAAGTGGTGGAGGAGAGTTTCCACCCAGCAGACACAAATCTCCATGGACACTCAACGCACCAATGAATAATGGAGTGCTTCTGCAGTCTCAAGGAGACACACACACACAAACATGTGCATGCCAACAACATCTGAAGTCACTTTATTACTTCACTCAGAGATGAACTTTCGTCTGACATTACACAGGGAGGAACGGCGCATCGCAGCAATCTGCAGAATGTAGATAGAGGGGGCGTAAAGGGTAAAGTCATCGCCATTAGCGTAGGGAGAGAGCTTTCTTCTGCAAAGGAGTCCAGGGGTCGAGACAGGGTTTATGACAATAGCCTGGGAGGTGCCTAGAGGCGGAGTCGTAAGGAGTTAACATAAAATGGTCCTTGCATTTTTTTGTGCACCTCCTCCATTCCTTTCACTGAAGGTCACAAGCATGAAAGAGAGGCTTCATTCTAATCCATCAGTTTGATGAACAGTGAGGTAAAAACAAAGCCATAAATGTACCTGTTCATCATTTTACATTGAATATTATTTTGCAGGGGCTGGTTTCAAGCAAACACTGACTCTTACTACATTGTGTCCGTTGCCTGGCAACCTCAAGTTGCTGATTCTTGCCACCTCGTCTCTGAACACTTTTTAACTTTGGAGTGCATTTATTTATTGTGATTATGGTTCTGTAATTGCTTTTAACTGCGGCACCTCTGACCCAGCGGCATCGTCATCATGCTCATAATGACAGCAATGACCACCTTCCCCTGTATAATGGCGAGCCGAGTCCTTTCATCAAATTAGAAGACTCATGAAATTGCTCATATTTAAGGCACTGCTGAAAAAACTGTGGGTTCTGTGGCATCGTGCTGCTTTCTAGAGAAAGAATCTTTATGCTCAGCTCAGTTTGACAGTCTCCTCAGTTCAGGGGGGAAAAAATGATATTTTTCCAAAAATAAAATTATGAATTTTATTTGTCTATAAGATGCTGTAACAAAATCCATTGTCACATAAAAATAACTAATAATTTTTTTCATAATATTTGAATGGCGAGTGAAAATGATTATTAAATTTATTTTAAACTGAAATTGCAAGACAAATAATTGTACAAACTCAATTAGAAAAACTAATTTTGTCAAGGATTTAAATTTGAAATAGATTTTCTGTTTCACTTTAACCACTGATTTTTCTTTTCCCACTAGAGGTTCAATTTGCTCCGTCATTTAGGATCTCCTTTAAGCCTCGCCTCAAAATAAATAAAAATCTGCGCAGTGTACATGATGACTGGGCTGCTATGACAGAGACGGGTATTTATAGCAATTATAGCAATGTGTTTTTGGAGGCATCACTGTCAATTTCAGAAAAGAGGCAGAGAGCAAATATTCAACCACAAATTGATGGCGACTTCGGAAGGAACAAATGTTTCCATAGCCTCAATAAACAGTTATGGAGTGAGACACCAACAGTGGGGGAGGGCAAGTGCGGAGGGGGTGATGGAGGGATGGCAAGATGTGTGGAAGCGTGAGGGGCTCACACGCACCTCAGTGGCACCTCGACCGGCTGGTTGTCTCCTCTGCATCTTTGGACAATTCCATCATCTCTGTCGTTCACCGTCCTCCCTCTGTCTCTCCCACTGTCCGTCCGTCCATCCTGCCTGCCACTCAAATGTCCACCCAGACTTTAGCCGGAGTGACAGTGTCCAAGACTGAGTAAAGTGATAATAGATGGAGGGCAAAGCATAAAGGACACACTGGTCATAATTCTACACTGTGTGTGCATGTACAAGCAGTTGGAACCCAGCTGTTTTGAGTCTGCATGGACTGAATTCCCGGTGTGAGTCGAGATTAAGCGACTGCTGTAGCTGCTCTGTGCAGCTGATGAGGTCAGTTGGCCTGGGGGCAGCTGCGAGGAGGGGTCAAATGACGGAACAAAGGTCAAAGCTGTCCTCTGTCGGTCATGTGACATACAGAGGCTGCAGTGGAGGAAACACAATCTGCTCTGGTCATTTTCTTTCTGCTCAGGTTGTTCATTGCATTTTCAGAGAAGTGTTTGTGCAGTGTGGTCTTTGATTCTGGAAGAGTCATTTCAAAATAATATGTTTGATAATTCAGGCCAAGATGACATCTTTTGTAATTGTGATAGTATATAGTATTATTACTAATTGGTTAAACGGTATGTTATTCATCTCCAGTAAATATGTTTAATGTGAGGAGCTGAGACTGACTGTGTGTGTGTGTGTGTGTCAGGTATGATGCTGGGAGGAGGCTGCGGTCGGGAGCTGGCTCACTGGATCATACACGGCCGGCCTGAGAAGGACATGTATGGATACGACATCAGGTACATGAGTCCATGACAATGTTTTGGTTTGGTGTCACTCACCAAAACCAGACATAAGGTTTGAGCTGATCTCCTGAGTTCCCCCCCCTCTCTCCTGTCTCAGGCGTTTCCACAACTCACTCACGAACAACGCTGCCTGGATCAGAGAGAGGAGCCACGAGTCGTATGCTAAAAACTACTCTGTGGTGTTCCCCTTTGATGAGCCGCTGGCCAGCCGCAACATGAGGAAAGACCCTTTCCACCAGGTATGATGAGCAGTTTCCAGCAGTTCAAGGAATCAGCCGGCGTCTCTGGGAGTTACTCAGACTCCTTTCGCCGGCTTGATGAGGCTTTTTTTCGTCAGGGCAGCTTAGGTTTCATTTGTCAAAGAAACAGAAAATGTGCGGATAATACTGAGGTTAAATTTAATCCTGATCAGTCTTAGAAAAAAATGCATTCATATGCTTCCAGTCTTCTTTGAGCAGTTCCTATATTTAGAGATGACTGCATGACTCACTTCTTTTCTTTTTTATCTTATCCCTGTTGGATTTCTTCTCTGCTCTCCTTCAACCATAGCACCACCTCCGTCCTGCCCTTGTGTCCTCTGAAATTCTCTCATTATCACATTTTCCCCCCAACACGGTCCTCTCTTCCTCTCTCCACCCCGTGCTCGTCTCCCTCTTCCTGTGGTCTTGCTCCTTGTTATATAGTCTGTTTTCCGTGACAGAAGAAGAGGTGCCGCTGTTTCCTTTGCTCTATTAGCCTCTTTAACCTCGCTGTCTGGTTGACTAATTGAGACGCTGATGAGGTGACGGAGCAAATCAACAGATTAAACCATTTGGAAACCCGGGCTGGAACATCTGTATGCACATCTGTACGGAGAAGACAATAAATAGAGGCGATTTGGAAGTGGAGCTCTCCGTCACCTTGACGTTTCTTTCCTCATTCTGCCCCCCCCCTCCCCTCCCTCTTTTCCTCTGCCGCTGTTTCCTTTGCTCTATTAGCCTCTTTAACCTCGCTGTCTGGTTGACTAATTGAGACGCTGATGAGGTGACGGAGCAAATCAACAGATTAAACCATTTGGAAACCCGGGCTGGAATATCTGTATGCACATCTGTACGGAGAAGACAATAGAGGCGATTTCCCCTCCCCTCCCTCTTTTCCTCTAGTCGAAAATCCACACAAATATATTCATGCACGAGGCAGTTACCAGTGTAACGCATCCCCAGCAGCTGCATTTATTAATGCTGTCGCTTCCAACATGACTACAAATGATAGACTTGGCTTCCGTAGTCTGGTCCTGTCTCTCAGCTTCCCTTTTCTCTTAAGCATGACACAAATGACAGATCAGCCTCACTTCAGATTGGATCTCACTTTCCTGCTCGATATACAAATACTGTAAACACATGTAGTGTTTGTGTTTGCAATGCATTTCCTCTTCCTGCCAAAAATGAGGAGAAACAGGGAAAAAATATGCTGGATCTTTCGGGCAAACCAAGTTATCCAAGAAATTGGCTCGGCTGGTTTTTCAAAGGATTGTGTATGAAGCCAGTTTACACAGTTTAAGACGAGGATGAGTCTGAATGAGTACAAACTTGTTCCTATCTGTAGAGCTCAGGATGTATTTATGCCATAGATCACCTTCAGCTGTCGTCGGAGTGGTCAGATGTCAACAGCTCCTTGATGCATCTTCATTGCTGTTCATTTCTGACCCGATCCCAAAGGTGCATGTCAAGGCCAGATTTAAACAAGGCCAATGAACCATGCCAGCTTCATTCTGATCTGTTGTCTCGCTCTGAATTAAGACAACGTTTAAACCCCACTTTTATCACGTCTTTCTCCATCTGATGAAGCACGGGGGTCAGCCATTATCGTGTTATGGTTAATGTAATTATGGCATCAGGTTTAATTTGAGCTGGCGACAGAGCGGAGCAGTCAGGTAGCCAGATTACGTCTCGAAGGAGAGCAGAGTCCCTGAGAGACTGGCTTTGTCCAACTGTCAGCTGCAAGCCCATTAGCCCCTGCTAATCACTCATTGAGGGCCATCACCTAGCAACTAGCCTTCCTCTTGCTGCAGAGCCTCTGATAAATCCAGAGGGTGACATATTTTAATCGAGCCCCTCTCTCTATTTCTGATTATCTTGCATGTAACCATGGCGGCACGAGAAGTATTCCAGAGGATTGATTGGTCGTTGGAGAGGCTGAAGTATTTAGACCATCTACTTTTAGGAGGCAGTATAAGCTTATATTCACAGCTCAAGCAGGTGCATCTCTGACACTCACACGTTTCCCACACCTCGGTAGCACGCACAGTAAATATAGCTCCGTGTGGGTAGGTTTGGCAAGAGACGGCTAGCTGCCTGCTAGGAGGCAGGCCTTGCAGAACATATACCTACCAACTGTGGGCGACTGTCAGTTTTAACAAGGAGGATGAGCGCTGAAGTATCTAATATTAAATTCCCCAACACGATTCAAGAAACCAAGTATAATAGCAAGCATCCTATATTTACTGCTCTTTGAGCTAAACGCAGGTTATTTTTTCTCTCATCAGGTCCTCCCATGTAGGAGTTTTAATAGTTAGGAAAGTTAATTTGCATGAAGTGACATCACTGCAGAGAATTGCTTCTATTGTACAGTTCCTCTCCGACAGCTTTAGAGGCTTTCAGCATGTCGGCTCTGATTTGCTCCTTAGTCTCTCAGCTCGTGTCGGCCGCTCTGTCCTGATGTGACCTCTCTGTGTGTGTGTGATTGTTTGTTTTTAGGTGCTGACGGAGCAGGGCTGTGTGTTCCAGGAGAGACATGGCTGGGAGAGACCTGGCTGGTTCAACAAAGACGGGCCGGCCCCTGTGAGA
This sequence comes from Pseudorhombus dupliciocellatus, assembly GCA_016785235.1. Taxonomy (NCBI): domain Eukaryota; kingdom Metazoa; phylum Chordata; class Actinopteri; order Pleuronectiformes; family Paralichthyidae; genus Pseudorhombus; species Pseudorhombus dupliciocellatus. The sequence goes on along the minus strand of JAFBJW010000151.1, from coordinate 861,458 downwards.
CACGCACACATGCACACGATAATAACAATTAATCTGCCTCTTACAGTTTATTTGTCCATATGATTACACAGGTTAAAGACTATGATTACTATGGAGCTTATGACATTCAGAAGAATGTGAACTACAAATACAACGAGCTGTTGGGGAAAGAGTACACCTTCGGCTTCCCTCCACACCATGACGTGGTAAGAATTAAAGTGTGTGTGCTGCCAAGTAGACCAGTGTTCATTAACTGAGAAATATTGGGGTGGTCAGATGGGTGTGAATGTTCCCTGAAGGTTCCCACGAGACGAGCGAACCAACGCGTGTCCTCCCGGGAAATATCGGCCCTGGACGGCTGACGGGGTAGACGAGTGTAGTCTGTGAGATTTATGGTGCGTGAAGGAGTCTGAGGGGGAGAGCCAGACTATCTCAGTAGCTACGGGGACAAATCACAAAGAGAGGATGACAATCCCTTTGATATAAAAGTGCCGTGATGAATGCTGCCTTCAAGGGCGGAGCTCCAGCGATGTGATGTCATCGTAGAAGCCTTGCGTTTGTCAAATAAAGGATGCAATGTGTTTATGTCATAATTAGACACGTGTCATGATTCCATTTGTATCCTTTAAATGCAGATTAAGAGCGAGTGCCTCTCATGTAGACACGGTGTGGCTGTGTTTGACATGTCCTACTTTGGAAAGTTTTATCTCACCGGACCAGATGCCAAGAAGGCTGCTGATTGGCTGTTCACTGCTGATGTCAACAAGAAACCAGGTCAGTCTGGCTGCTACTGTTACACACACCGGGCACACACACACACATGCACAGGCACAGACAGATGAAGGAAGAGATTGACTGACAGAATGGAGAGGTCCAATACGTCGATAGAGAATCTAAAGAAGGTGACAACACAGTAGGAAAATATTCCAGACTTCCACAAAAACAAAAACATAAAATATCATGTCTCAGTGACGCAGGTGAAAGTGCTGGCAGGGGAGACTGCCACACCTGATCTGTTTGTAACTTACCTGCCTGGTCCCTGCAGTCACAGATGTGGTGGGCATACAGGATCTGGATAGCTCCTTGTCTCAGTTATCCGATGCTAGAATAACACTCAACGATTGATTGAGTGCATGTATTGATGGGTATTGATGGGGTAGCTTCATTTACCCGAAAAATACAAAAGAACAAGAACATCTACTTTTATTATTTATTTGCTTAAAACAGCCTTTGTTCTTCTGTCACTCCCTCTTTCTGCTTTCCCAGTTCTTAATATTCAACAATTGCAGGGTTGATTCTTGCTCTTGGATATTTAATTTCCCACCAGGCCAATTCAAACCCTTGTCTTTTGTTTCCCCTGACAGCATGAAACTAAAGTATATCAACCCTCAGTCAAAGGAGACCTGACTGAGGGACAGTCACATATTAACATGTCACTTCATCCATCAGCTCCTTCGGCCGATAGGACGCAGACACGCCATCATCTTACTTCTCTCGTAATTTGACACTGACTTCATTCATTCGTAAATTATTTTGAGGACATCTTCATTATGAATATGTGTGTTAATTGATGCTCTCGGCCCTCATTAGGTTTTAATGGGTTCCATATTTCAGCCATTTCCTCTGTAACTATTGCTCAAAAAAGGGGAGGTCCACGTGTCGTCAGGGCGACGGTCTGTGTTCCCTGGAGGCAGACAATGATAATGACTCCTGCCTTTCACAAAAACCAAAGTCGCCAGAGACGTGAGGAGGATTTTTAAAGGAATACTTATTCTGCATGAGGTGCAGGAAAGACGCACAGAGGCACATTGCAAGACAGCGCACAGTTTAACCCAAAACTCTGCAGAATTAAGCATGCGTGTGTGTGTGTGTTTCAGGCTCCACAGTTTACACCTGCATGCTGAATAAAAGAGGAGGGGCAGAGGCTGACCTGACAGTGAGCAGACTGGAGCCTGGTGCCGCCATGCTGCCCCTAGCCCCAGAATCCAACGGTGAGAGACACACTTCAATCTGCTCAGCACCTGGAATCTGTTTTCTGTGTGTTAATAAACTCGCCTTCCCTGGCTTTGTCATTCTGTCTCTGTTGTCTTTTGTCAGCTGTTGTTTTCTTTCATCCTTGTGGGATACATCTGTCATTCTGTTGAGCTGCAGTCTCCTTTTATTCTGTCCCATTTTTTGGTTTTCTTTTTGGTTTTCTTTCGTTTATTTATTTCATTCTAATTTAATGTCCTTTTACATTAAAATAGTGTTGATTTCAGTTTCCTCTCAGTTGCTCCGTCCTTCATTGCTTCTCTTCCTCCCTCTCTCCAGGCGATGCGTACTACCTGGCCATCGGAGGCGGCGTCGCAGAGCACAACTGGAACCACATCAGAACCGTTCTTCAGGACCAAGGCTTCCGCTGCCAGCTGACAGACCACTCTGAGGACATGGGCATGATCAGCATCCAGGGACCAAAGAGGTGGGGAAAGAATAGAGGAGTGGGAGGGAGAGATGGTTACGAACGAATGGGAACAGTGACGTGATTTATGTTTCCAGGTGAGAGATAACAAAAGAGGGAGAGAGGAGAAGAAGAAGGTAATTGATTGGTCTCAAAACGGCACAAGAACTAAGGAAACTGAAAAAACCAGCTGCTGAAGTATCTATTCTCTAGATCCAGAAATAGACGTAAGAGGAAATTTGAAGGACAGAGAGTGTAAACAGGAGATAGAAGCAGGGAGGTTCAAAAAGCGCAATTTAGATTTGGTTGTGTGGATGCCAGTTTCTTTTACCAGCTCTTAACAAGGATTCAATTTACTGCTTAACCTATTTCTGCAGTCATTTTCCTGCTGCATCATATTAACACAACAACTAACCCTAATCCAACCTGAAGCTCTGCTCGCTCTCTGAGCTGCAGCGTGCTATTAGTGTGGAGATTGATGCATCACATTTCCATAATTAAAACGAATCCTAAAGAACCACGTCTTGTCGCCTGCACTGCCGGCGAAGCTTATCCCCACGTGTAAACACTGAGCTAATTGTCAAATAGCGTTAATCAAAATTAGGTGTAATTTTACGGATTAGCATTGATTCAAAGTTGCACATTTAAGATCCCTAAATGTGGACGACCAGGGATTAAATCTGAATACCATCAAACACTACGGTGAAGCTACAGTCTGTACTTGTTTTTGATTTTCTCTCCTCGATATTTTCTCCCTGCTTTCATCTCCATGTCTGTTGTTGGTTGTTTTTTGTCGATGTTCCTTCACAGCCGGGCAGAGGTGGCACTCCGAGCTTGTCACTTTCTTCTTGCCTCCTTCACTTTTCCTTTGTTCTTCACTCAAAGTGTGAGCCGTCCACCTTTACCTCCTCCCGAGCTCATTCTCTGAGCTCGTCGTCTGCCTTCTATCTATTTCTTCCCCTCTCACCTCCTTCCTCCTCGTCTTTGTTCCTCCATCTCTCCATCAGCAGGGTTAGGCCACCCTGTTCTCTGTGTGGGCTGCATCTTTTGTTCTCCTCGCTTCTCTTACTCCTTGTGTCTCTAGATTTTTATCCCACCAGCCTCCTCTCCCTGCTCCCCCTCTGGATTCTAAACTTAAGACCTAAAAATCCACAATCTAATACAGTGGTACAGGATTTAGAAACTCCACTGCAGTTTCAGCCTGAACTCAAATAACGTTCAATAACCATCCGCTCTTAAGAACTCCCATTGATTTACTGATGTCACAAAACAAAATCTGTATATTTGGCAAACATCACATTTGTTGACTCACACTCACAGTCAAGATGGATGCCAACCTGGAGACTGCAGACTCAAGGATGAATACAATTCATTATGGATCACCTAAAAAACTCCAGGTATATGGTGAACCATGGATTTGTTGAGTTGTTACCCTCGTTAATTATAGATACACATACACAGTAAGATGCTGATTATGGAGCTCATTGAGTTCTCTAGAGTGTGTGTGTGTGTGTGTGTGTGTGTGTGTGTGTACACAGTCCTAACAACATCTGTGTCTCCCTGCACAGCGCTGTAATGATTCTCAGCTCCTCCGTATTGTTTCCACCACACACAAGGAGCTGAAGTAAATCAAGCCTCCAATGTTCATTCCTTCCCAGAAATGTCTGATTTTAATTTTCTGAGGAGTGGGAGGAGTCACAGACCTCAGCAGCCTGGCAGTGCGGTCCAGAGGGCGAAACTGGTGCCTGCTGCAGTTTGGTGTTTCACAATTGTTATTTCTAACATGTGAAATTACGTGATATCCGTAAGACTTGTACTCGTATCCATCCTCAGTTCCACAGCAGAGCCACAGTTAATTGGGAAGTCAGAGAAAACATGGTTGGGTGGTTGCAAGACACACACACACGGACCGAGAGAGACGTTCACTGATTATATATTGCTAATTGGCCTTGCTCTTGGGTTCTTGAGTTCAGTGAACAAAGCTTTGCATGAGGCAGAACAGAAACCGGAGGACAGCCCGGCGAAAACATCAGACTGTGAATCATCCCCACATGGATGCCTGCACACATCCATATATGCAAGAAATGTTTTATTCACATATAAGAGACCATAGCTGCAAACACACATTTCTACATTCCACATCAGTTGCTGTGAGGACACCCACACTGATACACACACACACACGTAACCTGTACCCTTCCCCAAATATCTTCAACCCTGGCTCTCCGCCACGCTGCTGCAAAAATATCTTGTAGAAAAGGCCCCACGCACAGTTTTCTCTGGCAGCCCACTCACAAGCATGCAAGTGTGCAAGGAGCAAAGCAATCTAAAGTTAGTCCTATTTTCTGTTGACTCATCTTTATGTAATATTGATTTTAGCGTGTGTACGTGTGTGTGTGTAGGAGTTCTGAAATTCGTACACAAAATGTTTAGTATTAAAAATAGATAGTTTAAGTTCTTAAGTGTTGATGATAAAAATCTCATCAAATCCAGAAAGGATTCCAACGGTCGTTCACGCTCCAAACGAAGCTTCTGTTCTGATGCTTCTGATCTGTTTTATCAATAAATCATGATAAATACCCTGATGCAGTTTATGATTTTGTGTGTTTCTGTGCAGTCGAGAGGTTCTTCAGGAAGTTCTAGACGCAGACCTGAGCAACGAAAGTTTCCCCTTCTCCACCCACAAGGTTGTAAATGCAGCAGGACATCAGGTGAGAGACGCACACACACGGTGTCTCAACTAATTTCTACAATAATTGGATGTGGTGCATTTGTCAGCTTCATAATAACCATGTCACTGCTTGTTAAATGAAAAGCATAATTAAAAAAGACTTCCATGCGCACCACACAGTGTGCCATGTCTGTGCTGTTCTCTGCCCACCGTCCTCGTTCCTCAATTTCTTTGCCCCTCTGGTCAAGCAGCTCAAAACAAAATCTGCCATACTGTTGTTTACCGACAGCTTGGAAATCACATTTTCATTAATAATACTTTGCAATAACAGGAACCAAAATGCTGAGCGGTATGGAGGCTGTGCTCCTGTTGACCTCCACAGTGTCTCATGCCTCGAATCAAAGAGCATGCTGTTCTGGCACACGCCTCAACACATACTGTGCACGCGCACACACACACACACACTGGCTTGGTCTTAGTTGTTTTTGCATGAATTATGCAGCACTCCATTGATGGCAGTCAGTATCTTCTCACAGCTCTGCAGGAGCGTGTGCGTGTGTGTGCGTGCGTGCTGACTGTTTGTGTTGTGTTCCATCCCAGCTGGTTGCTGGCCTTGTCCGGGTGACATTTTAATGGCTGCACCGCTGCGAGAACAGTGCTCGCGCTCTGCCCTTTGCTCCACTCATAGCTCATTAGACTCTCTCTCTCTCGTGCTGCTATGAACATTAGATCGCATCACGTTTCTTTAAATCTCTCCTGCTCGTGTCTGTGCTGCTGTTTGTCTTTTTATTTGTCTGCCTGGAAGGTCCACAAATGATAGCAGTGCAGGAGGCACCCGTCAGTCGCTCATATATCTGCGGGAGTGTGTATTGTGAACATGCGCGGGCTTACATGCACTGTCCTCTCCAGAGTTGCGTGGTGTACATATGGGGCCCAGGGTGATCTCTGGCTGGCCAGATGGCCTAGCTTCACAGCACCCACTGGGGAAACTGTTGGAGAGAGATTTTTTTTCCCCCTTCAGTTTTCCCTCTCCTCCTCTCCTCTTTGTCTTTCACGTAGATAAATATGTTTCCATCCTACCCCGGTATGGATGTTATTCTGTTGTTTCTGTTGTGATCACAATGGTCTGAGTTGTAAATCCTTTTTTCTTGCTGTCTGCCATGTAAATGTGCATTCACTATTTTCTTGGCATTAAAGCTGATCCTAGGCTTAGGAGCTTAGGGTCAAGCTCAGGAAGAAATGTTTGTTTGTGTCTGCAACTTTCCAAATTAAAAGAGTAACTTTTCATTGATCCCCTCTTCCCCCCCGGGGAGGAGCTGTAGTTACAGGTAAAGCTCTGCAGCTGCTCATCAGTTCATTACAGCAGCTGCAGGGACTTCCAGGGGACGGCTTTCTATGTTTGCCTTCTGGGAGAAAAGAAAAAAACACGATTCCGAGATCATATCTATTAGAGTTCTTTTTTTTTTTTTTTTTTTTTAGAAAGCTGTGGGAGACTCGTGCTCCGAGATCAGAGATGTTGAGTCATCCTGGGCAGTATTGAAGAAGGAAGAAATGTCTGACAAACACTCTTTTCCTTTTGATGCTTATTAAGTCTATTATGTCTTTTTTCTTCACTCAATATATGTATTTAATATGTTCTTGTGTATTTTCTGTCTCCTTTACTTCACCTCTCACCCCAAGAAACAATAATCTCTTTGATGACTGAATTATTTAATTTAATAATTTTTTACTTTACTGCTCTCTGTAGGTCCAATTTTCCTTTCTTGCAGCAGCCGCACAGGGCAATTTCAGTTTATTGAAAAACATGACAAGTAAATCTGGTCCTTGAGGATGAAGACTGTGTGTGTGCTAGAGAGAGTGAGCACAAGCAGAGTGGTGGCAGCTTGCTCCTCTGCGTGCCTTTTCCTCCTCCTCCTCCTCTCTGAGCCTCCTCTCTCCTCCTCCTCTCTCCTCCAGGTGCGAGCTATGCGTCTGTCGTTTGTCGGGGAGCTCGGCTGGGAGCTGCACATTCCCAAAGACTCCTGTCTTCCGGTCTACCACGCTGTCATGGCTGCTGGTGCAAAGCACGGCATCATCAACTCGGGCTACAGGGCCATCGACTCGCTCAGTATAGAGAAAGGTGAAAAGGTCACGAGGAGTAACCCTGACCAACAACCAACACCAACAAGCTGCGGCTACGGGTTAACTGAAAAACAACTGAAACACAAAGGAGTCTGTTATATTTGCTCACGATGTCGTCCTCTGGTAACTAGGTTACAGACATTGGCACGCCGACCTCCGCCCCGACGACACCCCCTTGGAGGCGGGGCTAGCCTTCACCTGCAAACTGAAAAGTTCGATCCCGTTCCTGGGTCGTGATAGGCTGGAGCAACAGAAGGAGGAGGGGCTGAGGAGGCGCATTGTCTGCTTCACCATCGATGAGTCAGTAAAGTCACAACAGAGAGAAGACTTCCTGAAAAACTGAAAAATGATTTAAGAACAGTCTCAAAGATGAGAAGCTGTAATATGAGATGATGTATTTATATTCTGTCTGTGAGTGTGTGCAGGAGAAAGTCTGTGGCGATGTAATCTGCCGTCTAAATTCAACAGTGGATTTTTTGAGTGTGTGAAGGAGCCGGCGTGAGGTTTTAATCTAATTAAATTTTTCCTTTTCTCTCTCATAGGAAAGTACCCATGTTCGGTCTGGAGGCCGTGTTCCGTAACGGAGTTCCTGTCGGTCACCTGCGGCGTTCTGATTATGGCTTCTACGTCGACAAAACTATCGGTTATGGATATATCCGCAACCCTGATGGAGGAGTAGTAATGTTCACTTTCATTATTTCTCATTTTGGTTCATTTTTCTTCTGTTTTCTGCTGATAATGACACAAAACCACATAGCAGAGGATGCTCCAGACAAGTTGCAACTACAACACACAAATAAACCAGTGTGCTTTGCCACATAAAGACTGAACTGGGATTTAGAATGAACCCAGTGTAGAAACCTGGTATCGGTTGCATGCAGCTGGGGTTTAGGGTTAAACTCAGGGCTTGGGAGGATTGTGAGGGAACTGTGAACAAATCCATGAAACTTCCCAGGATTTTGGTCTCAGGTTATCGACGTGTAACAAGTGTTTGTCCGTTTACACTGAGACCAAAGCATCGCTGTCCTCCCTGGCGCTCCTCTGCAGGAAGGTCATTTGTCTGTAGGTGTTTTGTTTTGTCCCTGGATGAGATTGTGAGCTGGACAGAAACTGCGAGCACAGAAAGTGGTGGCGAGGGAGAGATTTTCTTTGTGTGTCAGTGACAGTTGAGAGAGTCAGCCAGTGAAAATTACCTCTCTGTGTTACGAGGGGCCTGACATTGACTCACGAGAGAATGAATTGCTCACAGTGCTTTTATAACTCCTGTGTCGTCCTCGAGTGTCAAATACAAAAAGGGTGAATTTGTCATTTCTTGATTGCTGCCATCACTCTTTTAATTTCCACCGTCTCCTCATTCTCCCCTGCTATTAAAATTCCCTCCTCGCCTCCCTTTCATGTTCATCATCGTCTTCTCCCTCTTGTAAACTCTCTCTTTTCCTGTATTTATCAGGTGAGCGCTGATTTCATCAAGAGCGGCGACTTCACCCTGGAGAGGATGGGAGTGACATACAAGGCCAAGGCCCACCTCAAAACTCCTTTTGACCCTGAGAATAAACGAGTCAAGGGCATCTATGCTTGAGGACCACGGACGAGAGAAACAAACTGAAACAAAGGCATTCTGGTTGGAGGATGAGGCAGAGGGAGGAGCAGCTGATTCAAAATCTGCGTCGAGATGTTGAAGAGGTTCTGAATCGACTCTGTCATTAAGTCTTTTGTTGTCTCAAAGGTGATTTAAGGTCTGCACTCCAGATTATTGACGCCCGCTCTGGATGTGTGAGTTCTCTGGTGAGTAAAATGATGACGGTAAATATGTCTTGTTGTCTCCTGCGATCGTGAAGTCAGCACAGCGGTAATTCAGTCACTCCTGTGATTATGGGAGCGATGGTAAAGTTTAACATGAGCTGGGACGTGTTTGTACGGAAGCTCATTACTGCCAACTAACGATCCTGTAACCTAATATGATGCAAAACTTTTTATAAAAATATAATAATCACGCACAGACACAAATGCAGGGGAATATCACAGGGGAATATTTGTCTTTATCCTGAGGGCGGTTCTCATTTAAAAAACAATATTTGCGCGTCTGTATGTGTGTCAGAGTCAGGCTGTTAATTCCATTCTGTGTCCTATTATAGTGCTGTAATCCTGTCATGCATTGCCCCTGTGAGACCCTGTTGTACTACATCAAGGAATACAATACACAGTATTCCCCAACTCCACATTTCACCTGCAGGTGTCTGCAGTGAATTACCCTGACTGATGCTGGTGCTGATAATAATGACTGAACAGGGTTTCGCCCGCTCGCGTGGTGTCTAAATGTGAGTGTTCATCGGGGCTGGAGGAGAAGGGAGAGAGAGGGAAACACCCGCAGGCGCAGAGCGTAACAACCAGGGACTAAACACGACTGAAGAAGAGCCATGACAGGAAAAGACTTCAGTTAACAAAAGCAGCTGCTCATGGGAACTTGCTTTTTCGGAATATAGATTGATTCTTGATAAGATCTCTCTGGAAACAGATTCGGTATTTGCTGTTGCTCCAGAGGTGAATTCATCATCAGAGAGTAGCTGATGGACTTGGTGTTAAATAGAGGAGTTCAGCAGGCCTTATTTCCAATGGAACTGTGAAGCATCTATGAGGCGTGCATTAAAAGTCACAAGAGCCTGATTAACTAACACTATAAGCTTATTAAAGTGGAGAGGTGATGGGTACAGTGGGACTAAACTGTAGGTTGAGGAAAAATCACTTATATTAATTGTGGCTCTTTGCGAGAAAGTCTTTATTTGTTGAATTATTGGTGCCTTTACATGTGAACTGTATTAATAGATGATAACAAGCTTGTTCTCCGTAACTGTGGTCTCAGTGTTTAAAAAGTGTGAAAGAATTAGATAACTCCCTCATGTCTTAAATGCCGACGCTGGTACCTGTACAGTAATTAAAGCTGTTTTAATAATGGTACGTGTTTACATGAGTGTCCTACAAGTTAACTACAATGTGCGTTTCTAGATTTTGTTTTCGAGACGTGGTATTTAATTAAATTCCTTATTATATAATGATCCTCAGGACAAAGAAGAGCCAATGCTCGTTACACACGCAGTGTGAACATCGGCTTAAAACAGTGGCAGAGGAAGGCGTCTGCGTGTGCCGTGCCCAACATGTTTACTAATGTGGAATGATTCATGGATTCTGCCCAGACGACCGTTAATCACTGCAACGGTTGTTCTCAGGAGGAGCTCAGGTTAATAACAAGATTTATATGGGAAATGTGAAACCGGCTGATAAGCACCATCAGCGCTGGTTCCTTAAACCTCAGGTTTCTCCCCACGCAATTAGGTTTCTCCTCTTCCCTCGAGTGCGAGCAGAATGGTTAATTTCTCCTCCCTGAGCTCGTACGTATGGTTTCTTTATCGTTTGACCAATTTAAAAACGAAATAACTGATTATTGGCAAGTTGTGATGACCAGTTAAAAGATGAACCGAATGTTAATGCAGGGATTTACTGTCTGAAGTAATGTGTTAATAAATGCTTCTTAACTGCCAACATTATTCTGACATTATTCACACATAGAAAATAGACACACAGACAAAGACACAGCAGCATAGTGTCCTCATAGAAGATGACAGCGTAATAACAGTAGCTCTTTGCTATATTTGTATTTATTATGCTATTTATTACACTTGATGCGTAACAGTCTTTCATGTCTTGTCAATGTTTGTCGCTATTATCAACAGGAAAAAACACAATATCAAAGAGGTGGCACATTAATTCATTTACTTTTATATTAAATAAGTGAATATGACAAAACCAAAGTTTTACAACACTTAGGTCAGTAGCACCAATTTACGACTCACACATATCTGTCTCTTTAGCACATCCCCCTCCCCTTCATTAGCTTGTGTCAGTGGATAGAGGGCGTCTCTATGATAAGCCTATAAATACAGCATTAATCAGAAACCCTGGGAGAAGCCTGAAGCTGTTCCCCAAACACCGAAATAAAACCAGGACACGTTTATCCTGCAACAGGTTTCGTGCCCTCTCCCGCAGCTGGAGCTCACACCGGAGGGGTAAGGGGTCGGCTGGTGGGCGGTGGTCCTCCTTCACAGGGGTACCGAGGTTTTTCCAGGACCTCAGTCACCACCGGTACGGGCTGCTTGTCCCACTCTCCCTGCAGAGACACACGTACATATATATATATACAGTGCTTCCGACACCTGACGTGTTGCTCGGTCCTATATTTCAAATAATAGACAGAAATAAGTATCGTCCTTGATATTTTAGACAGCTGATTTTATTGAGGCAATTTCCCGGCTGTCAGCGGGCAGTATATCCATCATTGTGAGGCCTCAAACAACACACTCAAGGACACACTTTTGTTGTGTTGTGTGTGTTTTTATCAGACAGCAGAAGCTGCTTGCTTCCTGCTTCTTCTTCTTCTTCTTCTTCTTCTTCTTGTTTTTTTGAGCCTAAGGGGATTAATTTCAGGACGGCGGTTCTCCAGTCAGTTAATTTATGAGTCGCTTGCACAGATGATGGAATACACCCTTGTTTACATTGTGCTGTGTTATTTATTGTAATGGCTCGCTGTGTGTATGTGTGTGTGACCATGATGTGGGTGCAGATTTGATGCTGCCGTGCATCATTAGCTCCTGGTGTTGCATTAGACACCTGTTGTGGTGCTTCTGTGTGTTCACAGCGAAAACTGATTTTGCTGTGTGTGCCTCTGCAGCTCGGCCTCTCGTTACCTGAGCAGGTGGTGTCTTGCTGTTGTTGATTTCACCAAATCAACAACAGCAAGCGTTTGCATCGTACCGTCATCGTTGCCCTGTCCACCTTTTATATGTTCTAGATTCCTTAGATCTGAAGTGCCCAAGTGTGAACACTGCATCAGATGCAGGAAAACAAAAAAACGCTGCATCACTTTACATTTATTTTTCACATGATGGATTCCCCTCAAAATGTCCTGAAAATGCTCGTCTATGAAATGCCTTTCAGCGGCGACCCCCTTCCTGTCAGTTTTTATTTAAAGGCCGCCCACATGGTTGAGCTTTAAAGCCCTGGAAACATTTTCTGTCAGAACTGACTCGCTCCCGCATTAATGCAATGTTTTTTTGTTTTTTTGCCAAAACCAGACCGCTACTGGATTCTCCACATGACAGATCTCTGGTTCTGTTTCTCTTGTCTGTGCTTGGTCATTTGGAAAAGTCTTGTCATTCTGTGCAGAGATTTAGATTTATATCCCAATTTGATATCACATGTGATCTCTTTACAGATCCAGCTGGTTGTCTGAGACTAGTTTGACTTCAAGCTGTTGGCAAATAAACCTGCTGCTGACGGGTTCAGATTTGGCTTTGGGGTCAAAGTTAAGGACAGGGTGTCCTCAGTAAGACAGAAGTGCAACAGCCTGCGTGTCACAAGTAAAGACTGCTCAGACTCTTGTCCAGAAGATGTCCACTCTTGAACTGGCTGAATTGGGGGCTTGACAGCCCATTGAAGTGTGGGTGTGCGTGTGTGAAGGGGAGCTTACAGGAAAGAGGCGTGCGCTCGACTGGTTGCAGTGCATGGAGACGGGGGCCGTGCTGTAAAGCGAGTCGAGCACTTCCCCAGCGAATGCGTCCCACTGTAGCTGAGAATATTGCTCCGTCACGCCAACGTCGCCGCACACACACCCATCATTCCCCTGGAACCTGCAGGGAGGACAGGACGGCACGAGCGGAGGGAGGGAGGTTGAAGGAAAGTCGATAAAAGAGGGAGGCAGAGGGAGATTGAGACGGAAGGAGAGATTGAAAGAAAGCAGCAAGAACCGTCTCACTTTGAATAAAGCATCTGGTTCTGGAGATTAAAACAAGTAATCACCATTTGGGTCCCAGGGAGCAAAGGATGGAGGAGGGGGAGGGATGAATGCTGAAAACAAAAAACTGCTTAGTCATAGGGGAGAAGGGGAGGAAGATGAGGAAGGAGGAAGGAGGAAGCCAAGGGAAAGATTTCATGGAAAAAAGGAGATGAGGGTTCAGGAAGCGTGCGCTACCTGTTCATGAAATTAAAGTATTTCTGCAGGTATCCCGGGTCAACGTGGGTTTTGCAGAGCTCCAGCTGAGTCCGAGGGTAGTAGTGGATGTAGTTGACGCACATTTCCTCCATGATGCCGAAACCGCCCTGAGGAGATGTGGGAAGGGAAGGTGAAGATTATAGGGAAGGGAATATTGTGAGGATGAGAGAGGAGGATAAAGGTTGTGCTCCGCTCTCAAGGTGAACGCAAACATTATGAAGATAGTGATGTGTAATGACGCCGCTCACCACTGTGGGCCCGCTCCGGTCTTCTGTGTTATAAGTGCACTTCGTTATGAGCACGTCGCCCTGCAGGAGCGAGCACAAACACGCACCAGCAGTTCACCATATTGTGAGGTTGGACAAAGACGGCTGCAGATAAATTGAGGTTACTGACAGGGGATTTGTTATTTTCTGAGAGCCAGTGGCCAGTTCGCTGCTGTTCTGCAGGATGTTGCTCTGTGAAGCTCAGCTGCTGCCGCTTTTTTATCTCGTCCGTCCGTGGGGAGTTTCTTTTTTTTTTTTTTTCCCTATATCATATTTTACAGTCTGTCCCTGTTTCCAGTCAATTTGAACACCTCACAACGCAGCAAGGTGTTCTAATGCAACACTTTAAATGCAAAGGGGGAAGAGAGGTTACATCACCACCATTCAGGGGCGCTTGGCTGAGGTTACTGCAGAATAGTTCATTCTTTTATTTCTGACTCAAAGCAAAATCTGCACAGTGGAATAAAAAAGCAGAGTTTGTTCATTTCCATGTGAGCGAAGTCATCAGCTTCATACTCACGGGTAAAACGTGCGTCATCTTTCTCAGAACTCGAATTGTCTGTAAGAAAGAACACGCGTAATCCATTAACAGGAAATGTGTACATCATTAATACTGCTCTGTTACACACGTTGTGTTGTGACCTGTGAACTACTGCCAAGGATTTGTTCTTGTTGTGTGCGTGTGTGTGTGAGAGAGACAGAGAGAAAAGGCCGATCATCTTTGCTGAAAATGGTGTACGCTCTAATAATACTGCATAGGTTCAGTCACATTACTCTGACATCAGCGGCAGCTGGAGATTTTAATCAGGCAGTCGGGAAGATGCCCTTCTCCTCTTTCACTCTCTTTCATCTCACACGTTTTCTGTGTATGTGTGTGTGCGTGCGCCTCAGGATATTGTGCATAAACAAAACACAACAGATGTCAACTGCTGTTTCTTAACAATACTAATTGTTGTGTGGAGGTAGAGGAGATGGACAGGGAGGGTTCAGGCTTTCTGGAAAACGTGATATCATTCTGTTCTTAATAAGCTCATAACTCACAAGTGCTTCACTATGAAGGCCTTAATCTTTTTTCTTTCCACGTGTGTTTTCTGACACTTTATACATTGTATTGTATAAAGCTCATGCATAGATTCTTTTCTGTCATGTTTTCTGACCACAGAGACCAATTATAGAGTATTTTAGCCAAAAGTAGAAACAGTGATGTGAGAAAGGTGAAATATACATGCAAAGCTGCTCTGTTGATATCTATTCCCACAGTGCCCTGCTGTTTGAGGGCGTTATTAATTATTTTTAAAGACTGATGTTCTGCGTCTGTTGCTGGCTGTTTTAAAATGACCTTCACAGGAACCGAGGGGCACACGCTGTGAGCTCAGCTGTTTTGAGGCTTTTTCCTGATAAGAAAAAACATAAAACCAAACAGAATTACTTTGGCTTTGTGCAGCTCCACCGCTTTACTACTAAAAACTACAGTAACACTCCCTTCGCTCAAGTCATAAATAATACAAAAAACACCTTGTCTGTAACAACAACACGACCGACCTTCAAGAATCCGCCCATAATATTTAACCTATATAGTTACAGAAGTTACATAAGGAAGGAAGTCGATGCAGCAGCTCAGCTCAGGTGCTGCTCGTCTCCTCTCTAATATCTGTGCACCGAGCTCCTCTGGGTGATCTGAGCTCCGCTGCTGCTCACCTGATAGTGTGTACTGAAGTGCTGGTCCTCCTGCACCACCTCCACCTCTTTGCCTCCCCTCACCAAAACTGTCCGCACCCCACGCCCCGCCAGGTGGGTGTGCAGCTGGGACGCAAATATATAGATTCCTCCTGAAGGCAGAGCCTGAACACGAGAAACAAGCAGTCATAGACAAGACAAAGACAGTCGTACTCCAGGGATGTAAAAAAACTGCCGCTACGTGGCTAAAGACGGGCGTTGTAGGTACGTACTGTCTGGGTACACTTGGAGTTGCAGTACCCGCTGAGGTAGAAGGACTGTTGTTTGGGTGGGATGGCCATGATCGGAGTGTAAACCAGACCGAGCTCTATGATCCCTGCATCAAACCGCCTCAGGCTGGGGGTGTAATGCAGCCGTATCCCTGATGAGTCATGACGGCCTGCGAGCACAGTATCATGGACTATTATATCCATCTGCTTCAGGTCAGGACACGTGTGCTTGACATCCACTGTCTTCACTGTCTCAGACAACACATTTAAATAGATCACGGAGCACTTTGCTGTTGTTATTCTTTGGGTTTGTTTTCCAGCGTCACTGATCTTTTGTTGCCTCGGCTCGGAGTCTGTTTGAAGATAAGCTGCTACACAAAGTCTGACTGGAGAACAACTCGACTCTGAAACAAGAGATGTGCGGGTGTGGAGGAGACGTGCATGCAGTAGGGTCAGATCGGGACGGGAAAACTCTGATTCTTATGATTCTTTCAGCCGACATCAAAAAGTACATCTGGAAAAATTTTAAATGAATCGCTCTGTTGAAGAGAAGCCGCAGGCTCCTCGGGTGAGATACAGAGACTCCTGCTGCTTCTGTGTGTGTTAGTAAGGAATGAAAAGACAGAGTGCGTGTGCGTGTGTGTGTGTGTGTGTGTGTACACGTGTATGTACCAGATATAAGTAGAGGGTTGTGATAATGAACCTCCAGACGGAGAAACCTGGAGGATCCTGGTCCACCCATAGGCAGCCCTGCATCAGGAGGGTAGTAAAAAGCCTGCAAGTACACACAGACACACACACAGATCAGGATACACAATTCATTAATCCTCTCATTTATGCAGAGTCGCTTTGAAGTTGTAGCGATGTTCAAATCTCTTACAGATGATTCAGGGCTACGAAAAAACGATTTAGATTTAATATCATCCTCATGATTCCAAACATGTGGTTTGTTGTTAGTGGGGGGGGGGGGGCGCTGCAAGTATTTCATAAAACTTTCAGAAGAAGAAGGATTTTGTTGTTTTTGTCCCCTTTAGATAACATCGTCAAAAGAAAAGAGTCTGACTTTTCAAACTGATTACAAATCACTTTATTTGTTATGTACACACTCTCCTCAGATTAGTTGGAAACCACTTGGGAATCAATGCTCATCAATTATTTCTCTGTGGTGGAAAGTTAGTATTCTCGTACCTGCGCCCACCCTGTGGGACATTGATTGCATTCGCAAGCTATGCTTTCATTTTCCTTGTCTTTCATTCCTTGGTTTCAGTTTTTTTTTCTTTTTTTTCTGCCTATCAAAGTGAGAAAATCATTTTTGAGTCACCACCATCCCCTGGGTGCCAAACCTCCCATGCTGTTTATCGAGGAATCTTGATTTGATCCCGATTCATTGTCTGTTTCTGAGGGAGGCCGACCTTAAGCCTCTGCTCATGATACCGTATGTGATGGAAGAAAGAATTCATTTATTTAATCTTAGTTTAATAAGTAATGGTTAAATCCTGAGAGACTCTTGTTCTCCCTGCTTTCTCACACACACACACACACATGCTTTCCTCCTGGTGCCGGCCTCTGTCTTTACGTTCTGTCAGCTTCCTTTAGTATTTTTTTCTCTCCTCCTTCCAACTTCCTCCAACTCCTTTCCCCTCTTCCGCAATTGTTTCCGGGAGGCCCATCTGATGCGGTGCCGTGGAGAATGAAACAACGCTATCAAGAGGTGATGAAAGAGGCCTGAATATTTCCCACCTAATCTCATCTTCGCATTGCGCAGCTCACGGAAGGCATCTTTACTTGTTTGCGTTCGGCCGGTGGATAATCCATTCGGAGAGGGGGCCCGGCTGGCTGCGGCACAGCGCCGAGCCGAGCAGAGAAATATGGTGACAGGCTCGCTGTTCCCTGTCCTCTTTGCTTTATGCGACTAGCAGGCGGCCCGCTGCTGGCCCCGGTCAGCCGGCTGGTTGGTGGCTGTGATTTACCGCCTGATGTGCCACTGACTGACTGGATGGACGAACAGGTGCTCATCTCCAGCTGGGCGCTCGTTGCTGCCCACCCCCTGGAAGACGACCTTGTAGAATGTCTGTGCAAGCAGCTCCTTACCACCCGTAGTGGCGGTTTGATGACGGGAGGAGGAAGTCCGATGACAGTTTTATAAAGCTGTATGTGAAAACGATAGTGTGACCTTTCTGCTGACCACACTGAGCTGTGAGCTTTCCATAATCCTGAAACACTCCTCAGCTGTACAACTATATACTTGGATGTCCCCCTCTACAGAGAACTTTTTACCTGGAATATATACTTTTTGACTTCAAACAGTTTGTTGGTTGGGTTGTTTGTTTATGATTACAATATTTCCCACTGTTTGCAGCTTGATTGGATTTAAGAGAACTGCCGGGCCTTGGCGGAGAGACGCGCTCTGCTGAGCATCAGTGTCTAGTTTGTTTATTTGTTTGTTTGTCGGCAGGATTATGTAAAATCTGCTCGATGGATTTCCATGACACTTGATGGAAAAATGGGACGTGGGCCAGTCCATGAAGTGAAGTCTCTTTTTCTTTATCATTGGGAGATAGATGCAGATTCATTGTGTTGGCATATATGACTGCAACAACCCCCCATGGCTGAGATCATAAGAGCATTGAGATGTATAATATGTATATTAATAGTATTAGAGCTATATCCAGATGAATGTGACAGATTTGGGGCCTTGGCAGAGGCTTGCCATCGACTCTAAAATCATTTTATGATTGAGTATCTGCATGTGAGAGTGCTTCCCACACGCAGACTGTCTCCAGGCTCTTAATAAACTTGGGCCACGTGTGGGATCAATGTTTTCTGCTCGCCTCTCGTAGGAGTTTTTTTTTTTTTTATTTATCTCCTTTAATAGATTCAAGGACTGGACTGGAATCAGGCTTCATTCCAAGCCCCCGTCTTTCAATTAGACTCTCTGCTCTGCATACAATTAACCTGCAGAGCCTTTGTGCGTGTGTCTGTCGGTTTCCCATCATACCTCAGCACCCATGGCCCACGCTGCCAGCACGTGGCGGCAGGAGTTGAGCTTGCCCGGCTTCATCTTGTCGTCACAGGAGCCGCTGTAACTGGGAACATCCGGGATCTCCGGGGAACATTCAAACACCTCCATGTGATGCACGATGGCCTCGTTACCTGGAGTCACCACTGACTCATACTGACAGAGACACACACACGGAAGAAGAGAGTCACAAGTTAAAAGAGAAAGTTGTGTATTTACGTGTTTTACCACCTCCCCCTCAGAAGTCATGGTGCGTTAATAGAAATTAACCCAATCTGATAAGTTATGTGTGACATGCTGTGAAATGAGGCGCGGTCATGCTGGATCTGCAGCTCCTCTGTGAACAGCTGCAGATGGGAGGTAGCATGTCTGCTGCGTGTTTTACTTAGTCTTTGATTCATGTAGCTCGTGTCGAACCGCAACACCACGGTTCGTGTTTTCTGTCTGGAAAACATGGAGCAGTGCGAGCAGCCTGCACCCGACCTCCATCTCAAACCCCCGCTCTACACTTATACTTCATGTTAGCTGTGACGTCCGCACCATAACAATGTGGTTCTTGGGCATGTTCTCCGGCAGCTTCTGGATGAAGCACCAATAGGTGGTCTCTTGAGTCGGTATAACAACGTTTGGCGCCAGGACGTCCAGCGTCTGCGCGCCCGGGGGCAGGGTGGGGGCCGGGGTGTCGGGCCGCAGCATGAGCACTCTCTGAATCCCCGTGTGGATGTGGGACAGGTTCAGCTGCTCCAGCGAGACCAGCGGTTTATCCAAGAAGCCGTAGATGACGTGCACGGTTCCCTCCTGAGCAGAGACATGAAACAAGAGAGGATGTTTGACAGATGCAAGGCAGAACATGCATTTTAAACCAACAGCTTTTTATTAAGAGGGAGAACTTATTGTGTTGTCATAGCAATGTGCATCCGGTTTGTGCCTGAGATGGTACCATGGAAACCATAGTTATCATAACGAATGTGCTGATCATTCCGTCTCTGTGAGTATTTCATGACCGCACCTGAAAAAAAAAACAAACAATACACGAGCTCTGCACGAACAGCCTCATTCCTTTTTAATACGCACCAAATACAATATCCCTTCTCTCTCACACATGGGTGCACGTAAAGTTTGGATATGCTGTGCTGATCTTCAGGTCGCACACAAACCCTCCTCTACTCCCCCGTCATTATCAGACTGTCCAGTTCAGTCGGTTCAGGTCTGACAGCCCTGATTTTTCATCCTGTGGTCGTGAGGTGTGACGTCCCAGACTGCATCCTGGGTTGTTTCCTGCTTTGTTTTGTGTCACGCAGCTTTTCCTTTCAATTCGGATCCACTTCCTCGCCTCGTGTGAGACTGATGTGTCGCGCCTGTGTCCTCTGCCTCTGTCCCTCTGCGCCAGTTCATCTCTGTTCCCTGCGACTAGCATTTTATTTTCTTTCTTTATCTTTAACTTGTTTTAGTTTTCGACCCTGCCTCTGCCTGTAGCTTAAGCCCATCCAAGTATTCTTGAGCAGTGCACAGTGCAGAACAGACCAACAATGAATGATTTATATTCAGTCACAACATCTGCACACACACCTCAATGAGGTAGTCTCTGGGATCACAGGTGCTGAAGGGTCGTTTGAAGAGCAGGTAGAATCCGTCAGGTTTCTGTTTGGCCTCCAGCAGCTCGTAGTCCTGCTGGCTGTCCAAAGAAATGCGGCCCTCGCTGTCGCTCCATGCATCCTGTGGTGAAAGACCCACATGCTGAGACGAGTCCAACATACACACAGGTGGTGATTTGAATTGGGTCGATATTAGACAGTGGTCAGTCATGTAGTCATGTGTGAAACCATTAGAAAGATTTCAGGGGATTTGTTTGACCAGGCTGCAGAATAATCATTTTTCAAATTCAAAAAGAAGTGACCAGGATTTAAAATATACTTAAAGGTTTGAATGGTTAGAGAGCTTTGTACTGTAATGTCACAGGTCAAATAATCTAAATCTCGTTTGTTCGTTGAAAAAACCAGCACAGATAGATGCTGTCTAATTCAGATGCTGAGAGAGAGAGAGAGGGAGAGAGAGAGAGAGAGAGCAGCGTGTGAAACCTTCCCCACCTGGTGCAGAGGCTCAGTCCTTCTCTTCTGTTTTATCACTTCATATCTGTCCAGAATAGCACCCAGGATCTTTATTTCTGTCTCCATCTCCGTCCCTCTTATGTAACTGTTCTGCACAAACTGTAAAAATTCTGAGGCTAACTATGTTTAAAATACATACAGCCAGTATAACTACACGAAAAGATGTGGGCAGTATGTGTTATGCGTGTTACATGCCCATGTGGAAAATGCAACCTCAGTCATCAACCTCAGTAGATAACTAAGAGACAGTGGGGTGCAATTCCATACCATAGATTCCTGGTTTGCCTTATTTAAAATTCTGAGGGTATTATATTACCGCATAGGCCTGTATGTACCCAGAGAGCAGGAGCAGTGTGTATTCCATGCGCATATTATACGAGGGCATGTCCAAGTCTGAATTAAAAATGTGACAGCATAACAGATATGAAACATTTTTCATTTCTCTACCTGTGATTTAGTCACATGAATCCTATCGCAACATTAAAACAAAGGGCAGAAATGCTAATGAAAAACAAGGTAAATTAGGAGATAATTTTCTTCCCCAGAAAAATGTATCAGCAATGAAAAAAGAAAGATTTTAACGTATTAAAGAGGCCCCAGCCTGTATTTGGTATTTTTATTCATCTTAATCAGCACAGGACACAATTTTGATATGCTAATGTCTGCTAATGATTCCCAGATGAACTTCTGCTATTTGTGCAGTCTGACTGATTTTCAATTAGCGGGGCCCGATAACATCCTTTCGCGACTACGTATGTGATCACGAAGTGAGCCGCTCGCCGGCTCCTTGGGCAGAGACACCAATCTCACGCCTCGGGGACCACAGACAGAGAAGAGAATCCTCTGCCACTTAAAGACTGTCATGTAATCCCTGCTCGTTTTTGAATTTCACAAATGAGCAAAGAAAGGAGTTTGAAGATTAGGAGACCTTCGGTTTAGAAACCTCTCCGTCAGTCAGGTTTATACAGACGACAGGCTTGCTTACCCCAAAGAAGCTCTTGGTCCCAGAGTCCCACAGCACCACCAGGTCGGCGTTGGTCAGTTCCCCTCGGTCAGACATCCCCAGCACCACGCCGTACCTGAGCTCCTCAACCTTCAGTGCCATAAACACCTCCTGGGTGGCGTAGCTGATGTTCCAGGACAGCTGGAGCTCCCCTCGTGGGTCAAGGGGCACACGGAAGGGCATGGGCAGAGGCGGCAGAGGGGTGGAGGGGCTCGGTTTGAGGTCCGACACATTGACGGCGTTGGTGGGGGCCTGGTACGAAGCCACCAAGATGACCATCAGGGCAGCCAGGGCGGTGAAGTACATGACGGTGACGTCCTGAAGACGGAGGTTTCGGCTGAAGATCCTCATTCCCCGATGATGGAATCAGCTTCGGTGAGCCGTGGTGAACACAACAACTTTCCAGAATGTGTTTTGAGTTCAATCCAAAGTGTGAGGAAAGTTTTTCTCTTGTATCAACGCTGTAGTTCTGTATCTGCTCTCTGATCTCACTGGTCTTCTTACCTTCTTCAGCCACAGCCGACCCTCGTAGACCCTCGGAGTCCCTCGAAGTGATCAGATGAGGTTTATTCTTCTCGTGTTTTCTTTCCTCTCAGGATGTTATTTTGTTAAGTTTCTTTGACTTCACAGTCTTTTTCTATATGTCCAAGCCACTCTCGCCGTTATTGTCTCTTCCTTCTGACCAACTGCTTTGTCTCTTGTCCTGTCTCTTCTCGGGTTTTTTAAGAGACCCCTCCCTTCTGACTTGTCTGTTTTTATCCAGCCTAATTGCATTACATTTGTTGAGGGAAATTGAATTGTATTCTTTAAGCCCTGGGGTCAACCATGATTCTGCACATCTGCCAGCCCCTAATTGATCCAAGCGCAACCATGGACATTATCACGATCAGTTTCAACTACCGTTATCGCTTGCTCCCTCTCTGTCTTTTTCTGCTTTGGGGAACATGTATCATATATTTCCATGTGCGATGCCTGAGACAAAAAATATATCCCAAGCACCATTCTCCGGTTGGATTTTTGATTCAAAGTGGATTTAGGGGGCAGCGAACACTCACAGGGCTGTAAACAAGGCATTAATGTATTAGGCCGTTTCCTTAAGCCAGTGCCTCAGGCAGCAGAGGACCTAATCAAACTGTCAATTATGGCTTTCAAAAGAAGAAGGACACATTCAGGTTGGTTTCAAAAGGTTAGAACAGCCTCTGTGGAAAAGAGGCATTTGTGCTTAAGTCTGTGTGTCTGTTTTTAGTGACATCAGACAAATGGATTAGAAATGGACGATTAAAGAGAAATCAAATGTTGTTCTTTAGAATTTCTCCCACAGATGAGCCTGAATATTTTTTCTTTGTGATTCTTTCAGAAAGTATTAAAAGACGTCCTGAGCCAGTCCTAATGTTACCCTCCCCCCCGCCCCACCCTGGAGAGAGTTGTAAGGAGAGGACCAAAACAGTATGTATATGATCTACATGTATATGATGTTATTATATGAACTAATTGCTCAATTAGCAATTGATGCATGTGCTTCCTTGCTACTTGTTCCTTGCTGCTTGTGTCACTGGTGTGTACTCACAGGTCGTCCTTTTTGACCTTCTTGAAATATACAAACAAATGTCTGCTTATACAGCATCTTCTTCTTCTTCTAATATCCTGGTACAGTCAACCTGCAGCTGCCGAGCCCCCCCCCACCCCTAAGTAAATTACATCAAGTATAGACACGTACAAAGACCATTCTCAGATCAGCAGGTGCATGTGGGATTTGAGAAGATAATGAAGGGCAGGTACCGTAATTTCCGGACTATAAGCCGCGACTTTTGTCACACGCTTTCAACCCTGCGGCTTATACAATGATGCGGCTTATTTATGCATTTTTTCTAACGCCCGCCAGGGGCGCTCGAGCAGAAAAGGTAAGAGCGAGACAGGTGGAATATATGTATCGAGGAAGACGCAAGTTTAATGAGAAATCGTTCACCAAAACTGGCCGCACGCGAAGAGCAACTTTTGCACAAGTCTGCCAGTGGATCCTGACAGCGTGGAGCAGTGTGAAAACATCCACCATCACCAACGGTTACCGTAATTTCCGGACTATAAGCCGCGACTTTTGTCACACGCTTTCAACCCTGCGGCTTATACAATGATGCAGCTTATTTATGCATTTTTTCTAACGCCCGCCAGGGGCGCTCGAGCAGAAAAGGTAAGAGCGAGACAGGTGGAATATATGTATCGAGAAAGACGCAAGTTTAATGAGAAATCGTTCACCAAAACTGGCCGCACGCGAAGAGCAACTTTTGCACAAGTCTGCCAGTGGATCCTGACAGCGTGGAGCAGTGTGAAAACATCCACCATCACCAACTGTTTTCGAAAAGCCGCTCTGCTGCGTGACGGAGCGGACAACACAAGCTCACGAGTGAATTTGCCTCAGGATGAGAGTGACACTGACAGTGACAACGAAAGAGACACTGAGGGAGTGTGTGGCGAAGTATATCTGACGCTATTCCAATCCGACACTGATACTGTTACTGCCGCGTCACAGGCGCTGTTTGGAAAGAAAAGCTAAGGTATATTATTAAAACGTTGAAAACTCTTTCCGTGTACCGTCTTTCTTCGTAAATATCTCATGTTTCAATGTGGGCACGTGCAGCTTATAGTCAGGTGCGGCTTATAGCCAGGTGCGGCTTATGTATGTACAAAATGTTTTTTTCCTTTAAATATGTACTGGGTGCGGCTTATAATCAGGTGCGGGTTATAGTCCGGAAATTACGGTAGTTGTGGGAACATTCAAATATAAAAATGAACACTTCTGAAATTCAGCTGCACACCATACTGCAGGTGTGATCCAAAAACCACATCCGTCATCCAGTTTTCATTTGTACATCACCTCCTCACATTCACATCTGATTCTAGAGGACGATTCAATAAATGTCCCCTCTCTGTGAATCCATCTTTAAATGAGCCAATTCTATGTTTTTGCACAAATCTTAAAAACACTGAATCACGTTTTCCGGAAGAAGCTCAGAGAGAAATGTTTGTATTGGAGCAGAAAGCAGAGCAGAAAGACTGTTATCATGTTGGTTAATGTAATGAAGGCCATTTGTCCCTGAGGCAAACAGAGATCTGTGTGTCCTACTGATGTCTCTGGCATTTGTGTCTCTCTCTCTATCTCTCTCTCTTTTTGTAAATCTCTGTATTGGTGCAATAATTGTTTTTTTTTTTATCATTTACACCATCACTTCTCTACCTCTTTGCCACATCTGTCTCCTCCAGTCGCAGCGATCTCTATTACTGCTGAGCGGCCGCTCTCTCGCTGTCGTCCTGCATTCTCGTTTCTCTTACATACACACTTATCTTTCTGCTGCTGCTGCTGCTGCTGATGTGTCAGCAAACACAAATGAGACGAAACACCATAAAGTCGGCAGTGATCTGGAGGGAGGGAGAGGGGGGATGGGAGGGAGGAAAGGCAGTCGGGGGGGGGGGGGATAGATCAAGGGAGAAAATGATGGGCCCTGTGTAATCATGTCTGTGGGTGTATTTATGCAAAAAAAAACAAAAAAAAAACATACAAAGCCTGGGGGTATATATGACATTATCCTGCCAAGAACAATCCAGATATTGCCCCAAAAAACCTTCCCATCATGCTTTGCTTTCTGTTTAGGACAAACACGGACGTGCAGGAACTCCGATGACGTTCATGCTCCAAATGATCCTTAAAGTACCGTTCACTGCAGCCAATCCCAGCTGACATGGGGGGAGATATAAGATTAGATTTTAGTTAACATTAGAGGAGTATCTGCATCTTATTTATTTAATTCAATTTAGTTTATTATCAAAATTACATTTCTCTTTAACCAAAGCAAGAAACAATAATAATCAAAAAACTGAATCTAAATTATTAAAAACAATACAATCGCAATAATAATACAGCACAGTGCATTTTCTCCGATAACCCCTAAATATTCAAAGAGAGAGAGAAATCCCAAAGTAAAGCCCACTTTGCTTGTTTTTAAATCCAGCTTTAAAGAAAACAAAGTCATTTAAAAGTTAGTTGTTAAAACATAAACAGCCTTTGATATAATCTTGTTCACCCCTCTTCCATGATAATATATTAAAACCTAATTTAAATTCTGAATCCTATTTTATTTGGAGCTAAAAAAGGACAAAAGCTCAAAGTGTGACGTGAGCCACTGTGAAATGGGGGGGGACTCACCTCCACACCACCCATCCAACCATCTCATTCTCTCCTAGTATAAATATTTCAACACCACACACTCTCAAAGTGCTCTAATCTCCACTTCTGTGACTTTGAATAATGAATGCAATAAAAACTCACACTGCTACTCAGACTGCCCTCGGTCTGATGTGAATGGGAGAGGTGAGCAGTTGTAGGGGATGGACTGGATAATTCAAGGAGACCATGACTGAAGAATTTGAGGAGAGGAGAGAGAGGGGAAGGGGGGGAGAGGAAGGAATTTAGAAAGTGGGAGAACAGAGGCTGATATGATGACAAAGAGGAGCAGCAGCAGCACATCACAGGAGCAGAGTAACAAGTGGGAAACAGCCGTCCCAACGTGTCCCTCGGTCCAATGATAGAGTGATAGAGGCGGAGTGAAATGACACGAGAGAAATGCAAAGAGAGAAGGATGATCCTTCCACTTGAGTCCGTACGTTGTCCAAATTGAATTTAATGAACGTTTTGTTCCAGACACCGAGCCACTCCGTCTGCCTACCTGAGCTAAATCTTGCACAGAGAGGACAGGTGTGATTTTTCAAATTATCTTTATAGAGCTGGCTGTCACATATTAGTGTAGTTTGAGTGATTAACTGCAAGGACTTGTAAATGGCTGGCTTTAATGAATCCACTCTGAATTCTGCAGCGGCGTCTGGTTTCCTGCAGAGACGGGAGGACACAGTGAAGGTTGACTTTCAGGTTTGGGCCACAGGAGGCTGCAGTGTGACGGTGGCCGGTAATACACTCGCAGGGTTTGTCAGAGGACACAGGCACGCATATGCACACGCACGCGCACACACAAGGTTGTAAAGGTTTTTTAATCTTAAAAAAAGAAAATGGGCTGTTTAAAAGTGATTTTATGAGCTGTGCAGTTGGTCTGATGACACAAACACCTAACCCTGACCCCCAAACACCACAGACTTTTGATGGAACTCCTAACCATAACCCCTAACTGTAAATCTGAACTTAACCTTAACTTATCCACAATTCATATCTTACCCCTAACCTGGCCCACGGTTAGTACGTGCCTAACTCTATCCTGAGCATTACCTTAAACAAATTTGAACTTAACTAACCTTTACCTAACCTTAACATTCACCTAACCTAACCAAAGCTTAACCTAAACTGACCTTAACCTTATGCTTAACGTAACCAGACCTGATGCTTATCCCTCATGTCTTTACTAACTTTAACCAGCACCTCACACATGGACTTCTGTGTGTGATTCCTGCAGACATACAGTATGACGACGACTTTCTGACAAGTTATCTGTAGTTAAGGTGTAATTTAAAATCACTCCGTTGTCTTTAGTTTCATCCAAACGCACACGTCCCAGATTACTCCACTAAAATCTAAGAGGACCTCAACCAGACTCTTTCCTTCTCCTCTCTCTCTCTCTCTCTCTCTACTCCTCTCTCCTGCACCCATAGCCAATCTATCTCTGTGACTAAAGCGCCATCTCCCAGGCTGCACTCCCTCACTGGCTCTGGAGGCACTCGGAGGAGCCACCTCTGGATCGAAAGCGCATTTCACTCGCCTCTGCGCGCATGCATGCAGCGCCGGACGTCGCTCTGCAGAAATCAACAATTACACGGAGCTCCGGCAGCGACAACAACAACATCAGCCCTTCCTGCACAGACTGTCCGCAGGCTTTATTCTGGGGGGACTCTGCAGTAGCTGCGAGCACTTTGGAGCATCTGGGCAGGTTCGGTTTTTATCGACAGAGATGGGACGAAATGATGAGAGAGGCATAGAGGAGAGGGAGGAGGTAGCCTAGATAGAGGGGGAAAAGGTTGGCGAGCCTGAGAATAAAAAATCCGGGATCTGGAGCAGCTCCACAGCAAATATCTGACCTCCTCCTCCTCTTCCTCGGACGGTGGCAAAACTGGTTGTTGAAATGGAGATGTCGAGAGTTGCGTCTCCTCCTCCAACACACGCGCTGCTGAGGTTGCTCGCGCTGATGATGATGATGTTTGCGTAGGAGTGCTTGATTTTGCGGCCAGCGCTGGTTATCTAGTCTCTGTTCTGTTCAAACAACTCCAGACAAGCGCTGGATACGCGGTCGGCTGCAGGTTGCAGTACTGACCTCCCTGAAATCCGCTTAATTTCTACTGTTGCGATCACTGGAGCTGGTTTTGGAGAGTTTTCCACTTGGACATGAGATCTTTTTGAATGTGAATAACAAGAATGTGTTTGGAAAAGTAGAAACAAACAGTAACGACATGATTTTTGTTTTTAAAGAAGCATCTGCTTTTTGTTTTTTGAACTAACAACTGGAAAGGATCGTTGTTCTAGGCTCTCTCTGCTCTTCCTTTAGAAATCAGTGTTTTGCTGATTACGTTACCAAACACTGAGGACTGCTTCCTGTTCCACTGGGCTCATTACTCAGGTGCTGAGAGGCAGCAGAGGTCAGGACCTGAGCTCCGAGCAGCTCCCACCACCTTCGATGTGACACGAATTAATTCCTATTATCTCTGAAGGTAAGAGAGTTTTTCTTCTTATGCCGCTTGCACTCCTCCAAATGTTGGACTTGAAATTGAATTACTTTTAAATTGCAGAAAATCAGATGCATCTGCTTGTTGAGTCATACATGCAGCAGAGGGTTCAGAAGAAGTTGGGAAATGATAGACAGATAGATAGATAGATAGGTAGATAGGTAGATAGGTTTTTATTTCAGCACCATGGACAGCACCACTCTTATCTCATACAGGAATTTTTCACCCACACGTATAATTGATCGTAGCTCAATTCTCAGCAATTTATACATGAGAGAGTTTCTAGGAGCATCAGCTAAGGTGGAACGAGCAGATACAGAAAGATAACAGGGAGAAAGATAACAGCGAGAGAGAGGTAGAGGTTCAAAGGCAAGGGAGAGGTTCAGTAGCTCCATACGACAGACCTGCTGGCTGGCCCCGGCTCACCACATGCTGACAGAACAGCATGGCTTGTGAGCCACAGCTACTGTCACCAACTGTTAGCCATGGTCACGTCCAAACTGTTGGCTCTGGATATTTTTAGGCCGGGTGAGAATGCTTCTCAAGTGGCGTTAAGGCTGTGCATCACTTAAACCTCCCACCAAATTCTCTAAATCCAGTTAGACTGACAAGATGCTTTAGTAGAGGAATATATTCCCCGCCGGCATGTTCCAATGAAGTAACTACTCAAATATGAAAATGTCAAGTATAGCCAGGGAAGATTATATTGTAGCAACAGCTTTGCAATGGGATGAGAGAGGATCTTGGGGAAATTAGAGATCCCACTTTGGCAAAATAGAAAGAAATAGTCAGCATGTGACTCATATTTTAAATGTAGGGATGTCTGATCTGGACCTCTGTGATTATTGTGTCATAAAAGTGATTGGAAATAGTTCTGTATCTCTCTTGCAGAGATATTTGGGGGAAATATAAGAGGAATGGACCTTAACTTAGATTCAGTATTTCCTGTTGTCCCAGTTAAATTGGTTTGAGATAAAGTAATTCAGTATCTTCACCTGCTGTAGTATCTATCCTCCATTGAGCTGTTTGACAATCCAAAGCTCATCCTCAGTTCAGGCTTCATTGTGCTGAAACTCTCCATGAGGAGTAATATTCATAATCTCTTCCGTGCTTGTGTGTCAGCAGAGGTGATCTGGAGTTACTGTTTCTCAAGCACCTCTTGTGTCTCTTTTCCCTAAAATGCTTCACCTAATTCTCATGCACTCAAGCTGGAACTTAAATCTTAGCAAATTCCCTGAATCATTTTAATGCAAACAGACTGATGACGAATTATAGAAAGAAAGAAGGAAAGCTGATTAAATCACTGGAAACCAGTAAGCTGCTTTCTGACTTGCGTTGAGCAGCTAGCTTTTTCCAGACTATTTCCAAGTGATGGACACAAAACTTAAAAAAAAAGGATTATTAAGAAGTAGCATATTCTAAGAGGATGCAGAGAAAAATGTTAACATGGAAAGACGATGAGATCCATGAGCTTGGATAATTAGGACCAATGCCGGTTTCGATGTGCTGTAAACAAAAGCATCAGATTTCTGCAGAATGAATTTATCATGTCCCGCCTCCTTCTTTCTCTGCACCACCCCCCACCTCACTGTTCCTCTCTCTTGAACGCACGTCTGAATAATAGTTTCAGTCAAATGTCCTCATACGGGTCATATGCAGGTCACCGACAACTGTCCCTGTATCTGCACAAACACCTGAGGGATGTTTAGCAGTGCTCCGCCGTCGGCAGTCACAGGGAGAGACACATCTTCGAGAGCAATGATGTTAATCCTTTGGTGGAGCTTTATAGAGGCTTTGGAGGCTTGAGGAGGAGCAGGGCGTTTCTCAGGTGATTAACATCCTTCAGTGTAAGAGAGGGAACGGAGACTGAACCCAGACTGACACAGCTCTCTGCCATATCTGCTGCAAGCATCAGATATCATGTTACCCCAGTGTGATCCAATGCTACAATATGGAGGACAACTGGAGCTAAATCTGTGTTGTGGTCTCTTAAACACACACACACACACACACGCGCCTTACATCAATGAAAGACAAGGAGGAGCCTGTGTTCCCATGACAACTTCCTCAGTGACACTTGCAACAACCTTGCCCCCCTGGGAGATCAGTCATATTCCTGTGTGCACAGACACACACACAAAACCACACACTCAAGACCCCCCCCCCTCAGAGCATGACTATGAGTGACTGTGTGTTATTGGTCTGTTTGCTGCTGCCTATGCTCCTCCTGCCTGTCCATCAGTCACTTCAGGAGGAGAGGGAGAGAGAGCTGAAGGACAGGCAGCTGAGTAGGATATAAAAGCAAAATTAAAAAAACAGATGGACAATGAAGGAAGATGGGGAAAGGTGTGGAGAGAGAGAGGTGCATTTGAAACAGGGAGGGATGGAGGAGGAGGAGGATGAGAAGGTTTGAACAGTCAAGAGTGAATGCAATTACTGAGGCAACATATCGACTTCTCTTTTTTTCCTGGGCATTTAAAGTGTACTCACATATCAGCTTAATTACCTTTTAAAATGCACATTTGGGAGGCAGCATCATGATAAATCCACTGTGCAAGAGATAAACAGCACCGTGGATGGATGGAGGCTGGGGGGAAGGGAATATGGCCGCTCAGTGATCATGTTAAACAGTCGCCACCCGTTCCTCCCTTCCTCCCTTCCTCTCCCCTCCCCCGGCTCCACTCTCCCCTCACAGCTACACCCTGACATGCTCACACATCATGCTCATGCACCGAGGGGTTCCCGTGCGTAGCCATCAATGTGACCAGCACACCCACACACACACACACATGAATGCGTGTGCACAAGTCGCTGGTCAGTTGGCCTCATCCCAGTGAGTGATTATAAAAAAAAAAAACGAATCCCATTCCAAAGAGCAGAGGGGAGACGAGGGGAGGTGGGGATGGCGAACAGCAGCTGAGGAAAAGCTTCCTCCCTGCTTGTTCTTCCCGAATTAATTTTCATGGCACGCATGATATGAACAGTGCCAATAATTGTATTAGTTCTGAGTAACAGAAGCCTTCATTTTCTGTGTTGTTCTCGAGTCATCCTCACTTCCCTGACAGGGGAAATTAACAATGCAGCTAATCTGAAAGTTCTTCTTATGTATGCAGCATTAGTGTTACCAGCAGTCATGATATCATACCCACAGTCCTTCTCAGTTACATGCAGCCTTTATTGCACCCCTGACACGTTTCTCTCTCAGGCGTTTGCTTTTGCTTGTTAATTGGATTTTATTGTAGTTTTCCTTACTCATGTAGAGGGCTCAGAGCAGGGGATGCTGCACCTTACTGAGCCCTATGAGACGGTAAAAGTGGCAAACCACCTATTACAGTCCAAACCACTAAGCTTGTTGATCCCAGACTTAGATTCCTCAAAGTGTCTGGACTGGATATCATGAGCTGGCAGTTCAAGATGTTCCTGTTTGAATTTCCAAATTAAAAGTCTTGGATTTAATTCGAGCTATCACCACTGCTGTTGCTGTTTCTCAGCACTGGATTTGTTGAAAAGCGTCTGAGGCTTTAAAAAAAGAAAATCTACCGCCCGTTTTGCAAATGTAATGCATGCATTTGTAATGTGAAGCCATGCGGCACGCTGCTCAGACTAAGTTTACACTTTGCGTTCGGCTGTAAGTGTAACCTATTTTATAGACGCTCCGGGGCTTTCTCATTACAAAGTCATTCATCGAGTTAAGCTGTGAAACGTTCAGTCTGAGACTTTGCCATCGTCAACATCCTTCTGGAAAGTGATGAATCAATATGAGTGAGGACGAGCCGGCTCAGCAAGGTCATGACTCACTGCCACGAGAGTTGATCACAACAAGCATGCGGATAAAATGAGGGATTGCTCATTCATATATTCCACCGGTTGTGATGAGTCCTATCTTATTATGCGTCCGTGCAGCGCTGCCCGGCTGCACTCTGCCTCGTTTCCATCAGTGTCCACATTAGCATACGGTGAGCGAGCCAGGTGAAAAGTTTGTTCAAGTGCAATCAGAGCAGAACTTACCAGCGTAAAACCCGCCCACTCGAAAAAACAGAAAAAAGGCTGTGGTGCAATGTTGGTCTGTAACAGCCTTGTCGCCATAGTAACTGAAGACCTGTTGGGACTTTTACACACACACGCTGCCTCTCGAGCGCTGACCATTAGCACTAACAGCCGAGCAACCACCTGCCTTGAGCTTTTAACACATTCCCATCAATTATCCATACATTTCATCAGCCCTCCCATCATCTCTGTGCTGATCTCTGCAGCCTTTTCTCCGTCTTTGTTCATCACTTATTTCGCTCTTTCCTCTCTCGCTGTCTTTTCTTGCCCTCAGCTTTTTCTCTCTCCTGTCCACAACCGCTAATCATGCCCCTCCGTTCCATTCCACTCCATCTAGACCTGTACGAATCTGATGCTGCCTCTGCAGGGACCTTTTGACCTTCGGAGGCACAGATGAATGCAAAGAGATTACAGATTCTCACAGCAGAGCTTTGCACGAATGGTTCTTCAGCTTAACACATGAACACGCCAGTAACGAACGGCAAACACGTAATTCCACTGTGGCAAACATTGAAACGTGGTGCGGGAAGTCACACCTGTGTCCTGCAAACCTCGTGCCGTTTGGCTGCTTCAGACCCCTCCTGTCGCACACCTGCGATGACCAGGTCACCGTCACACAAGCTGAACTGTCCACATCTGGGAGAGCAAGTTAGGGAATATAGAAAGTAGAGATTGTATTCCTTCACTTTTCAAAGGTAATAATTGTGTGTACATCAGTGGCTCAATGGATGGATGGATATCATGTTGTTGTAGCTGTGGCGTGACTTCATCAGCAGTAGCCTCTGACTTGACGTACTTCTTGTAAATCTGGCGTTTGCTCGACAAACTCTGCTTTGACGTGCAAAGTGATGTGCGCTGGGATGGATCCGTCTCCGTGTCTGAGGCGCTTGTCTCCGCTCGTGAGTGGCACCGCCGCTCAAAGTGATGTCTGTCTACGCTCCTCGGGACAGCTCACATCAGCTGCACAGACAGGGAGTGAGTGGTGGAGAGCAGGGAGAGAGAGAGAGAGAGAGAGACACACACACACAGCAAACTGAATGGAGGAAGAGTCAAAACAGACTCAAGGGAGGGAAACAAAAATGTACATCCTGTATATATATATTAGAATGGATATTTTTTACATTACTTTGCTTAGGTCAATCCTCCTTCTCCTCCTCCTCCTCCCTTGCTGCCCACAAGCCATATACTTTGTCAGATGGGTGCATGAGGAGCAGCAGCCGGGGTTAAGTAGCAGTGAGCGCTGTCATAACCACGTTAGGATGCCATAATACGACGTGACCTTCACTACACCACCTTCTTGTTTCACTACATTTACTGTGGCCTCTTGAGGTGTGTGTGTGTGTTACTGCAACCTCCCTATCCTTCAGGCTCTGTATGGTGCATTTTAATGCACACATTTAGATTAAACATCAGATGAAATATCCATTATGCAGTATGAGGATTTTCTGGCTGATCAGGTTACGTGTCCTTGACTTAGCATCAGCTCAGGACTCCACATTCACGCACTCTGCAAAAACATCCTGCCTCTCTTTCATCTCCCGTCTTGAATGCACAGGTGACTCGGACGTTTCAATTTTCACTTGCAAAGAAATTATTGCAGGATCACAGGATCAACCATAACAAGTAGTTTCTGCGTGGACTCGATACCAGGATGCATTGAATTCACTTTCAAAGTGCAGTAACGTCACCACAAATGTATTTTTAAACGCTGGGTTCCTGCACCCACATGTTTTGTTGGCAGCCGCCAGGGGCGACCATGCGTGACAGCTGTAAACAGCAGGAGGTTTACGTGCATGGCAACAAACAAGACTGAATTTGAAACCCACCATTACCTGTGATGTGTGAATTGACGTCCTGTGGATAGTTGCTTTTTCTGAGTTGACTCCAAACTTGGAGAACAGCAGAGGGCTGGAGGAACTCCGGAGGAGAGCGGACATGTTTGATTGAACATCTTTACATAAAAACATTATTATTAATAGCATAGTAAATAGAAGAAGGAGCAGTAGCTGAAGCTGTGTTCCATCCCACCCCAGTCCCAAGCCCAGGGCTAACATTATACCTTGATCTCGCTTGGAGAGAAAAAGCAAAGTAAAGGGAAAGTCTAAAATTGGAGTGATCCCATTGTTAAGTGTCAAGGAGCAAATGTAATTTATTGGTGTCTTATCTAGTCCAGGAAGAGGAAAGGGAATTACATTTATTTGAGGGCCAGCGTATTACCCTGAACAGGCCCTGTAGCCAGAGGGAAGGGCTGTGTGTGTGTGTGAGTCCTTCCATACATATGATTAAACTTTGTCGTGCTCTGCAGTAACATATTAACCTGTCACAGTGGGTGTCTTGTGTTTGCACGTCAAACGTTTTTCACATCTTAGCTCTTCACGCAGGGTGGAGATCCGGGTGTCACAACAAACTGTCTCCCCTGTCACTGCGATTCCTCAGGAGCAGACGTGACTGACAGCAAACTCATACGCCAGGAGTGACCCGGCTCAGAGCAGGACCCGGTGTTATCGGACAGAGGTAGAGCAGCATCGAATAGAACTTAGTGCACACAGACAGAAGTGAACCAGTTGCAGGCAGCCTCTTCATTCATCATGCATAGAGTTAGGAGTAGATTAGACAGAGACTGCTGCATACACACGCGCACACCTGAGGTTATGAAACATGATTTGCTTCCTTTGCTGCTTCATTAATGTTCTTGTTATTATTCAGCAAAAGAGCTCAGTAAGAACAGAGCTCAGAGAGCGTTTGCATAAATTCTGTCTCAGTGATATTCTGTCTTAAACAGCGGTTTATTTCGGTGCTTGTTGCAGAGACTGGAGAAACATCAACAACACAGATACTGCAGTTAATTTACAGAGAGCATTTTAATCATGATGATGAGAAGATTCAGTTCAGACACGCAAAACGTTGTTGGGTCGATGTTTATTCTCAAGTTAATGCTACCGTGAACCACTGGGATGAAGGGCAGTGAGGGAGCAGAGGATGCTTAGGGTCTGGACTTGGGCCTGTGCTGTACAGCAGCCAGCGTTTATCAAGACTGGATGTGAGCTTTTGTATTGACTCTATATATGACGGTCTAAATAGTCTTGTTGATTCGTTATTTATATTTCACAGGAGGAGGCTTCCTGAGGTAAACATGCAGCGACCGTGACTCTCTCTTGACGCAAACCATGAAAAGGATGACCGTAGGGCAGAGCGCGTCACTGACGCTGTATATATCCGATGTGCGGGCGTGACCAAGAAATTAAAAGTACACATGGACGGTGAAATTAAAAACTCATTAAACAGCATCTTGTTTTGCGTTCGCTGCTCAGCCCGCTGAGCTGATATGGAGCCACCATCCTGCCCCTGTAGGAGACCACTGGATGTAGGCGTTCCAGCGTGCCCTGCTCTGCTGGAGGTAGTCACGCCTCATCAGTGGCTGATTGAGCGTGGTGAATCATGGTGGAGGGAGTCAGTGATATACTGCATAGACCTACACAGGGTAAATACCTAAGATTACAGCAGCTGCAGCCGTTTCCATCATGGACTTGTTCATTGTTTGAGTTTATCGTGAGCGTGCTTTTGGAGCCCAGTTCCCATCAATTTCAATGGCTCGTTTAAGTGTCTGGGGCTAATCTGTGCTCTCTGTGAAACAGGCTTGTTGTGCAAACTGTTGCTTATAATTAAATGAAGAATAAGACAATGCAGTGAATGCTGGATTTGCCCTTTTTACTCCACGTTTCTTGTTTACCACCTTGCATCAGGTCCTGGAGCTGCTCCTCCCTCGGTCAGTGGTTCAGAGAAATGTAATATCTCTGTGCCAACTACAACTCTGCTGCAGCTGCTGGAGCCCAGATTATAGGCTGTCAGACACAGACCAGTGGTATTATTTGCACAGCAGAGGGGTGGAGCAGGAAGTGCAGTGAAAGACTGGCAAAATGCAATTAAATGCAATTATTTTGTGATGATTTCAAAGTGAAAGTTCATTTTCCTGTCACCATGCAGAGTGAAAGGTATTTTTGGGGAAACTGACAGAATTCTGTTGGCACATGACACCACGCTGCTTAAAACTGAGAGTGTCGTGTAAAGCTTGACAATACAGTGCATTGTGTGCGTGACTGACAAAAGGAGGTGGTCACACTTTGCTTCCAGAGCACGCAGAACATGTTGATAAAGTTACAGCCGTGCTTCTTACATCAGTGCAATTTGAACTGCAGGAGCAGCGAGACAAGGTCATTCAGATGGATGAGAGACATTTAGTGAGCTGTATAATTAAATGAGGACCCCTGGGTCACCGTTAAGGTTTTTCAAATGTCCTTTTGGTGCTATATCCACTCTAGCCCGGAGCCATTTTTATGATATATTGTTAACACAGGGGCTCTAATTACAGAAACATTGCTAACGTTGCTAGGACACACGAGAAGGATGAAACCTATTCCTGGCTGCGCGCAGCTACCATAGAAAACCAGTTCCTATCTTTTCTTCAGCCACAACCCTAAATTCATCCCCTCCCCCCTCTCCTGTGACGGCCATTGTGATTTCAGGTGCCTGATTCAAGGTCAGGAGTCGGGGATATTCACGGTGGGTCATGTTTGTTGAAGGTTGCAGACCTGAGGCGATGCAGCTCTGTGCTGCCATTATTCCTGGAGGTGCGGTGCAGGGACGCCAAGGCGGCAGTTCGGTAAACATTTGTGATTGTTGTGAAATGTTATGCAGGAAGAACAAGGTGAGCCAACAGCCTGAGAGGGGGAATTGTGAGAAGCTGTCGCTGGGGTCGTTGCATCCACACAGGATAATATTGTGACGAGGCTTAAGGAGGAATTTGTAAGCTTATCTCCACAACGGTGTGTACCTCAGTACATCATTTGGGCGGGGAGGGGGGTTTATGAGGACTTTTACCGTCAGTGGTTCTGCTTGCACGAGCTCATTTTCATGGAGTTATCTTTTCATCAGGTGGAGGCAGAATGAAACGCCTCACATGATATCATTAAAGTTAGGGGATAGCACAGATTTTCAGACAATCTGTGGGAGGGCTTCAGGGTGTTGCACTTTACTTTTGCACGAGAAAAAAAAGGTGCTATAACTAGTTATAATGCATCAAGAGACAGATGTTCACACCCTGCGCGCCTCTTGTCACCCCTGCACAGCTGGTCAGTGGTGGTGTGCTGTCAGATGGTCAGTTCAGGGGAGTTACGTGCTGTAAATAGTTTCTGCCAAAACAAAGCAGCTACATGAAGCGATCTCCTGCTGTCGTCTCAGCGAGGTTGCCAAAAAACCTCTGGAAAGGCCGATGATACAGGGTCGATAAATATTTCTCTGCAATTCGAAATTGAAGTCCTGTGAGGAATCGGCCGGACGCTGTGAAAATGCATCACAGTGGCTCTTTAATATGATGTTATTACAATAAGCCACTCTCAGTAGCCACAACTCCCCAGCCTACACACAAACAAACTTAAAATTATATGTGCAGAGATGATCATCATCTACATGATGCGCATTACACATAAGAAATGACTATGATTAATGTTGCACATTACAATTTTAAAACTTAGTAAGCTATAAATTACCTTGCATGAATGCTCAGTGATTGCAGTTAATCAGAGGGTAGGGAGGGACTACCTGATGAAGCGACAGCCATTGTATCTTCTTCTTATCAGACTGGAGCTTTGTTCCCAAAGAGTGAGGCTTGAAAACAAACTCCTGGCATCAACGACTCCATTCACTTTTAAACAAAAGCATCTTTTTTTTGGACTGTAAGTGTACACACTGAGTTTTGTGTGTGTGTGTCTGTGTCACTCTTTGACGCTGCAGTCTGCGGGCATGTTATTGTCTCTTGTGTATGACTACAATCCGCCACCTACTGTGTACTTCTCCCCCACTGAACTGAAAGCCTGTCAACAGCCATTATTCCTAGCAAGACCTCTGCTGTGATCCCTGCCATGTTCTATCAAAGCGTGGCAATTTAGTCTAAAGCCCACTGTCTGAGCATGTTAGCGAGGACTAAAATTATTTCATGTGAGCGCTGGTGAGTGTTTGTGCGTGTGCTCGCGCTGCTGCTCTTCCTTTCATCCGAACCCGCTTGTCATTCCGGTGGACGAATACCGGCAGAACGAGCTGAGCAGACAACTTTCCCCAGAACTATACCTCAGTGCATTTGCATGTTTGTGTTTGCGGTTAAATAATTAACGCTGTCCGTCGCCTTGCTGCAACACATCCTTCAGACACTGATCTGATTAAGAGAGCCCCAAGAGATGCATGCCGCATGGCCACCCTGCACAGTGACAGCTCTGCATGCACACACGTGTGTATGCGTTTTTATCTGAAGATGATGTACTGATTTTCCTCAACCACTGGTTGTGATTATTTCAATGTTTGTACTCTTTTTTACAAACGTCCTAAATATGCTTAATAGCAATCCACTGCGTATTTATCCCATTTCTGTGTGTGTGTGCATGTGTGTTCTTTTTATTCAACTAAACCAGCTCAGTACCTCCACAGGAAACAAGCTTACAGCACCCAGAACAAAGATGTGTTTAACCAGACAGCAACACGCAGGGAAAGATTGAGTCTCTTTTATTCAATATGTGAAGTGTTATTTATAAAACTGTAAAACGTCACCATCCGTTTTCCATTTGCAAAATGTGGCTCTGCCTTTAGAAAAGAACAATCTGAGGAACATCTGTAAACAAAACACCGCCATATTGTGACCGTATAAACCACTGATTGCAAACAGCTGCCTGTAACATCCCAGTGAAAGTGAGAAACGGTGGAGATGCACCATAGAATTCCAACGAGGAGCTGAGCTTAATAAGGATGGGCGACTCGTCTCCTTGTCCTCCCACTATACAGACATGAAGCCCAAATAGCCTCAGCTGAGACCATAAATAATAGGAACCTTCTTGACATGTTAAGTTTTAAGTTTGGTGCATGTCCCG
Organism: Pseudorhombus dupliciocellatus; assembly: GCA_016785235.1. Classification (NCBI taxonomy): domain Eukaryota; kingdom Metazoa; phylum Chordata; class Actinopteri; order Pleuronectiformes; family Paralichthyidae; genus Pseudorhombus; species Pseudorhombus dupliciocellatus. Next base: position 822,190 of record JAFBJW010000151.1, on the reverse strand, counting down.
TCCACTCACTTGGAGGTGGTGGGTGTATGACCTAACCACCAGGTTGCTATAGAGACGCTCTATTTTCATTTGTCTTCCATTTTCCTCCAGATTTGAATGGTTTAATGCTTGACTGACTCGTCTCTGAAGCAGTTTAACTTACTCAATCTTTTATTTTTATAAAATTATTGATTGTTGTCCCTTCAGAGTCATTGCTGCGTCACGTGACCTTCTTCAGAATTCATACTTACTTGACATCCTAAAGGCCAGAAGGCTCTGTTCTGTGTTTCTCTATTGATTTGGTTGCTGGACTGTGCGGCCTGCAGATTGGATTAGACTCTAGCTGCATTTCAGCTTGAGGGAAGAGAAGCTGCCTCATGTTTGTCGACTGGACAAACATCTACTGTAGAGAGCGTCTGATCCATTCTAACTGTACAGAGAGCGTCTCTGGAGAGGAATATCAGAATGAGAGCGAACGTGGCTGAGACAAGTTACCCACGAAAGGAATGCTACGTGGTTTTTCTCAGGGTGAAAAGGTCAGAGCTGCCGGTCATCTGTTAAACAGTGCACTCTGTCCCACAGTAAAGTCGATGTGAGTCGGCTGATGGAGAGCCTGGGTAAAAGGAACAAAGTCAACGCAGCATTTTTGGTGAATAAGCAGGAAATAATGTGACAGTCCATTTTGACAAACCCCAGAATGCTCTGTATTCTGTGTGATGACTGTGGCAGTCAGACGTCTCTCTCTCCTCAGCATTTCTATTTTAGGGTGTGTCCGTGTCACAGCGGAGATAGACCTTGACAACACGGGCCCATGCTGCTGTGTGTGCTCGGTGCTGATAATGGCTCAGGCCATCGAAACTCGGCTTAGCAACAAGCCCTCTGGCCTATTTTTGGTTTCAGTCAATTATCCACAATGCAGTGTGATTGTGTGGCACACAAGTCTGGACCCACATCTGTCAAATATCTGCAGGCCTCCCCCAAATGTACTTCACCTGGCATGACAACATTTTGTTTATGCTCTTTTTGTTTTGCCAAATGTCAGGAACAAGGCAAGAGGAACAACAACAACAATCATGGCTTCATGCTTTTAGTCAAGATTTTGGGATTTTGTTCTTGTTCTGCTGTGTGTCTTCTGGTTTCTCCTCAACCCAGGCTGAGCATCTTGAAACTTCTGTTGAGGATTTAGGGTGGTCTTGCTGTTAAACCTGTGTCTGTCTGTTTTAGCTGAATGTACCATTGATGGACACACTGACACGTTTCCTGCTCCATGCTCAAATTAAGGACCTGCTTTTGACTATTTCTGAATGCCATTACAATGTTTTGAGATTAATGTACATTACTTGCGAGAACAGAGTGAATATTTAAAGCCTCTGGGCGCTCACGGTAATCCAGCCGCTGCAGAGACTGAAAAGAGGCAATTAAAAGGAAGCATTGATATAATAAACCGAGAATGAGGTCAGTTCACTCTCAAGTCAATCACACCGCTGCAAATGTTCTTCTGATGTACTGCAGCATTAGTCCTTACAGCGTGCCAAAGAGTGTTCACACAACAAATGTCCCCTTCCCAAATGGAGGACAACTGTTTCTCATTGACATTATGACTGCTGCTTTTGTTTAACCTTGGAAATGAGATCACTGAAAAAAGCTTGCTCTCACTGTCATCACCTCCATTTGTCTTTTTCATGACTCTGATTGAAAGGTCAAAGGTCACAGGTCTCCCTCAGTTGCCCTGCTGAATGTTTCTGATGAATGCAACAAGGGTCATGATCTTTCTGTGTCTGCTTTTCTCTGTGATCGTCCATTATCCTGACTTCCCTTTCTTTCTGCTCGTCGAATCAAAGCATTTCCCCGAGTCATGATTGTTTGTTTCTCTCCTTCATCTGATACCGGCTGGGTCTAGACTTTTAAATGATCCCTGTTTCATTAGGAGATGGAGCTGATTAAGGAAGCAACGCTCTCAAAATGCTGTTTCATTGTGACTTTGAAAGCTCCTTCAGCAGCATCCACTGACTTCACACATAGATGCCTAATGGCTGTGTGTAGTTTGTGTATCAGGTGGAACTAGTGACCCAGGATGTCTCTCGGGTGTCTCCTAAACGTCTGCTCCTGATCTTGTTTCACTCTCTGGGAATACAAAGTCTCAGAGATGTGACTTGTTAATCCTGCTGTCATGTTTACGTGATGATATCCAGAAAATGTCTCTTTTGGTCATTTAAGATGTCACTCAATCACCCTGGTCTCCACCTTTATCCCTCCCTCATCCTCTCCATTTCCTTTTCCCCTCTGTTTGTGTTTCACCCCTGCTCATGTGTCTGTCACGTTGTCCCTTCAAATCATTCATCAAACCTCCTGCTTCCATATTGCTCTGTTCATTTCCACTTCTCTCGCCCGCTTGCTCCCTTCCTCTCCCCTCACGCCCACCATCTATTTTACCTCTCTGCTCTCTCGTCATTTCTGCATCTCATCTTAATTTCCGCTCTGCTGTTGAATGCTGATTCCCTCCCCCTCTTACACTTTCTATGTTTTCCTGTCTGAGAGCTCATCTATATTAAGAGTAGCATTTGTGGGATGATTCAATTACATGTCTCCTAACTGCTGGATAATTCAATAAGCACCACCGAGATGACACCCAGTTATAATCTACTTAATAAAGCCACTGAACTGATGAATTGTGCTTTCTCCTCCTTCATTTCTCCTTTCACCCGCTCCCTTCCCACCTCTACTCTTGTCCACTCACTCTGAACCCCTCTGGCCCTCTCCTCCACCCTTCCCTGCTCTTGCTCTCTGCAGGGTGTTGATGGAGAGCCATTCGAATGACAGCCGGGACAGTGGTCATCACTGGTGGAATTCTAGCTACAGTAATATTACTCCTTATCATCGCAGTACTGTGCTACTGCAGGCTGCAGGTGAGCTGATCCTATGTGTGCATTATATAATTCATCAAAGCCTTGCAGGAAGTGAAATGTCAGTATAACTGTACTTGAATGTCTCAGCCACATCCACCCTCAGATGGAGAATCACCTCCAATACTTATTTAACACCAGTGAGCAGAAAAATGATTGTGTGTTAATGCTAGGCATTCGTCAGCACTTTTCCCTTGGAGTGGCTCCGGTCTGAACCCAGCTTCTTTACTCAGTCCTCTTACTTTGCAGCTAATGCTCTCTTTGATCCTTGTCTCACATAAGTTGTGTTGTACAATTTTGTTTGATCTCCTCCTAAGAAAATCACACAGTAAATTTCTGTCATGTATTCTGGATCAGGTCCTCTGTGTCAGAATAAAATAGCAATTTAATAATAAAACATGACACTAGTTGAAAAGAAGCACTGCTTTATGTTTGAGAAATTGAGCCATCATTGTGTTGAAAGAGAGAGGCCCTTACTGGTGACAAGTTCAGCCTTGACTCCAGAACATGTGAGGCTGTAATTATAAGTGTGTATAAGATCTGCCTCGGGGTCCAACGCTTTAGTAAGCCGAGCTGATTGCTGCTATCACGTCCTTTCAATGAAACAGGGACTTTCACACCTGTGTGCAACATGGGCACTGCTGGCAGAAAAGAAAACAGTTTTAATCCTGTATGTCAAGGTACAGGAAATATGTGTGAGAGCAGTTTAATGTTGTTACCACGTGGCTGTGCTCCTCATTTGGACAACTGGGAATCATTAAGCACTTATTTCTTCAGCTTTTGGGCTCTCGACAGCCAGCTGCCAGGAGTTGCATCAGTTTGTCTGCTAGTCAGGGGACATGAAAAATACATCTCTCTTCCCCAAGGGAGCGTAATAATCATTTCAAAGAACTCTGATTTTGGGCTCACAGTCGGAGTTTAAAAAATCTCCATGGAGTTTTTTTTTCTTTTTAAGCATTGCTCCAAATAGTATCTCATAGGAAACGTTAATTACTTTCAGAGTATATTTTATTCAGCTCAATGTAATTCATTGGGGCAGTGAGTTATTTGTTATTATGGTGCTGCTATGATCTTTATCGCTCATATGCGTGCATCTGTATGAATATAAATGTTTTTAAATGTGTCTGTAAAGATGACACATCAGGACTGTGCAGTCCTGAACAGCGCCTGTGAAATTTAAAAATGTCACGTTATTTAAAAAGTGATTTAAACAGTAGCTCAGCTCCTCCTCCAATCACAGAGCTGCTGATTCGATCCCTGGCTCCTCCTATCCTCCTAAAAACGCCAAACTTTAAATTGCCCCTGACGATGCCAGGTGTATGAGTGGGACCTCAGGGCGTATGGAGAGTGAACAGTGAGCGAGTGAGTCACAGGAAAATTGTAATGCACTTTATATAAAAGTGCAGTTTAGCGTGCTCAACTGGAAACTAATGTTGCTGAGGGGTAGATCACCTTTTATGATCCTCTCCACTTACAGTTCATGTGATTGTTAGATTGCATCGTATGGCTTCGTATAAATTGGGGGCTTCTTACAGATATTGCCATTTCAGTAACAAATGTTCTGTCGTTCTCTGTTTACGCCCACTCCCTCTCACCATCAGTATTATTGCTGTAAGAAGGAAGAGTCGGAGTCGGAGGAGGAGGAGCCAGACTTCGCCGTCACGTCCCGCCTTCCGCCAGTCCACTCCAATCACAACATTGTGGCGGCGACGGCCGCCGCCTCCTCCATCCCAAATGGCCCCACCCTGTTCTCCACCCCTCCGCTGGCCAGGAAACTGACTCGCTCACAGACCTTCTGTCCCTCCTGCACACACTATGAGCTGCCTTTCTACCTCCAGCCCCCTCAGCCACAGATCCACCACCAACCAGATGGGTTGAGGAACGGAGGCGACCGGATCAGCTACCGCAGCGTCCAGCAGCAGGAGCTGGACCTGCCAGTGCCTGTGAACATTTCAAACTATCGCAAACCAAACCTCGCCCGGTCTGTCACTATGAGGGACATGTTCGCACGCAGCTGCAGCATCAGCACTGATGTGTAGCCGGATGGAACTTGGTGTAAGTTTCTGTTCAAATGGCTCGTAAAGGCCCAGGATGGACCAGGCCTGAGTCAGACTGTGTTTTTTCCTCATCTTGACCAGTTTAGTCCAGTCTTCTATTGTGTGATGTAGTCTGGTCTCATTCTCCTGGTCACCTCTTGCAGAATGGAGGACTCGGATGGCTCTCAGGATTGCATTTTTAAAGGTACTATGCTCCGGTCCAGGACCTTACACTTGGACCAATATCGAATTAAAAGTATTTGTTGAAATTAAACATGTTAGATTGTCAATAACATGACCTGTTTTGGATATTTCTTCTTCTATTTTCTTTTTAAAGAATGGAATTAGTGTTGAGATTTGAGCACATTTGCGCACCCCACTTCCCCTGGCCTCCTCTACTGATGGCCTGGACGACAGAGAGATTCCCTCTATGTCAAAGTGACATGTTCGGCAGGGATTCGCTCTCTGCCATAGCTGCTACAAACACAATATGATGATGGGAAGTCCAGTGTTTTCCTTTTCTATTGGGATGATCTGTCTGTTCCTCCATCCACACATTGTAGAGATTATAAAGTGTAACTCACCACCAGAGGAAGGACTAGAGAACACAGGGGGGGATGTTGTGTTTTAGCTGCCACCCACAGACATTGTAGATGGATCTAACTAAAGGCCATGATATTTTAAGACATAAAGGGCTCACAGAAGATGTAAAAACCCTGGCTTGTTTTCCACATTTGTCCTTGAGGTGGTTTGATGCGAGGCTGGTTTTCTCTTAGTGCCTGCTAACACTAAGTAAGTAAACAGTATCATACACTTATTTAGAGGAAGTGTTTCTGCAGGCGCTTTGGACGACAGGTGCCAAAGGAGACTTGTATATGTGTGTGCATGGGTGTGTGTGCTGCGTGTTTGTATGACTTGATTGATTGTTATAGACTTATTCCATAGCATTAAACACAGTCTGTCATCTCTCTGAACCCAGTGGTGGGTTGCAATAACATTTTAAATATTGATTATAAAGCGTAAATCCTGAGGAAAAGTTTCCAGTACCACTTTTTTTTAAGAAAAGGTGGTTGAAGGGACGACTCTGGGCTTTGTGAACTTGATCCAGTTATTTGAGTTTGGACGGTCAGAGAACCAACTATTGAATTTAGTTCCAACACTTGTAGAAGACAGACTTGCTTATGTCAGAGCTGGGGATGGGTTTATTGTGACCAGTAAGACCAACGTCCACATTGCAACCACCATGTTTGAGAAGCTGTCCTGTTCTGTGCAGTCAGCTAAAAAGATTAGATATCTTTAAATATGGACCAGTCAAGTTCAGCTTCCAGTGTTGTTGCTTGAAGTCGCCACTAGTGTTGCTGGGTAATGGTAATAAGAAATGCAATGGTTGGAGCATGTGGAGAAACAGCAGATAGGACAAACTCTGAGTGGGTTTCCAACAGATTCCAATGGTTGTAAATGTGTATTTTCCTGATCAATGCTATAACACAGGTTCAAGCTGTGGGTGTCACTCAGACACAGTTTTTTTTTTCTAACCGCAAAAATTCTCAATTCATTATCGTTCGTCACTGCGTTTCTTGTGTTGTCACTGATTTGTTGCTGTCTGGGTTCACGGGCTAAAGATTCATTCACCTTTAAAGACACATGTATAAATATTTAACGGGTCGTAACATACACTGCAGTCTCTCTTCTCCTGACGCATTGGACTGATGAGTATTTGCTTTCGCCGCTCCTCTGTCTTCGTGGGATTGTTTTTTTTTTACTTGGCTGGTGTGCTGATATTCTGACTGGAGAAGCAGCGGCTGAGTTTTATGGACACACATTTAGTGAATGAAATCAGTTACTGGTGGCTTTGTGAGGAGTTTGTAGCTGATTGGATGTCCTTTATTGGATACCCCACCCCCACAGCACTATCCAAATTGATGGTTAATGCTTTCTCTTGCTCTCTCTCTCTCTCTCTCTCTCTCTCTGTCTGTCTCTCTCTCTTTCGCTGTCTCTCTGTTGGTTTAAAATCATGCTCATTTATTTTCCCAAAGAGTGAAACAGTTACTGACTTTGTTTTTAAGTTTTTCCTCTTGTGACATGTGCTTTCCTGCAAATACATTAAAATACACTACAACACAATACACACACACACACTACTTCTCAATGCTATGCTTTTCTTATTTTTGAAACTGAAACTATGTGACAGTTGCACAGGAATTGTAGTGCCATAATTAATTATTAGAGAAATATTATTATTAATATTATTATCATTATCATTATGTTTACTAGTGTATATTGAAATGCAGTGTTGCTTTTACCTTAAAGTATTTGAATTACTCGCTTTATTTTATGAGCCAGCTGTTTTTCAGACGCAGTACAGTACAGCAGAAATGTTCCTTGTTTCTAATGTATAACTAACGGACACATTGTTGCTAATAAAATGTTGTGAAAATCTTTCTCATCTGTTTTGTTGTTGTTGTCGTTGATTCTGCTGTGTGTGTGTGGTGCTGACAAACCGACATCTGTTCAACACTTCAGTTCAGAGGAGGAAATTTTCATAAGCGTAGAAGCTAAATACATGACTTGCTCAATGCTTAATGGTGTGAATATATCTGAGAGGCAAACCAGGGAAACTAAGTCAAATACCAAGCAGACTGTAGAAGACCAAATGTCAAACTGTTGTGAAAGTGATTTAAACAGCGAAACCTTTATCCACACATGCAGCAAAGGCTGTTTTCATCCCGTGGGGGCAACAAGGTGAGAGTCATGACGGCAGACACGTTTGAATGCAAGAGTGTGAAAGCATCAGGAATGGGACACTTAAGAGTGATGATAAACCGCCCTGGCAGAGGCGAGGAAATGACAGCCACACTGAAATGTCACCCGCGCAACAGGGCTACGGAAGCTTTATTTGGACAATAAACCGAGTGAGTCACCGCAGCCACGGAGACTAATCGTGCCATAGAAAAAAACAAGTGAGAACTATTCCAGGCAGGAAATTGAGGTAGTTATTAGAAGGATGAGTCAGAGCTAATTAAATAGCACATAGCACAGATAGATGCAGACAGATGGAGGCGCACAGGAGCGGATATCAAACCCAAGCCTCGCTGGCAGGGACATGAATAGCCATTTTGCAATGGCAGTAATACAGCAGCGCCGCTTCAAACATGAAAACCCTTTCACATTATGATGGATTCCCTTTGATGTGGATATATTCAACCTCCCACTTATTTCTACATGAATTGTGAGCACTGTACCAGGGAATTACTGTCACACTAGCATTCCACCCACAAGACAAATTGGATGGAAATGTATTTACTTGTTCTCGTTACAGTCGCCATAATTTACGAGTAATAATATCGCAGCCACTTCAGGCGACGCTGGAGTGTGAGCTTCTCTGGAACAGCCGAGGGTTCAGCAAATGGCTTTTTTAAAACCCTGTCTGGCCGTTTTGAAGAGGCTCAGAGGGTTTTTCATTTGCTGACATGCACGCTTGAATGAACAATGTGACATTCATGGGAAACCCTCTTTGTTTCAGGTTTCAGACGTGTGTAGCTCACTGTAGCTCAGCTGAAGACACTAGAAGCATCAGTGGAAGGAAGATGAAGGCACATGTACAGTATCAGGGATTTTGATTGTTGGGAACCCCAAATTACTTTGGTTTATTCATGCAAGCTTCTAAACTCTTTCACTTCTTTTTAATTCAAAAGTGTTCCAAGAGAACATGTCTCCTACACTTTCACTACCGTTGGCAGAATTGGGTTAAGGTATTAAGCACAATTAATATATGATGAGCTGCAATCTGACCTCCAACTGCAGTCTTACTTTCCCCTCTGTGATTTTAAATATTTTCTACCTGTCATGATTCTTGTAATTGCTTTAATTAAGTCCCTGGTGCTGACTGTGAATGTCTCCAACCTATTCTCAAGAGGTCAGAAATCTTAATGACACAGCCAGGCTCAATAGTGATTCAATAAAAACAAAAGGTGAAACTGTGGGAGGTGTGTAACTAGCCGTCCTGACTTACATTGCCTAGCAAATATTTTTGCGTGTCATTGTTTTGTTGACATCTCTCCATGTCTATTTGCATGGAGTGTTTGGATTGTATTTGTATGAATGAGCATTGCGCCGGCTAAATGAATTATTTAGAGGCATAATCGTCTCCAGTGTAAGCAGAGCTTGCCGTGCGGCCTTTAGAGGTGTATTGATGTTTTATGACATGCTTTGAATTATCTAACCCTCACTCTATAGATCTGCACTCTCTTTCTCTCTCTATCTATCCCTTCATCTTCTGCAGCCTGCCCTAGTCTCTGGTATTCTTTGTGTGTGTGTGTGTGTGCATGTGTTGGTCTGTTTTATGGCTCCAGCCCATAATTCCCCAGCAGTGGAATTTAGATGCAGCACAGATGAGTGGCTGGGACTCCATGAATTATGGACACAACAGATAGGGGGCTTTCCAACTAATATTACAAAGCTTCCTACCCTGTCTCCTCTTGTTGTCCTGCTGCTTCAGCCTCCTGTCCTCCTGTTCCTCCCACTCATGATGCTCAAATTTCCCTGGCACTCATCTCTTCAAAATTTACTCACAAATAACATTCACTTAAGGCTTCATTTAAATGTCAGAATTCTTTGAAATAATGAAACATCATGGTGTGTCTTTAACTCACAAATATCCCATTCAGAGTTTTTGCTGTGTCAGAGCTGTGCAAAGATGTTTCTTATCTCTGTCACACACACACACACACAGTTGCATGCAGGAGCTGTTACTGCCTGGCGTGTGTAATCTTCTGATTTCTAAAAGGAGGAAAGGCCATGCCTCCTGTCTGAATTTTTAATTCCCCACCCTCTCCGTATAACAACTGATAAATAAGCAATGACTCCTGAGGACATAAAGCAAGAATGGACTCAACTTTATGTCCTCCACATCCCTGACATCAACTGCTCTGGATACACACTCTGTCTTCCTCTGTCTTTTCTCACCCTCTTCCTGTCTTTCTTGCTCTCCATCTCTCTCACTGTCTCTGCTCTGAGAGCTAAATCTTGCTGTATTCCTCTTCCATTGGTACTTGCCCAGTGAACTGTAATGGAAGACTGTATTCAGTGGGAGAACGTGTGGGTGAGGGGGTTGGGGGTTTATGTGTGTGTGTGTGGGGGGGGGGGGTTGTGGTTCAAACGTGACCTTTTACTTTGCTAATCCACCACCGATTTAGATTTAGAGCACTGGTGGCTTTGGATCGGTCTGAGCAGCAGCTTGGTTGGTGAGCAATCCTCAGTGGTCTCCGTTCTGATTGTAGCGCCTGAATATGTGTCACAGCATCACTCTCTGATTATGCAATATTCCTCTCAGTCAAGAAGTGTGTGGGTTGCTTCAGACGGGGTGAGACAAAGGAGAGAGTCTGGATGTAAGTGGTGTGAGTGGGAATCAAAAAGGAGATGAGATGAGCAGAGAAATGAAAGGGTCAATAGCAGCAGTGCTTTGCCACCATCTGCTGGTCGGTAAGAGGGGTGGGTTTGTCAACGTGTCTCCACTGCAGGGGCTGGTTGGCGACTTTAATACAGTAATATAGTGATGATTAAGAGCAGAAAGTGAAGATGTTCTGAAAATTTACTTTCTCTCTAAATTCTGAATATTTTTGTTGATGGGTATGGACTGTCAGTAAAACAAAACAAAAAATAAATACGTCACATTAGATTACAAAAAAAAAAAAAAAACTGGTATGGACGCATCTTACTTTTATTATCTGTAGAAGTTGACTGATTGACACCATCTTGTGACTGGTGGCTAAACATTTGAATATACTGTAGGTATAAAAACTATTTAAATTATGTTTGCTCACTATTATATCACCCGGCACAGTGGGAACAAATTCATTAAAGTTTATCTTTGTTTTACTAAACAATCATATCGTAAGCACCTAGATGTTATTGTGTTTGAACGTCCCCAAACGACTTCTTCCTCTACGCCATTGTCGTAATGTCGTTACCAGAGTAACCAACCACTCGCAGCCCCGCCTCTTGGCATCAACAACCAATCACGTTGCAGCGTCGGTCTGCCTGTCGTCAGCCGCGAACTCCAAACTTCCTGCCATCCACGCGCAGCACTTCCACTGCGATTAATCAACCATAGCGCGACCATTTACGGCATCATGAGCTCAGAGCAGCCGACTGAGACACACCGCTGTGAGGACAAGGTTTCAGTTTCACCACCGGAGGAGAACGACGTGAAGAAAGCAGCCGTCCTCAAACGGTGATTTATCCTTTCGCGTTAGCTCTGTTGTTAGCTTGTTGAGCTAGCAAGTGAAGCCGCTGCTAGCTAGCTACGGTTAGAGCTAACGTCTGTTAACTCTGAAGGTCCTGCGTGGTGATGGGAAAACATGAAGCCTTCACAGAGTGTTCTTAGAGAAGAAGCTCCACTGTCCCTTGCGTTTCTGACTTGTTTGAAGAACTTATTTGAAAACCAGTTAAAATTCGGCATTGTACAGACAATAACATGACTAAAATATAAATCTATAGAAAAGCCAACATAAATTGTATTTTGTTATGCTGCAACACTGTCCCATGAAGAATGTCTTGTCTTTGACAATAACTTCCTTCTCGCCTTTCCCTAGGACTCCATTTTCCAAATGTAAGAGGGTGCACTCCAACTTCAAATCACCTGTAAGTAAGCCCCCTCTCTTACGCAGATAAGTGCTATATTTAGTGCCATGTGTGCATTTCCTCTATCATGTTTGCCTGTTTTGCACCTCGCAGATTCAAGTAACTGAGAGGGCTAAAGTTAGTCCTGCAGAGGAGGTGGCAGAGCTAGAGCGAAGAAAAGATCAGCTGGACAAAGAGATAGCACAGCTGGAGGCTGAGTGAGTGCAGCTGTGTGTATTTGTCTTCTCTTTCTGTTTTTGTAGACCGATTCAAATAAAGATGATGATAGTTAAAGATTTGGTTGTTGCTCCTGTACAAAATGTTATGTGTTCCTTTTTAGGAGTAATTGCAAAGATCTATGTGTTTATATGTGTGTTACTGCAGGGGATACAACATAGAGGAGCTAGAACATCATATTGATATGCTGCATGAATACAACGACATCAAAGACATTGGACAATCACTCCTGGGACATCTCGGTATGATCACTGCTCATATCCACAGATCTTTCCTATTCATAGTGGTATTAAAAGGCCTAAAGTTGTTTAGTAGACCTGTGAAGTCCACTACAGATGGAGTCAAGTTGCATGACATATGATTAAACACTTCACACCAAAAAATCCATCCACCAAACCATCTGTCAGCTGAGTAAGCTGTCTGTCATGTGACTCATGAGTTTACACTTCTTTGCTCACTTGTCATCAGTCAGCGTGAACCCTGAACAGACTGGATGACAGATACAATAATGTCTTTTTCCTGGTGTGATTAAGTCATTAGAAAACAGATCTGTGACAGATCACATCCTGAAAACCAACATCAGTGACTGATGAATACAAAGTGTTTCTTCTAATCAATGTTGAAACTACAACATTTTTTTAATGTGCTCAGTTACACAGAGAATCTTTTGTTCTTTTTGGGAGAAGGTTCCCTCACGTGATTGTTCTGCAATCAACCACCAGAGGGCAACAGCACAGTGTGTCTGTACAAAGGCCAAGCGTTTCAAAAATAAATGCATGGAGTAATTAATCTTTAATAACATTTAGTCATTGTGTAATCAGTACTTAATTGGGATGCCTGTAGGGTATTAAATACTCTTATTAGATTAACACTTTTTAATTGGCTCTATCACTTATAATTACAAGAGCAAATATGTTGTAATGCATGAATGAGTCTTATGGCTCTGAGTGTCATTCAAGTCCAGTAGTGCTGCAACTGTTGAGAGGCGTTTCACACTGTTTATGAAAGAGATGTTGAATGGGTCATATCGTGATTTTTAATGACAAACATAAATTTGTATCCACTTTGTCATCTGCTATAGTGTAATGGTAAAAAATAACAAATTCAATTCACGCTTATTTCCCACATTTCAAGTCACCAATAAACTGGGTGAACCCTTGATTTAAAATTGCCCTGTGAGTTAAAAGCTGTCTCTTTAAATAATCTACCAGTACAGTGGAGAGTCAGAATGATAATGACCTCTTAGTGAATGGTGATGGCGTTTCCCCTCTGACACAATGACAGTCTTTTACATCACTCACTCACACACACACACACACACACAAAATCAAACACAATCTCTCTATCTGTCTGCCACAAAGATGTGGCATATACTAATGCATGCACAGGCCTTTAAATACAAACACATCCCCCTCTCAAACCCTTCTTTCCCCTTTTCTGCTCTCTCCTCTTGCTTTCTCTCATTCACACACACTCACTTTCACAAAGCATCTTCACTTAAACACTGACTGTCTGTTGTACTGTACACTGCTATGCTGAGAGGGAGGAGATCAGTGGGCTGGCTGTGGAGTGAGATGGAACAAGTGGAGATGCCCTGCAGTACCCTTTAAAGACAACTGTCCCTTTGTCCTTCACCGTGTTCGTCAGTCAGTCAGGGTTAAGGTCATTGTCACTTAGAGCCTTCCCTTTTTGCTTCAGTATGATATAAATTATTAGTTTTGACAAGTGTAAGGTCATTTGTGTTACATGGAAGTTAGCCCACAAGAAGTTTTCCTTCAAGGTTAGTATATATACAGTATGCAATTTATCTTATGCATACAATGAAAAAACAACCTTTGGAATTACAATCAAATGTTGATAATGAAAAATAAATCTTGGTAAAGTAAAGTTTTATTTTTACTACAAATCTTTATGTTGAGTGACTCTGCTGTTCAGTGCTGTGATCTGGCTATGGTCTGTTTAGTGTTTGGAAGTTTGTTTGAAAGAGGGACAAGAGGAAGTTCACCATGTAATCTGCAGAAAGAGGCCTAACCCCCGCTTTTCTGTGTCATGCAGCTGCTCTGAGGGGGACCACCACACGAGATCTCTACAGCCACTTTGGACTGGAGCTGGATGACTGAAAGTGTAAGGTTCCCAAACACCGAGGGGAGGGAGGCAAGAAGGTTAAAAAAAGAAAAGAAAAGAAAAGGAGCAGAGTAACTTTTTGATAGGAGTTCGAATGTGGACTAAAGTTCAACAGACTACATTGACCTGAACTTCCTCAAACTCCTAAATCTTTCTCTCCGGTTTTCAGTTGGGTTCAGATCTGCACCATTAAGGTTAACTTAGCCGTTAAGACACATTTTTTTCCATCGTGGTGATGACAAAAGTCTCAACACAACATATAATTCATTTCCATACTCTTACAAAAGCTCAGTGATCCCTTATAGAGGCATCTGCATCTTTAAATCCTTCTGAGACACGACTTTGAAAGGACTTGTTTTGTTTTCCATTTATGCTTATCTAAATGGGTCGTGGATCAGGGTACGCATGATGACTTTATGATTATCAGTTGTTTCCCTGATGAAGAGCAGGAATGCTGGAACTTAACGTGTAAAATAAACAGCTCCCAGTATAATATGCCTTGTATATTACCAACAACACACAATGTATTACCTTTATAGTATATTTGTCTTTGTAAGGACACACAAGAGATTAGACAAGAGATTAGCAGTTACTTTTTGTGAAATGAATCATCTGAGTTTAGCCACGTTAGGTTATCAACAGTCTCCCAATTGTAAGTTCATGCTTTTACTAGTGAAAGTGTACCAGTTAAAAATCCACTCTTTTAAAATGCATGACTGTTGAAATCCTAATTGCGTCAGATCTTGTGTAACATCCTCCGAAAGCATTATCGTCACTCACTTCTTTATAAATTCTAAGGAAGGGGAAAAAATTTAATATTTTCATGTTTTATCTATATCTTGCTCATTCACTGTTTCCTGTTGTTTCAATGAGATCATCCAAAAGTGGAACAAAGGGTTTGGTATCTACATGACTTCCTTTATTTAAAAAATAAAATAAAATAACAGGTTCAGATTGTCTGAAAGGCAAAGTAAATGTTCTGCACAGACAATGCATACAAGTGTCATAATGGATGTGCACTTGTCTGTCTGAGAACCACTGATAGTGTCTTCTTAGAATGATAGTGGCCGAGGAGATGGGCTGAATGGCAGTTCTCTTGGTGACAAAGTGATGCGTGTGTACACTTTAATCTCTCATTTGCAGGTCAAAGCTCATCCTATTTTCCTATACCAATCTCTGAGTTTATCAGTCATACCGAGTTCAGTGTTGTACATGTACATACACAATGATAGCAGGCGATAAGAGGTGTAAAATGCTGACTTGCACGTGATGGTAGCTGTCAAAATGAGTCACAAGACATTAAGCAATCGGACTTCATGCTATAAGGCTTTCTGTAAGACTTCTAAAATAGTGCTCCCCAGACTTTCAGTAGTAACGCACATCTGTTAGTGTGCAGTGTTTAATTTTAAAGTGGTGTCATGGTAACTAGGTGAAAGTTATTTGGCAGTGGAGGTTATATGTTCACCCCCACAATGTTACCCTGTAAGCAGGGTAGCATTGTGGCATATTCATATTTTTCCCAACATTGTTTTCCAAAATCTGGCACTTTTAGGCGGCTGATTTCTGAGTGTGTGTGCAGCTTAAATGAATGTAAGGAGACTGGTGGGCATCAGTGGAGTTATGTGCTCTTTTAGTTCTGTTTTGACATCACAGGCCTCAAGACTTGTCTTCTCCTAGGAAAAAGGAGCAGAAAGGGGGCAAATGGTAGCATTATATTGGTCCACTGATAACAATCTCTGTCATGTGTGCCTCTGTTTTCAATAGTATTTTATTTTAATTATTTGTTGTGAAACCAGTGTGTTGCTGAGCGTTGCTGGTGTTTAAGTGAAGAACCAGCCTCCACCCAAAGAGCCACTTAAACGTGTAATCAGCTGATGCAGGGGAAACCAGCAAGCTGATGGCTTTAATGGTTTCCACCGTAATTGAGCCACAGTCGATGGCAGCAATGTTTGAAGCCGTTTCCTTCCTCATTCAGTGGGTCCCGGTGCACGGGCAGAGGGGCATTTAAGGCAAATATTGACGCTCGGCGCGGAGTAATGAATGGACGTGGCTGGGCGGACTCTAGTGGGAGAGGCAGGGCCTCATTTTACGCACCACGGTTCCGCATCGGGGCCTTGAAGTGTGCTGTACGGAAGGTGCCGCTGCGAGCTAGCAGCCTGCTCTGTATATATAAAGAGGCGAGCGGGCAGGGCCGCGCCGCATTTCCTCTTCACCAATGCCGCAAACCCGCCCCTGCCGGATGGGAGATGTAAATAAAAGGCAGCTCTCCATTGGCTGAGGCGCGCGTTCGTCAGCGCTTATTCCTGGTACAAGTGATGGGACGTTGACGCTGGTGGGCGGGCGCAGCTTAGAAAATTGTAAGGTCATTTGAATTACGTTTGCCAGAGAGGTTGATCAGGCACAATGATCCCAGAAATGCTATCAGCGGCGGGATGAGAGCAACCAGGGGGTCAAAGTCGATGCGCACCGCCACGCGAATCTGACTCCCGATCAGCCGGAGGAGAGGAGCCGCGGCTCGGTGTGGCATTCGCAGCAGCAGCAGCAGCAGCAGGAGGAGGAGGAGGGGGATCCCGGTGCGTGTGTCTCTCGGTCCGTGTGCGAGAGCGGCTGTGAGAGGCGGAGGGGGCGACCGGGCTAACGTAAGCCGATCAAGGTGGAAACGCACACAACGAAATTACGCGTCAGGGGATTTCTGCGCACATACATGCTGTGACGGTGCGAGCCCAGAGCAAGGTACGTAAACCCCAGAACACCTCCCCGGCACACCGAGCACAACTGTGATGATTCACCGCCGATCGCTCCGGTTATTATCCGGGAAGTAGAGCCCCGACAGTGACTCCCTCTTGTCCTTTGTCAACCTTGTGGAAGAGGAGGCTCCGCGTTCTCACACTCCCTTCCCGTGAAGGGTGGTTTAAATGCAGGCATCTATACCCAGCGTGCCGCCTCACCCTGTAACCGGGTTGCTGATGTTGTCACACTGTCCATCCGCTTCCTCTCCATAAGCCGATGCGCACAATACGCTGCGCACCCTGCTCTCCCGGGCGCGCATGCAACCACGATCACCTTCAGTGTGACAGCGTTAGCCCGATAGATGTCCTCCAGCCGGGCTGGGGTTGAAGGCCCTGTCTGGACGCGCACATGGTTGGTGAGGTGTCGTCTCCCCATCGGTTGGCTGAGCCGCCCCTATTTCCCCTGCTGTCTACCGCAATATGATGCTATGTGCCTGTTACATCTCTGGGTGTAGTAGCAGCAAAACGTTTTTTTTTTCATTGACTCGTGAGAGGCTTCTGCTCCTTTTACTGCATTTCTATCCCTGACGTGTCACATATTCTATCACGCTGTCCCGCTGGATTGTAATTTAATCGCCCGGTCACATAGCGGTGGCGTAAATAGCAGTGGACTTATTGAATTGTCATGATGAAGCCATCATCACTATTATAGCCACATGCAGACAGACAGAGCAGTAAATATCAGCCAGTCGCTCTCTAAGACCCTCCTGTGATAAATAGCCATTTTCCCAATTGGCTTAAAGCAATATTGTCCGATAATTCTACCCTTGAGTGTGTGCGTTTTTCTAAGCAGCCTAATGAATATATTATATGCAATGCAAACCTATCTTTCTCTGGTTTAGGATCATGTTCCCCGAGTATCAGGTGTCACTGAGCACCACTGTCAACACAAGATGTGCTCTGTTGTTATTGGCTGTCACAAACAGACGATTTACTTTGAATAAGGGGTTCCCCAAGGTCTCCACAGCTTTGGGCTTCCTTCAACTGCAAGGGAAAAAGAAACTCGACAGGATTTCTTGGCTTCCTTGATAGTGCACACTAAAATAAGACACTCCTATCTTATTGCCCCTTAAGTGTTTCATACCAGGCTTATGGGCAATGGACATCTGTGAAGGTTCTCATTCATCCAGGGGTCTTTACCATGACAAAGGGTGCGTGCAGGTTTCTGGTTTTCACTCCTGCAAAACTGGTTCACCTGGTTTATACTTTTGAAGACGTTTCACTTCTTGTCCAAGAGACTTCTTCAGTTAAGCCTGCTGTAGAATCAGTGCAAACAACAGGAGACTCCAGTGTCTCTAACAACTGTCATTGCAGAGGCCATGAGTCAAATAAAAGCCGCCAACTCCAGTTGCATGTGTGCTAACAGGCAGTCGATTGGTATGAATACCAGTCTTACGAACTTGCTTCAGCCTTATTTAACATGTCTCCAACTGAACTGATGTTTAGACTAAAATGTTTTGAGTAGCTAGCTACTATCTGCAGCCATTTGGTCACAATCTATTTTTTATATTTGTGTGTGCATCATTCCAGGATGATGCGTCTTGGGTGCTGCACAGCCCTGCTGTTTGTGTTGAGGCTGCTGGTGGGCTTGCCTTGGTACCAAGTTCTGCCGGCCATACTGATCTTCTATCTGGGAAGTGGAGGATGGAGCTTCCTACAGATTTTTGCCAAAACAATCGGCAGAGACTTACAGTAAGTGCAATTTATGATGAATGACTAAACCCGAAGATGTGAAAAATTGCTTTTCATTCTCTCCAAGCATACTGCCATTGATTTCTTTTCTTTTATTTACCACTTTTCAACTGATTAAGTCTTTGCCACCACAGAAATTTTGAGGCCCAATTTTGGGCCGTCTGTATTTTGACAGTGACAAATTTGCTCTGTGCTCCAGAACAGTGGAACTCGAGGTAAACAATGGCTATGAGGATACAGTTCTGACTTACAACTTAAATGAGGTCATGGAACAAAAGCATCATCAGGGTTTTTTTTTTCATTGTTAAAAAAGAGCTGTAACTCTTACAATGTTAATTCAGAGGGAGAGCACTATGAGTAATAAGACAAAGTGAGATAACATGGAGTGATAAGCATTAATTATCTCTTTTAACAGTACAAAGATCGCAGTTCATGTTTTCAAGATAAATATCTCACCATAGCTGAATTGTTATCTTCTTAAAACTGATTACTAACCTACATGTTCATCCTCTATGTGGTTTATCTGCCAGGCTAAATACCTCAAGGTATTTAGTTCTGACAGTTCTGTTCTTTAACATCTGAAGCCTAAAGGTTAAAAATTTGCCAGATCTAGGTGAGGGGCTGAGGAGTCTGTTTCCTCAGTGACTCATAAATTCTTGTTGTGCAATCCGTGGTGACATGGGATAGGTCTTTACAGCGTCAGAAGCCTGTTGTATATGTCGGACTAAACCGAGCCCCTCCTCTACATGAACCTGTCATTACATTATTTACATAGTCAAGAGTCCCCGCAGCTCGTGTGTTGCATTAGAAGCGGCTCCAGTTTATTGCGGTCAGTGTAGGAGAGCACATACCTCCTTCAAGACACATTTGGCACTCTTTCACCATATTGCATACACATTGCAATCCCAGCATCTTCATAATTATCTAAATTTATTCCACATTTTGTCTATTCCTAAATATTTGTTGGCTGGATGGACTTTTTATAATCCTTTGCACCATAAATCTAGTGACCTAGATGTTTGCATTTATTGCAACTCACTCATCTCGGTCATAACCTTTTATGCCTGGTTAGCTTTTGCACAGCATAGTAAGACAAATGTTATTAAAGGCACAGTCGTGGTTCAAAATAAATATTCACTTCCCCTTTTTGCCAAAGCAGTCTTAACCTGTTGATTTCTCTTTTAATAAATAATGATCTCTCACTTCTTCAGCGCGGCAGGCGTGTTGTT
The DNA here is from genome assembly GCA_016785235.1 of Pseudorhombus dupliciocellatus. Classification (NCBI taxonomy): domain Eukaryota; kingdom Metazoa; phylum Chordata; class Actinopteri; order Pleuronectiformes; family Paralichthyidae; genus Pseudorhombus; species Pseudorhombus dupliciocellatus. Next base: position 802,580 of record JAFBJW010000151.1, on the reverse strand, counting down.
GCGAGTAAAGATGAACGTTAGACGTCATCTCAAAGAGAAAAACACTATTCCCAAGATCTTTGCTGAGACTGTGCGTCGCCACGGTGACAAGACGGCACTCATCTTCGAGGGGACGGGGGAGAAGTGGACCTTCAGAGAGTTGGACGAGTACTCCAACAGAGTGGCCAACCTGCTGCTACAACGGGGTTTCAAGGTAATTCTATTTGATGGATGAAAGAAACATGTGATTTGATGTCAGGCAGTCAGCTTCACAAGCACTTCTTTTTGTTGTTTCCCTCCGCAGGAAGGAGATGTGGTGGCCCTCTTCATGGAGAACAGGTCCCAGTACGTGGGCCTCTGGCTGGGTATGGCAAAGATTGGAGTGGAGGCCGCTCTCATTAACTTCAATCTGAGACTAGAGGCCTTGGTCCACTGTGTCACCATCTCCAATGCCAAGGCTGTGGTGTTTGGCGCTGAGCTGACTGATGGTGAGTGAGGGGAAGAATGTAGGAGGGCTGTGTGTGGTAAGAGGGAAAGATAAGAGAAAGAATCTGAAGGATATGTGACAAATTTTGTTGGTTATTGAAACACATTCAAGATTGTAGCTGGAAATCTGTCTCTGAGGGCTTTACAATCTATCTGACGACGCCTCGTGCTGATGAGTGCTGTTCCACTTCCGCTATGACGTGACTCAGAGAATCGAGTGGTGCAGGGAGGTCATAAAAGATTGATGGCTGTAGAAGGAAGTGTCTCTTTAATATCAGTTCCTGCAGCTTTAAATGGCTGACGGATAAATGAAAGGGAAGAAATAATGAAGACGGAAGGGAGAAATGTCTCCGCCTTCAATCTGCAGTGTTCAAGGTCCGAGCAGAGACGGTTATCTGATAAACGATTACATGAAAAAGATAAGATATGCCGTATATGTAAGCATGGAGGGGTGACCTACAGCACTGACATGGAGACAGATATGTACTGTACAGTACTTAGCTAGAAAGTGATTAGACTATCTGACTAAAACAAAAGAGCTGAATTGATATGAATTAGCCGCGTTGCTACATTTAATAAAAATAAAAATAATAAACATTACAGCAGCTCAGTTGATTGGCCAAACATAAATCTATTTCAATCACCTCATTATCTCCTTCTGTGAATCTGAAAAGCCCTGATCTCAACAGCTATAAAGTTATAGGTATAAAGTCATAGCTATTGGGAATCACTCATCAGCTCTGAGTGAATTAGTTGGTCGTCCTGGGATTAGTCTGACTCACAGGATGTCAACCTCCTTTTCAGCTGACTTTCTCCTCACTTTCCTTTTGGGAATTTGAAATTTCCACCATAACAAGTCCCCATCTTGACACACCCTTGCTGCATCTTGGGTGTAGTACCACTCAACTGTGATTGGTTAAAGTAATACAAACAAGCCAGAGTGTTTTTTCCGCCATCGGAGAATGATGACAGTGCAGTCAGACCTTTTTCCAGCGCTGATGCAGCACTGCTGAGACTGTGCTGGATTGATGGAAGAGTTTCTGTGTTGGATCCTGGACCTGTGATGTGCTTTATAACTTTAAATAATTAGAAACACCGCCTCTTGGCTCCTGGGCCAGGCCAGGCCATGCTGCTATCATTAGCACTGAGCCAGCATGACAGAGGGCTTTTAAAAAAAGATGCAGTCAATTTAAGGGAACAATATTCAAGATGATTCACTTTTTCTCTTCTACTCTCTGAATCCCTGCCTCTAATGCTTTTCTGTTTTGTTCCTTGTCTGCTCTGGTCCTTAAATGTTATATCACATGTCCTCCTCTTGCAGACATTGATGGGAAATAACCTAATTTGTTCTCATGTCTTTGTCTCCCTCTCAAAGCTGTTTGCGAGGTCCACAGTTCAATGGGAAACACAGTGCAGATGTTCTGCTCCGGGGACTGGGACTCTAAACGGGTCCCTCAGGGCACAGAGTGCCTTGAGCCTCTGCTGGCTGCTGCCCCGTCTCACCTGCCGAGCCGCCCCCTACGCTGCTTCACAGGTGACAAACGTCAACAGTTTTCCAGACATTTGTTCGGTTGCAATTAAAGGAGCTAGAAAGGATAAGTTATTGTTATTGTTCACACACAAATAAAGCATTTGCATGATTCATATATTAATGATCACAAGTTAAATAAGATCATTTATTCTGCTGTATTACTTGTCCCAGACAAATGCTGATGCCTCATTTGGGGTAACGATGTATTGCTTGTTTCTAACGCAACTCATAGTATCTGAGTCAACAGAATCAAACTGGTACTTCATATTGTCTCTGTATCTGCAGAGTTAATCAATTAGGTGTGATTCAGAACAATCTCAAGCCCTACCTGCTGAATTCATATTCATTATATCGGCCAATTCAGCCCCACACGGCAGCCGCAGGCAGGTGCTGCTCTAATACCTGTGACCTTTGCTCATGTTCGTAAAATGATTCTCTGACAATCTGGACACAAACAAAATGCGTCAGGATAAGAACAGTAAGGTCACATTCAGATGTGATTAGAGCCTGAGTGCACGCACGCAGGCAGTATGTGGCGTGGGGTGAATGTGACGTGTCACTCCACTGAGAGTCTGCTGAACAGTGGTTGATGTTCCAGATAAGATCAAGTGAGAGCAGGATAGTGAAACACAAGTGGTCCTTTGTGATATCAGGGAACTCTGGAATTCTGTATTTATATGTCCCACTTTGCATGTAAGCTAAGGGTGTGCTGTGCTTTGGGTTCTACCTTTAAAAGTTTGTGTTTTGTGGTGGGAGGTTGGAGTGTAAAACAAATCAATGTTTAAATAATAGTTAAGATATCCTAATTTGAAAATTGTCAATTGAAACCTGCCATTGTTTTATTTGTGCACTCTCAAATACAATAAGAGTGTGTGTTTACTTGTTGGCTATCTTTTCTCACTCTCACTGTTGTCTCTATTTCAGATCGCCTATTCTACATCTACACATCAGGAACCACTGGGATGCCTAAGGCTGCCATTGTTGTACACAGCAGGTAGGAAGGAGCCATGCAGCTAATTAAAGACACGCAGGAACCGCAACTGCTCTCTTTGTTGATCTTTGCTGCTTTCATGTGTACTTCAAGTATTGCAGTGGAAGAGGAACGACATAAAACATGTCAGACTTATTTTTACTTTATTCTCTCTCCTCACCACACCCTGTGTTTCAGGTACTACCGCATGGCAGCTTTGGTTTTTTATGGCTTCAGGATGACGTCAGACGATGTACTGTATGATTGCCTTCCACTCTACCACTCTGCAGGTAAGGTCATAACTGTGCAGAGCTTCTTTTACACCTCTGTTTTATTTGCTCTTGTATGCATGCATGACAGTTTTTATTATTATTGTCTTTGTGTGTTTCCATGTTGTGACGGGTACCCTTCGACCCTGACAGCTCATATTTCTCTGTCCACAGGAAACATTGTGGGAGTGGGCCAGTGTTTGATCCATGGCATGACTGTGGTCATCAGAAAGAAGTTCTCTGCCTCGCGTTTCTGGGACGACTGTGTCAAATACAACTGCACTGTAAGCACAGTGTAAATTACAAACTCCTGCCACAGACTTATTTATTGAGCAGCGCACTACAGCCTCTCAGACTTACTGCACGTCACCTCCTATAAAATCTCAAGATTAAATGTTATTCCCTTTCTGTAGAATCATTTTTCATTATTATGAGCAAGGTATTAAATCTGGAATAAATGTATTCATATCTCTGTTATGTCTCGTCACTCAGTTATGGTTTTTACCCCCATCCTTTCACAGATTGTGCAGTACATTGGTGAGATCTGCAGATACCTGTTGAACCAGCCAGTGCGGGACACAGAGCAGCAACATCGGGTCCGCATGGCGCTGGGTAACGGCCTTCGCCAGAGCATATGGGAGGAGTTCATGAACCGCTTCAATATCCCGCAGATTGCAGAGTTCTATGGCGCTACAGAGTGCAACTGCAGCCTGGGCAACTTCGACAACAGGGTAGGAATGGAGTTCAGATGCTCTGACCAAACACCACAGTAATGAAAGTACTATTAATGAGTAGACTTCACCATGTTATTAAAGGCTTCAGTTTTCATTATTGCTCTAAAAGCCTCTGCCGTTTCATCATCCACACCAAACCTCACCACACTGCGGTTGTTGACATTGTTTGTCTGTCCTCTAGGTCGGAGCGTGTGGCTTCAACAGTCAGATTTTACCCTTCATCTACCCCATCAGACTGGTGAGGGTTGATGAAGAGACCATGGAGCTCATTAGGGGACCTGATGGCGTCTGTATTCCCTGTAAACCTGGTATGTGTACTGGATGTGTATGTACACATATGAAATGCTTTAGTGAACAAACAGAGAAGAACAATACACAGCTCGTAATACATGCACAGACACATGTTCTCTCTCTCTTTCTTTTACCAGGCGAGCCAGGCCAGCTTGTAGGCAGGATCATTCAGAACGACCCTCTCAGGAGGTTTGATGGCTACGTCAACCAATCAGCTACCAACAAGAAGATTGCTCACAGTGTCTTCAAGAAGGGAGACAGTGCTTATCTCTCTGGTTAGTCACACAACCTCACATATATGAAGTTATTCACCATATTCTCTTTTGAGTAAAACCAATTCATATGATCTCTTCTCACCAGGTGACGTGTTGATCATGGACATTTACGGCAGCATGTATTTCAAGGACCGGACAGGAGACACTTTCCGCTGGAAAGGAGAGAACGTCTCAACGACCGAGGTGGAGGGAACTCTCAGCAGGCTGCTAGACATGAAAGATGTAGTTGTATACGGAGTGGAAGTACCAGGTAAGGTCCTCTCACATATTGTTCATGTTTGAATAGTTTTTGTGTGTATGTATTTTCTGTGGATTAATAGAAGCAATGAGTCAGACAGTTGTTTTTCCGCTGCAGTGTCTTTGCTTATTCTTGACCTTTTGGGACATAAATTAATTCTACCATTTAGAAATGTCACTGCATATAAAGCTGAGCTGTAGTAGACAAACCACACATGCTACTGTCCAGTTGCTGTGATTAGATCAGATAGCTTTGTTTGTCCTCAAGAGGGGAATGATCTATAGAGAAGCACAGGCAGAACTCATCTGTCTGCCCTGACTCCTCGGCTCTGACCTCTCGCCTGCTGTTTGTGTGTGAGCAGGAGCAGAAGGAAAGGCTGGGATGGCAGCCATTGCTGATCCATCTCACGACACTGACCTGGAGAAGTTTGTGAAAGACATGGAGAAGTGTCTGCCTCCGTATGCTAGACCCGTGTTCCTCCGCTTCCTTCCAGAAGTCAACAAGACAGGTACAGGGCTCCTCCATTCTGGACAATACAGGCACTATTAAATTGCAATTAGAGATATTTGTTTTGAAGACTAATTATTTTTCTCCGTATCTGTTTTTCTCAGGAACATTTAAGTTTCAGAAGACGGATATGCGTAGGGACGGATTTGACCCGAGCGCGGTGTCAGATAGACTCTACTTCCTGGATTCCAGCAGAGGGCGCTATGTGCAGCTGGATGAGGAGTATTACCGCTCAATATTGTCAGGGAAACACAAATTGTGATGACTAGGCTGATGATCACATCTACGTACATGCAAACACACACACAGAGGGAGGAACATATTTGAGAGCAGAATGCAGACCCCTGTCCCCACACATACAAAGTAACAGCCATTCATATTCACATGTTCTCATTCTAACACCAACACACACAGACATGTTTTATTCCCAAACTCACTTAGCTTTTAGCAAGCTACACACACACACACACACACACACACACACACAGCACTCATTCATCCCTCCTGAGATCTCCCTGGCAACTCCTCTCCCTACCTCAGAATACACAGAGATGCACAAACCCGGCAACCAGGTCTGATGGGTAACTTGAAACCACGCTTCATTGCCACATAATCCCAGTACACACAGCTCACCCGCAGTGTGTTCATCACGAGCCACTGAACCATATGTTATGGGGGGGACACCACAGGAGGCTGGGAGAGGAGAGGGGTGGCCAGGAGCACAGGCTGCCTGGCATCATGAATGCAAAAACTTGAAACTGAAAGAAAAACCACAGACTTTATGGATGGTGAAGAGGAATATGGATTCAGAACATGTTGGAGGACCTACAAGGACCTAATAACTCTCTCTCTCTGATCGCTATTTTAGCAACGTTGTTTTTTAAATGACTGGAGCCTCGAGCATTGACTTCACCTGCACAAAGAGCCAGCAGTGACAAACCTGTGACGACTATACCTTTAGGTGAAGCGCCGCCTCTTCCTCATTTCCAGTCTGCACTGTGAAGTGATGGTAGGACACCGTGATTTACTTTAAAGGGAACTTGCAAACATGTGACGTACAGGGGTTGAATCAGACCGGTGGTTTCAGCTGAGCTGTTTCACTGAAGTGCAATAGGGCTCTGGGCTCCCGCAGTGCAATAATCAGCCGCACCACACCAGAGCTGATACAAATCAAAGCTTTGCGTTTAATAATATGTCTGCATCACACCAAATATATTTAAGTTGTAGAGTTTGTTTACATATTTAAGACTTGTTTTAGTTATTTATGTTGTACTAGCTCTTGTTATTATGCTATTGAATCAGGGTTTTAATTTTGTGTATCCAAATCGGTTTCTTTCTAGCTCTTGAGTCCTCGGTGAAGATGCGGTATGCATTTTCTATCAGCGGCTCAATGGCACATGCTAAAGTGATCGACTGATTCACCCCTGGGCTAAACACATGCAGCTACAGTATATCCACTCACAGGGCAGGTCACTGACTGAGCTGGCCTACAGCGACACCGTGCGGCCATATTGTGCAGGTTTTGTCGTTAAACGTAGATTTATCGTATGGTGTGTGAATATTCTGCTGACACCCATGGGTGAAGAGAGAGAACATCTAGTAATTTGGCTTTTTTTTAAAAAGTATTTTCTGTGGTGAGAGCGGGATGTTCTGCCGGATTCAGGAGAGCCAAGCGATCCAAAGATTCAAAGGCAGGGAGCAGGGACACTGTATCAAAATAGAAGAGGAGGAGAATGTGCTTAATCATGGATTTGTCTTTAGTTTGAAGTAGTCGTCATCGGAGGTCGCAGCAGCATGAATGAGCATCATCAACCACAAGCAGAGCACTGTGCCTTACTGTGAGTTCACAGATTCACAGGCCCTGGCCCACACATAGTGTCTCCTATGGTCCTTGCGCTGGATGTTTACCTTCACTCTTCTCCCTCAGCTTCTGTCATTTGTTTTATCATTAGCTGTTTGTAGTTTTCTGTCATTGTGGCCTCTCAAATTTGGTATTTCACTGACTGATCCATTCATCTGTTGAGCAGCAGGACGGGTGTGCGTCCACGTCTCACTGGGCGTCCCAATGTCTGTCTTCCTCCCTCGGATGTCTCTGTCCTGACTGTAGCTTTAGTTGTCGCGATGATATCATTCATCCATGTTTTCTCAGCACCTTTACTTTAAGTCTTTATCGTGTCTCTGCCAAGCCCCTCCTTCCTCTCTTCCCTCCCTCTGACTCTTCGCCTCTTGAGCAGGCAGAGGATCCAGCCTGTTTGGATTATTATCTTCTGCCACATCTGGTTCATTCATAGGTTTAAAAAATGTAGTTGAATTCATTTAAAATATTGGCGTACTTTCTAAAAGTCTTTATTCCTTTGTCAACACAAAACTATCTCAGAATCTGTTTTCAAGTATTTCTTCCCAATGTGCATTGTGTGTAGTTTGCCATCACTTCTTTTATTTTCTTATCTTTGCAGCTGACCACATCATCTGTCAGTGGCTGTAAAATGAAGCGTCTGGCTCTAATTCTTCATTACATTTTATTTTTGATTCTTTTTTCTCTGCAGACTGACTCTCGGTCTGTTTCCATGGATTTACTTTGATTTATTATTTGCACTGACTGACACAGTTGACCTTGATGGCTGCTGTTTGCAGACTCATCAAAGTTGCTCTCACTCCGCATTTCTAAGTTCTGAGGGAATAACAGACCAACAAAGCCATTTGAGAGAGAGTGATTTCTCCCTGTTCCTCTCTCACATGTATTTTTTCTTTAATGAGTGTGAAATGTACTCATGAATGTCTGAAAAGCAAAATGAGTGACCAATGATGATGATGATTTTTGTAAACTGTCATTAACTTATCGAAGGGAACAGTTTGGCTGTTATGATGCTTCTGAGCCTGACCACCAGGGGGCGCGTGACTACACAGCCTCATAGACAAGCACTCTGAATAAGAAGTTTCCTTTTCTTTTTTTATGAGTTTAAATTATTATTTTTGACAAACTGTTGATTATACTTTTGATTGTGTTTCACTTGTGCTTGTGTTTGCTCTTTTTTTTTTTCTTTGCGTGAAATTGCAGCTTTTGTGACTTGTAAAAAGGGGATTTGTGAGTGGAAGACAATCAAACTGTTGATTTCTTTTTTGTTGTTGGTTTATTCTAAATGTTTGGCACATGGAACCAGACAGGACTCCAGATGAGTTGGCCTGTTGAACCCTTTCCCAGACACTGTATGTCAATGCAGCAAACGGCTTGCAGTGAGTGAAGGGTCTGTGGGACAGGGTGAGGTTTTCAGTGGTCTGTTTGGCCAGATGGGGGCACTGTGACTCCTCTTTTACCTTTTCACACAAGAAAAGTGGAAGAGCAGCCACCATGTTATCGTGCAGCCCTTGGATTAACTATTAAATCAGCCCAATAGTTTCAAAACTTTAATAGAAATAAATGTCTTGATCTTAATTAACATGTATTTCACCTTCATTTGTTCTCCAAATTTAGATAAATGTTTCAGAACTTGCATATCAAACAAGTTCAAAATCTTCTTTTATATTTTTGACTCAAGAGTTTGTCAAATAAGTTCTGATGGCCCAGGTTCTTAAAAAAAACAATTTCATGCCCGTCCCAGGAACCCTGAGATTGTGCATCATGTCCCTCTGTGGTGATTGAAGTGTGTGTTGAGTTTCTTCAGTTGAGCTCTAGTGAAAGTGAAAATATTGTTCAGGTGTCTCATACTGAGATCAGTGAAGAGAAGTATGGATGAAGAAAGTGACTTTTGAAGTCTACGATTATTGCGTGAGGCTCAGAGACAGATCACAACCCTAACTGTGTGTCTCTGGTCTCCTCATGTCTCCAAACATCACTCGACCTGCTTGTTGTGCTTTTTTGTCTTTCTCTTGCTGTTATGTTCCTCAGAAAAAAGTGCTAATGAAGGAAACTGGTTTGTTTATGTCAGTGTGTGTGTGTGTGTGTGTGTGTGGTTGTATAGGGGAGGTCTGTGAGGTGTGCTGTGAGTATGAGACACTCACACTGATGTCCTTGTGTCCACAGAAGGTGAGCTGTAAACATCATGCATTTCAACAAGATGAGATAAAAGCCCTGCTGCAAATGGAAAATCATTATTAATAAAACTATTTAAATTGTTGACTTGGCGCCTGGTTGGGTTTTTTTCAGCCGTGTGATTGAACACGTCACCTCTTCTCTGTTTCTGATTTCCACGCACGCTACATGGCCATTTACCCAGAAAGCCTTGTTTTATTATTGCAACAATATTTGGTTAAGCAGGTCACTTCAGGTTGGATTGAACTTCCTCTAAGGGAATTTTCCATTAATATAATTAAAGTGTTAATTAAATTATTCACAACTTGATGTCCTCTCAATAATGTAAAAAGAAAAAAAGCATAAACTTCCATAGAACTACTTTTTACCCAAAAACCAATTTAACTATTCTATATTTATATTTATATTTTATATTTATCCCTGTTTACATAAACTCCCCAACAAACAAACACCACATCCAACAACTCAACTGCTTATTACTGGATCCAAAAAAAACAAAAACCGACCAATTAAAAAATAATTTCCAACCATTGATTGTATTTATTTTATTGTTTTTTTTTTTTTTTTTTTTTTTGCCCCCCCCCCCCCCCTTTTTTTGCAGGCTTGTAACTAAGTTAAAATTCAAAATATTCAATGAAGGGTGAAGCTTCACCCTTAATGAGCCTCCAACCATTATGGATCAGAGATATTCCTGTAACCTGCATGAAGTCTGGCTTGTTCTGGATCCACATCTTCAACACTTGGCCACTGTTCCCTGATCGCCCTGATTGGCTGACGGGCAGGTGGGTGGATCAGGACCCAAAAACAAACATTGCCTCAGGCTGTGCCACTCTGTACCTGTGTGTCGATCGCTGGCAGCTCACTTCTGGATCCTCTCAGATAGCCTCTCTCACCCTGTCAGCACATTGCCTCTTCTCTTCTACCTGCAGCCATGAGGACCAGGGCGCTTGCTGTCGTCATGGTGATGTGTGTGATGACGGTGGCCGCAGATGTGAAGCCACAGAAAGACTTCAACCTGCAGAGGGTGAGACACACACACACATTTACCTTTGTGTTTGTGATGAGTGTGTGTGTGAGACACACACATTTACCTTTTACCTTTTGTGTTTGTGATGAACTTGAACCAGTTCAGCGCAGTGACGAGAACCCATGTTAATGTTCTCACTATTTGTTGTTTATCAAGTGACTCCATCTGTGAGGGAACACTGTGTTCTGTATGTGCTCCTCACATGATGACCCAAAACAAACAGTCATGGGTTTGATCTCTTCCTCAGTAACACCACATGTTTTGATTACTCCGTTTAGTCGAAGCTGACAGAGCTGGGTCTGACCTGAGGAGAGAGAAGGAACATCTTCCCCTACACCTCATGACCTGTTTGATCTCTGAGGCATTTTAATGGTTAACGGTGGGATTTTTCCATATTTTACAAGAGGTCACTTACAAGTTTGGACTTGTTGTTGTGATGGAGAGCCCTGCCAATCTCAGCTTTTTTTTTTTTTTTTTAATCTTTTTATTTATTTATCTACAAAGCCAGAAACACCTCAAACATATATTTCTCCTGATTATTTTCAGATAGATCTTTTAATTATTTTCTGAAATAATACACAACATTTTAAAGAGACACATCCTGATCCAAATCTGTTCCAACATTTGATGGATTTTTCTCCAAGCTGTGTCACAACCTTCCATCAAATTCTGTCTTGACCTGTCAAGTCGTTTTTTTTTTTTTTAATCCTGCCAACTAGCAAACGAGCGATGTGATAACTATTTTACTTTAATGGTTCAATGGATCAGTTAAAGTCAGGATGTCATGTCAGCGACCACAGTCCCTCCATTGAGGGTGGGATTTAAAGGACTCCCGCTTATGAGGAAATGTGGTTCACAGCGGCGTTGGGAATATGGCATGAACACAGCTCCCCTGTTTTCTCACTGCGGTAACTTACGCTAAAAATAAAGACACTAAAATATATGTATACATACAAAACAGCCACAAAATGGCCGATGTTCCAATAGTGTGAAAGGGGTTTTTTTTCAGCCCACAGAGAGTCCACTGACATTCTATTTGTCAACATCAACAAATGTCATGAAAAAGCTAAAACCAGACTTATTAGTCTAAGCTTTGATTAGGGTTAAATACTGTTACTACTGTGACTAAAAGGGTGTGTGTGTGTGTCCAGTTTGTAGGGAAGTGGTACCGTGTGGGTCTGGCCTACGACTCTCCAAGTTTCGCCCCCTACAGACCGTTGCTGAAGGCCTCCATGGGCATCATCAGGGCGCTGCCCAACGGCAACGCTAACCTCACCATGTGGGAGGCCAGGTGAGTGTGTGTGTGTGTGTGTGTGTGTGGGGGGGGGGGGGCATGTTTGAGATTGCTGAAGGCCTCCATGGGCATCATCAGGGCGCTGCCCAACGGCAACGCTAACCTCACCATGTGGGAGGCCAGGTGAGTGTGTGTGTGTGTGTGTGTGTGTGGGGGGGGGGGTGCATGTTTGAGATATTTGTGGTCGTACTGTACAGGACAGTCATGCAGAGCTTGTTTGTCAAAGAAGGGGAGCAGACAGAGGAGGGAGGAGGTGTGAGGGATGCTGGAGAACATTGTGTTTCCTGTGTGTGCTTCAGGCCGTCGGGCTGCCAAAGTCACTCGTACCTCTATGAGAGCACCAGCGTGCCTGGACAGTTCACCTACCACAGCCAGCGTAAGTCTCGACTCACAGGGGCGAAAGACTTTAAGAATTTGTCTACAGCATCTATTGTGATGTCACTGACATGATTTATCCTCATCAGAGTAAATATTTAATGCTGTGTATTTTCCATCAGGCCACGGCATTGTAAAGGACATCACAGTGGTAGACACGAACTACAATGAATACGCTGTGGTTCTCAAACACAAGGTTTATAACAGAGAGTACACACAGGTTTCACTTTATGGTGAGACACACACACACACACGTTGATTTTTCTTCTTCGCTGTGAGCTGCCAGTTTGAGCTTCAGTGCCGCTGCTCATTTCTGCTCTGCAGGTCGTTCCCAAAATTTGAGGATCGATATCATTCAGAAGTTTAAGGGCTTCGCTTCATCCCAAGGTTTATCAAGGGACTTAATAGTGATTCCACCTCCCGCAGGTAAAGCTGACACACACACACTCTCTCTCTCTCTCTCTCTCACACACACACACACACTGTATCTGTTCCTCTGGCCCACAGAAAACTGCCCACCATCTGGATCTGGACGCTAGGTTGGCCTGTCCCTGACGACATCGAGCGTGTGCTGCTGCAGATCTGCACTTTACTCAGCATTAACCCTGAAGTACAGAACGGAGAACATCATAGATATCTGGCTACAAACATGTTGAATAATATGTTCATGAGTACTTCCCGCAACCTATTATCTGTAACATTGTGCTTAATGTTGATTGTTGTGCTGTGTTGACGTAGTTTAATAAAGAAAATAGAAATAAAAATTCAAGATTTATATTGATTTGTTTCTTTTGCTGTTTTATTTAACTGATGAATTGTGCTGATAATTGATGTTTCATTTATTTTTTATTTAATCAAGCTTTCTGCATTTATTTTTGCTTTATTTTATATTTTTTTGTTGATTTTTAAGTTCAATACTGTTCAACTGCGAGTTTGGAGGACTCACCTGTGAGTGGCGTCATTTCCTCTTTGTTCACGAGTTGCCAGATGTGTCTCTGTTGTTCTTCTGCCTCATGAACAGCAGGGGGCACATTTCCCCACACATCAGCTTGACCTCAGTCATCTCTTCATATAGCTGAAGCTGGCTGTGGAAACCAACATTAGAAGAAATGTGTGATCACTCCGTGTCCTATTCCGCTCAATCACAGAAGAAACTTCAGACAATGTCTGTCTTCAGATAGTCTCTGTGGACACATCTTTAAAGGCTGCAGCCTTTTCCCTACTAATTATCAGCCGGTCACTTCTGCCAGGTATTGATTGGTTGTTTGTTTTAGAGACAAATTCTGAAGTCCAGCCATTCACTGATAAGTCAGAGGAACAAACACGCGATCACATGCACACACACACACAAGAAACCAATCCCAACTTCTTTGTCTTTTGTAGTTTAAGAAGAGAGAAGATTCAGCTCAGTGGGGATCTTCAGGTCGAAAGACAGGATGCAGAAAGCAGTGATTCTAGTTTCTGTGCTGGTCCTGGGGTCAGTCTGGACTCACACACTCCCAGAACCCCTCCCCCTCCCCCAGGAGGACTTCCATCTGGACCAGGTGAGGGACTCTTCACCTCTGCCACGGAGCTCTGTTTGTTTGGTTGGGGGCAGCATTCCACAAAATATTCCGAACTAATATCCACCAATCGTAAAATGAAGTCATCTCCACTGTAACTTGTAAATGTTTCTGTAAATGCCTCCCTGCAGTTCATGGGGCAGTGGCTCGAGGTGGCCGTGGTCTCTACCTGTCCATACTACATGCAGCGCAAGAAGTTGAACCCCGTCATTGTCACACTGCAGCTGGAACATGTTGATCCTCAGAGCAACTTCACAATGATGGCAGCTTCTGTGAGGTCAGACACAAACACACACACACGCACACAACAACTTGAGAATGCTAAACTCAGTGATTGTGTGTGTTTATTGATCTGGATGCAGGAATGGCTCGTGTCATCAGACGTCCACAGTTTATCATTTGACCAGCACACCAGGACAATTCTTCCACCATATTCTCCGTATGTTTCTTAGCTCTGTACACCACATTGACAAAGTTTTGGTAAATCGACTGCAGGTATGTTTCCTCAGATCTCTCATCTAACTCTTTCCTCTCCGTAGGGTTTGATGCTGACGTTGATTCCTACGTAGTTAACACCAATTACGATGAGTACGCAATGATGCTCCTGCTGAGCCTAGAGAAACAATTAGGAATTAAAACCACCTCCATCAAACTTTACAGTGAGTGGATCCAACAAAAACTGAATAACAAGGTTTGCCCGCTTGATTTAGTTGTGTTTATCTGTGTGTCACTGACGTCCTGCAGGTCGGACTGTGGATGTGAGTCCCGCTGTGCTGCTCAACTTCACAACATTGGTGAGACAACATGGAATGAGCGATGAGGCCATCATCATGAATCAGCAAAAAGGTACCTTGATTGATGTGTTTTCACTGTTGTCAAGCGACTGTTTTCTTTTGTAATGACAAATGTATGAACGCAATAAACCCTCCTCTTCCTCTTTTCCTGTCTTCCCAGGTGAGTGTGCTCCACCACAGCTCATCACAGAGCCCTGAGGTCATACCATCAGTGACTCAGCAAATCAACATCAGTGGATCAACTGAGGAAGAAGACAGGATAATAGATACAATAGAATAAAACAGAAAATTAAAAGAAATTTAAAAAAAAAGAAATGTTCATCTCTTCCTGCAGTGTAATCTGACATTAAGATTGTAAAAAAAAAAAGTAAATAAAAGTACGAATTCTAAATACAATTGTTTTCTACTCTTAAATACATTTTTATCGATTTTTATTTCAGAAAAACATATTTCAACAAAACCAGCAGGGGGCGGTAAACTCATTTGTACGAATGGATCAAGTACTCGATGAAGAAATGTGTATTATATTTTCGCCCTACTCTGAGACTTACAGGCTGTTTATTTACAGTAGAAGCGGTTTCTAGCTCAAAAATAAATCTGCACGGATTGATGAAAAACTGAGAACTAGATTAGTTGTTCTATTCGGTGATTTATTGAAATGATGTCCACAGTGTGAGGTTTTAGAACCGCCTGGCAGATTTTACGGAGGGCCTACTTCAACCCCACCAAAGTCCATTCAGCCACATTGGCTAACCTGCAGAAGCTGTGGCACCAGCTTGCTGGGAGTCCGTGTCACACGGTGAGAACTTTCCTATGGATAGCACACCATTACAGCACTGTCATTAAATATATGACGTTTGTTGACACAACACAAATAAAGTCGAGTGTGCAGTAGAGAACAACTGGACAACTGGCTAGCATTGCTGTTCGTAAGCTAGCTTAAAGTGAGGGGCGATGTTTAATATTTAATCGTTTTACGAGGAACGTATTATTGTTGTGGGGGGTTAGCGGGCTGCTAAAGCACAGGCACTGAAGGGGGTTCGACATTTACTTGCTAGTGTCGTTGCCTCAGAGGGTGAATCAGACAAGCTAAAGTTTGTTAGCATGGGAGTCTAACGTTGGGGTAGTAGGAAGTTCCATCCCCTGGCCGCTAGGTGGGGGTAGAAGACAACACTGGGAACCTTCCTACCTGAATATACACACCCGGAAGTACTTCAGCGGCTGCCATAATAAGAGCTGTTCAACTTTTCTAAATGACGAGGAAAGGAGTTTCTATGCTTCCGAATACCTTTCTTTTATTACATTAAAACAGCTGTATTATTCTCATGTTAGAGCCAGCCTCCTCCTGTCTTTATTAGTTTTGATTAGATAGACCTTTATTCTTGGGAATTTACAGAAATGTACATTATGACTGTCAACAAAGAGCATTAAACATCTTGTGTGTATCTTCTGGTATAAGTATTTTTGTATGGAACGTAAAAGAGTGAGTGGAGTCAGATTTTCAGCGGTTCTCCTTTCCTAACTCCTTACCTCTTCTCCTTCACCTCTTTCCTTGACCCTGTGACTTATGTCATTGTCATTGTCAGGGAATAGTGGTTAGCATAGGAGATTATTTTCACATTACGAGTGCAGCCTTTGACTGCAGGTGCTCTTCCTCTTCCTCCATTTCATCCATCCTGGTGCCAGGACAGTGAAGGATGCCAAATCTCGCCTCTCAAGCCTGCAGACGTTCAGACAGGGAGAAACAACCAGACTTCAGGCCGAATAACAAAACATCCTCAGCCTGAAATTTTGTCTCATAGCCAGCTGGCATCCTGCCCTTTCTCAGGCTGCTGTTCCCACAAGTTTTTGTGTGTGTGTGTTAATCAGAGACACAGAATGTTAGTGATGATCGTGTTGTCTATAAAAATGGTTTGTACATAAAATTTGTTGTTTCAATATTTATATGTGACACTTCCTCATTTTTATTTTGATGAGATTGTCATTTCTTTGCTATTTTTGGCACAATGTAGGGTGGCATATCTTGGCCTATTATTTCAGTCTAAAGGTTGTAGTTATGTTTGTATTTTCTTTATTTGTCAGTAATTGAAAAAATGTTGTGGAGACCTCTTATTTACCCTGTTGTGTTGTTCTGTGTACCCTCGTCTATACAGTGACATCAGAAATGAACCCTCAGGCTCCACAAGCAGCAGGTTTGTGTCACAGCTTTTCTACACACACTTCTCTCTAGTTCTAATGCAGAATATATGTGGGTTAATTCTAATTGCATGATGGGGAATGGTGTCTCATAAGTTCTAAGTACAGTCCCTGGAATGAAATGCACATACTCTTATATTTTTAAGGTCACTATTGTCAGGTCACATAGCTTTTCTACTGTGTGTTTAGTCTACTTTTGAATTCATATATAAACAAAGAAACAATAAATCTGACTCATTTGCTATACAGTTACAAACTTTGATTCATCTGTGATTCGTAACTTTAATTATTTTTGGTGCAAGGAGCTCAAAGCTGACCATGATATCAACATCATCTTGGTTGTTATTTTCCTGTAGAGGCTATAAGCCTCACTGTCAGTCCTCACTGGCATGGAAAACAAGCTGTTTATCATGCAAAATCTGAATCAAATTCTGTAAGTGCTGGCATGTTCCTCATTTTCAAGATTTAGTAGTAGCACCTTTTCTCCAGTACCTACAACAGAAAATGAGAAAAGAAGCACTTGTAGGGGAATGTTGTGGCACTCTTCCAGTGCAGTTGAGCCACTTGCGCAACCCCTGCCAAGTCGTACTGGTGGCTGCAGTGACACTAAATGCCACATTTAGATACTTGATCTTTGTGTTTCCTTTATTTTGGCAGCTGCCTGGCAACAGGCTGTGAGACCTGCCTGTGGATTAGGTCTAATTTTGCTGAAATTGAAGTGTGACTTTTCATTATTTTGTAAAGAGTGGGAGATGAGTATCGTGTCAGATTACTTTAAAATCCACTTAGTGAAAACATTAGTATTTTCTTTCTCATATTTTAAATTCTCTTGCATCAAAGAGTAAAGAAAAACATTCAAATTCCAAGAGTTGAGTGAATGCATGTACTGTATGTGTGTCCATGTATTTGTATGTAGTGATGAGGTTATTATGTTGTAATGAATGGGGAGCCTCTAGCTCTGTCATTCACCCACCATTCAACATTATAAAGAAACTACTTGCTGCACATTCCTCTACTCTCCTCTGTGCTACTTCACTGTCCTCTCCTCACACAAACAGCAAGGCTGAAGTGAAGTGGGTTGTGCTGTCTGTGTTTGTGTGAGTCCCTGTGCACGTACGCATGTTCGTTAGCAGAATGAATGGGCTGGAGTGGGATTTATAACAGCAGAGAAACAGCAACGGCAACTTTGTCATTCAGATGTTTGAAATTAAAGGGCCTTTCAGTGTTTTCGCACATCAGTGTATTTGCTACAAATCCGGTCTTTGCTGTTGTTAGCCGCTTTCTATGGTAGGCTTTATTGTTGCTGTCAAAGCTGTGACATCATGATGAGATACTGAATGTGGGTTATTATGAAAAGCCAGCAACAATTGAGCATCTCCTGCAAAAATAAAAGCGATCTTCTCATGCAACATCTAATTATCTCACCATAGATTCTCTTACCAAGTAAAACCACTAATTTTCTGGAAAAAGGACATTCATGAATGGCTTTGTACTTTGGAAATGACTGACACCAATGTGAAGCATGCATAGTTTGTACTAGCTGGCTGCAAAAGACTGGCATGGCACAACTGAAATATAATTAAAACACGGAAAGTAATCTCAGAGGAAATGATTCAATGTTTGTTTTATAAAGGGGGGAGTGGCTGTAATGTTAAAATGAAAAGTAAGGAAGAGAAACTTGGCGTCAAGTGAAAAGCATCGAAGTGAGACAAGTCAAGGAGGTGTAATTTTACATCAGGATTCAGGTGAAAGTTTGGAAATCAAAGAGATGAACACTGTCTTGTATGAACACGGATGGGAAAAAATAGAGGGTGTTTGGGAGATAAATTAAAAACAAAGTTCTCTGGGAAGCAACGTTCATGTTAAAGAGCCATTATAAGGAAGACATGGAAAGTGTCATACCAGGACAGATGCAGTCAAGAAAGAGGCCACGGTGGAATGAGAGAGGGAGAGGCCTTTTGGTCTGCGTTCCCAGGCTGTGCATCAGGAAGGCTGTATTTTTTACACCATGACCACCGCATAGCCCTTTCCTGGGGAAATCCGAGACAGAATCGAGAGAGGCTGCTGCGGGGAGGGAGAGTAGAACAGGAAAACCAGCCCTGGGAAGGAGGGAGGGAGGGAGGGGGGCAGGTACCTTGTAGCCCACACAGCAAGAGTGACAAAGAAAGGAGCTGAAGCTTTTGGGAAGACTCAGTGGAACACACGCACAGGCAGATAGACACAAAACGTGAGACATGCATGTACACATCTCCTCTTTACCCACTGTGGCCCTCCAAAACGAATTCTGAGAGAGTATTTTGGCTGCGGATTCAGCCGGAATGCAGAGCCAGTGCCGCGCTCGTCTCCGATCCAACCAGCCTCAGCTGTTAATCCAATGTTACGGCTGCTCTGTTGTGCCTGTTAAAGAAATAATATTTGACGTTGTGGCTACTCAGCTATGCCTGATTTAACAAACAACACTTCCAGTATATTACATTACCTATAAGCTAAGATTTAGGAAAACAAGGTATTTCCAGACAGCTTGGCAAAAAGTTTGACATTTTATTAACTTGACCAGTTTTTAAGAGCCAGGGCCAATCAAAGACTAAGCCTTTATTAAAATATAATCATCATGTCAAGGTTTAGCTCCGGAGGTTTTTAATCCACAATATGAGCCTCTAAGTTTATTAAAGTACTACAGAGCCCAAGAGGTTTGATTCCTTGTCAGGTTGACAGAGCTCAAAGGTCAGAGTGAAACTCCACCTCATCTCTGTTTGTGTGATCCCACAGGTCTTGACCCTGCCGTGCTGAGAGACCGACTCTTCGAACTATGGAACCGGAAAGATCTGCAGACGGTCAGAGTCACTTTCACAGAGTGTGTCAGTTCCACACATGCAGTTTTCCGTTAGTGTGTTTACAAAGGTAGAGAGACAGAGTCTTTGTGTTTCAACAAGGAACACTAGCACGGGAGAGAGAGACCATGTTTAAATAAAGTTCACCACTGTGAGAACGCATGCATGTGTGTCTGTGTGTGTTAATGAGGAAACCAGAGTGTCTGTCAGTAGGAAGGAAGGAATTTGCGTTGCACTGAATGAACTTGAGATGTGTGTGACGAGGATATTGAGTGGATGACATCTGTTTTGTAAATTAAGACATGGTGCAAGGCATTCTCACACAGATATTATTTTCTCATGTAGGAAATGCGTTATGCCAGAGTTTGCATTCTTAAGTTGAGACCCAAAATGTGTCTCAAGCCTGCGTCTGCCGAGCCCAGAGAGGGAAGTCGGTTTATTTTCTTTATGCTATTGTGTTATAAAATTCCAACCCATTCCAGGGAAAAGTGTGATGATTTATTCAAAAATAGAACAACAAAGTCCACCTTTCATATTACGCATTGTTCCCTCAACAAAAAAATAAACTCAATGCAGATTATTTTGAAACATGATCCTTTGTTTGTACTCTATTATCTGGGAAATGGCACTTTTAGGAATGAGTGAAACTGCCTTATAACACGATTAAAAAGGTACAGGTTATATGCATCAAAACTTTCCTCTCTGATATTACATGTTTACCACTCCTCCCTCTCTATCTACCCTTAGCTCCATTTGGTGGCCATCCAGGGATTTGCCCAGCTGTCTGAGCCTCTGGAGGCCTTGCTAACTATTGTAGAGGGCTGTCCGGGCAGACAGAGGGGTCGGAGCCAAACCCTCGGCCACCACATCCTCATGGAATTCCACAGGTGGATGGAGGATCACCCTCAGGTAGATGAAATTCAGCCAGGTCAACTGCATAACTAGAGTTTCTAGTTATGCAGTTTCAGGTCTCCTCAGGGCTATGAATTACCCCTGCAGGCAAAGATATATTTACAGTATTAGAAAGTTTAAAAAAATTGATATATCAACCGATATATAACCATTCATAAATGAATTATTCCCAATATTGCCACCAGGTCACCCTGAGTTCACTCTCAGAGCATCAAGCACTGGAGCTCCAGCGTCGGGCTCTGCGTTTACCTGCAGAAACCCAGGCCAGCTTCGTTGAGTGCCTCATAAACATCTACCAGCTTGACTCTCTGGACCCAGCCGTGCTCAGACTGCACTTTGTGAAGCTACAGGCTCTCAACTGCTACAAGGAGGTGGCATGATATTGACTATTTTTTTAATGGCAGAAAGATTTTTTAATTTGTACTGAACTTCTCTCTCTCTCTTGTTTTTTGTACAGGCAGCTATTCTCTGTATGAAGCTTAATTTGCAGACGGAAGTGAATATGGAGCAGGTGAAAATTTTTGCAGCACATTGGTCCAAGTAACATTTTTGTTGAATATATAAGGACACTTTAGCTTTGTTATATCTGAATGATTCCTGTTGGAAGTCTTTAACCATGTGTATTTCTAATGTTCCTCTGCAGATGTGCATACCGTTAATCTTGCTGGACAAACTGCCACTGGCAGAGTCCTTCGTCACAGGCCACAAGCCCCTGGAACAACAACTTGTCATACTTCTGGACTCCTGGTGCCACCCCAGATTCTGTGTAGACGAGTTAAGCAAGTACGGAATCCGCATGAAAGTATGACACCTGTATATGTAGGCATCAGTGTGCAAATGTATAAATCTAAAAATGATTGTGTGTTTTCACAGGAAGTTCCCTCGTCTCTCTCTGTCCAAACACAGCATAGGCCTCATCGCACCCAAAATGCTCACCAAACACATCTTAAGACTTGCAGAGAAGTTCAGTGTTGAGCAAGGTGTGTGGTAAGGCGTGTGTGCAGCTTTTCATGAAGTGCAAGTGTGACAAAAGGAAAGATTATCACCTGTGTGTTTGACATAGGTCTGTATCCCAACGCTCTTCACAAGAGGAGACTGGACTCTTTACGTTTCCTAATGTACAAGAGATTTGTGGAGGTAGGTGATGCAGCACACTCATCACCTACCTCATTCATTTAGCGTCATAACATACACCAGGTAGATAAGAAGGCGAGTACAAACTGGATGTAATATTGGTGATGGTCCATTTCTGTCATTTTCAATCATCTATGTTTCATTATTATCTTCTTTCAGAAAGGTGTGACAGAGGAGATTTGGAGTGACCACATACAGGTGAGTTGTGTTTACAGTTTAGTCTTCACACGACAATCTGAGGATAATCTGTACTTTACATATACATTTGTTCATGTGTGTATTATTTATATGCAGAGTGTAGTAGCAGATGACCTTGAGCTGCAGATACAGTTGGTGGAGATGCTGATCAAGTACCACAGTCTCCAGAAAGCCTCTCAGTGGTCTCTGAAGTACAACATCCCCAGAGACCGACTTCCCTTTGGGGTGTGGGACACACAGCAGAGCCTACCACCTGACCTACGGTAAGCTGGCCAAAATAAATTATCCTTTTTTAACTGGTGATGTGTCCTTATGGACACATTACCCATTGTTCATTGAGGCACCATCCAACATCCATCATTCCACATTATCAGTCTATCTATTCTGATTTCTTCCAGTCTCTGTACCCCTTTAATGCACACACTGACAATAACTCATTTACTCACCTCAGACAGATATGTCCGAGTGGTTCAGCACAAATTGAGGAGTGGATATCATCTGAGCATGATCGTCAAATGTTCTACCAGGTGCCACTCACCAAAGACAAGGTTACCTTTGTGGCCACGGCAGAAGCTCTCCAGAGATGTCAAAACATTGTGCTGAAGGTAGATAAAACATTTTAGCCACCTTGTGTTATTAGACTATTCTTCTTCTTATTTTATGATTAATCTGTTTTAAAGAATGGGTGTATATATTTTGTCACTGACTTCTTATTCTGTCTTTATCCTTTCCAAGGATGGCAGTATAGTGGGTGTTGACATGGAATGGCAGCCCACATTTGGATGCATCGTAACTCAGCGAGTGGCCCTGATACAGCTCGCAGTCACTGACCAGGTGTTTTTATTGGACCTCTGTGCAAATGGATTCTGTCAGCACCCAGATACCATGAGTTTCATCAGGAGTTTGTTCTCAGAAAGAAATGTTCTTAAACTTGGTGAGAGATAGTAAATGATCAAAGTTAAAGCAAATTTACTTAAGGTCTTTGACTTCATGCTTATACTGCATACCTTGGCTCTTGGATTTCAATTTAGGCTATGGAATGACTGGGGATCTCAAGTGTCTGTTGGCCACCTGGCAACAGTTTTCAGATGAGCCTCTGAAGATGGAGGGGGTGCTTGATCTTCTCAGTGTGCACAAAAAGGTAAAGTTTAATTGTCATTCAAACTATTATTTGAAAAGAAAAAAAATCATGACAAAGTTTAGCACACACAGCCCTGGTACACACACTGCTGTAGCGTACCAGTTGAGGTGTATGTAGCTGAACTCTCTGGTGGGGTGGAGGGTGGGGGGCAGGAATGTGGAAATTGCAAGGTCTAGTAACTGATGAGGTTTCTTCACCATCTGCTGGAGCAGGCTGCATGTTACAGAACAGGAGGAATGCAAGACATATTTTGCAAAATCACAAGGAATGTCCGGTTGAAACAGGATGTTGTTGCAGGACGTAAGAAGGGAGGGACTGCTTAAAAAGAAGAAAAATATTTTTCCTTTAGCCTGCAGAACATGATGAGTAATACAGTCATGTACAGAAACAAACTCATCATTGCAGTTTTGACTGCTCCATGTCATTTCACAAAATGTTCATAATTCTGTATGTAGATTCAGAGCAGTAAAGTCAAGAAGACTCAGAATGGCCCTAAAGGGGTGCTGGTTGGAGCACACACTGCAGAGAAGGGCCTCAGTCTGCTGGTACAACAGATCCTGGGAAAGCCCCTGGATAAGACAGAGCAGATGTCCAACTGGGAGAAACGTCCACTGCGCATCAGCCAAATTAGATATGCAGGTAAATTATTCCACATGCATTGACACGCAATGAGAGGGACACAGAGGGCCACTGCTCTCATCACTATGGACTATCACAGATTTTTTTTTCGCCCCCCTACTTCTCTCTTATTCTCGCTCTCGTTTCTTACTTTCCCTCTAGTGGCAGATGCCTACTGCTTGCTGGACGTGTACTCAGTCCTCACTGGGAACCCAGCGCGCTTCGGGCTCCCGGCTGACCTGCGCAGCATTTCTTCAAGCCAGCCAGAGAAGAGTGGAGACAAGACGCAGAAGAAGAAAGTGGCCCAGCAGAAGAAACAGACCATTGGAGAGGTCAGGGGTCATTTGCTATTTCTTCATAGCAACTTATGTCAATGACAGTTCATTTATTTTGTAAATAAATTTTGTATTTTGACAAACACAAAGTCAAAACTCAGAAAAAGACTACTTGTATATAGCCATCAGACAGACACGTTTTTCTCAAAGATACAAAAACGTAGAGGCCAGAATGTTCGTAACGCTAATCCTATGAACATTTGTGTTTGAGAAAAGGGGAAGCAAAATTTTAAAATTCTCTTCCTTTTCACAGGATGCAGTCATGAATTTGAACCAGTCCTTTTTATGCTAATATGTTTAACATCCCTTAGATATGCAATAACCTTGTATCTTCCAAATGATCCGACCTGCAGGGAGGGACAATGTGGTTTTGACTGAGACTCTTCAGCAGACCCTATCAGCTCCAGGGGTGCGCTTTTATAGCTCACCCTAGGCTTTGTCCTCCTTGCACTGTGATGCAAGTGAAAAGAAAATCCCCCTGTGGGGATCAGTTAAGTATCACATTTTTGTCTCTGTCCATTTAGGAATGTCAGGGGGCTCAAAGGGTCAGTCCGCCTTGCTCTGACATGGAGAAAGGCCTCCTGTGTGGCGAGAAGCCCTCAGAATGCCCCCCTGCTCTACTGCCCCAGCAGTTGCGGGTGGTGTGTGACAACATGCTGCAGGGCCTTGGAAGGTACCTGCGCTGTCTCGGAGTCGATGTGATCATGTTGGAGAACACGGATGATCACAGAGAAGCAGCAAGGGTGAATTATTAATCTGGACTGATAACATACAATTGAACACAATCAGACAGAAGAAGAACAACAAAAACAAACATATTCATTTGTTTTGATCTCTTGTGTGTTAGTTAGCACAAGCTGAGGGTCGTGTCATACTCACATGTGGGCAACCGTTCCAAAGTGTAAGTAATAATTAATGTGACGTCAGAAACATTTTGCATGTATGGTTGCATCAGCTTTTGTTATTTTGTTAAATGACATGTGTTGCCTCTGGCTTTCTGTATTTAGTTGCGTTCCCAGGTGGGTGAGGGTCGCTGTCTGGCCCTAGAATGCACAGAGAAGGCCAGAGACCAGGCTGTCCGAGTCCTCAGACACTTCAACGTCCAGCCCACTCCCAGTGATATATTCAGCCGCTGTCAGGTAGGAAACCTAAGGCTGGCTCTGAATCGATTAATGTAAGTTAATGTTTAAACTTAATATCAGTGTCTTTGTTGGTTGCATCCTAAACAAAGGGATGTCCAGTGTCAGGAAAAAGTAAGATGATGATGACACCTGCCTCCAAAAAAATAAGGACAGAGGTCAAAGTTTACAAAATAATTTTGTTTCATACCACATGTTTAACTGATGCTTACGTGCACAAAAGCCTCAAGTGAGAAAGCGGAAACTGCTTCAGTTCCTATAACCAACCAATATTTCTGTGATTATGAAACACTGCTTAACGGTCATGTCTTGTGTTATCTTCAATGAAAGGGGAAGAAATTAATAAACAAAAAGGGGAAATGAAAAATACCCACTGTACTTGTTTGTTTGAAGTTATCAAACACTAGCTCTTTTGACTGAGTATAGTCATTTCTCCACACTCACCAGAATCAAACTTGCGTAAAGCCTCTGGCATTATTTCTAGTGTTGCCTGTGGGTAGATAGTTTTGCACCTCTGTGGGACTGAGACTTGAGGTCGTATTTAGCTGAGGTTAAGAAGAGTGAGAGATAAGCATGCAGACTGGCATAGCAGTGATGTGGGTTTTAAAGAAATCACAAACTAAAGCTAAAATGGACATAGTTTTACTGGGGTTATGAAGGGCTCGGAAAGAGCTGCTACACCTTCATGCTGAGTGCTGCCAGCTGAGACATTTTGGTGGTGTAATTACTGGACCTCCTGGTCTCTTCCCTGTGGAGGTATTCTGGACATTACCAACTGGTAGGAGATTCCAGGGCAGACCCAGGAGCCACGGGAGAAAATTCATATCCCATCTGGTCTGCGAGTCCCTCTGGACCCCCAGGAGGAGCTGGAGGATGTTCCTGGAAAGAGGGATGTCTGGATAATGTGGCTTAGCTTTGTGCCTACACAGACGGGACCTGTGTTCAGTGTTGAAATACTTAGAGTAAGAGAAATAAAACTACAGAATTTTTTCACCATGTGGTAAAGGGACCAGAATTACCGTAATTTAGGTTCTATCAAGTGTTTGCTTTACTGTACCTGACCTGTAGATCTACCTCCCTGGGTGGCTGTTTGGGGAAACCTGTGTGTTCTCTGACAGCTATGTTTGGTGGCAGCAGTGGTGATTGGGAGGTCATTTTCTTAACTTGGGTGTTCTGGTATGCTCTTAGTAGGGGGCCCTAAATGTGTCAAGATATTCCACTGGGTGAATTTGCTTTAGACGCAAAATGTTTAAAACCTGGACCACCTTGATGAGACCTCCTGACCTGATGATGTGATGATGGCACAGACGCACTTAACGACCAATGGCCAAATGGACACCCACCTACCGTCACTATTTATTGGTTTCCCTCACCTCTAAAGGAAGTCACTTTGATATATTATGACCAAAGGAAGACCAAATGTGGCTATAAAGTCATTCTAGTAGCAGCTTGAGTTGTACTGGAGTTGAGCAAAACCTTTCTCCTGTGATGTATATGATTGTTTTTACAGCATTGGCCAGGGCTAAAATGACCACTGCCAGAAGGCATTGCAGAATCTACTTAATGTGATTAAAACATTATCTAAAACTCTCTTTTCTAAAATTAGAAAAGGTAAATTTTACATGGAAATAGAGTTCATACCAAATTAAGGTGGTCATGATCTGTGTGTGTAGGTGTCAGTGACAATGAGAGAGTGTCTGTCTCACCCTGGGGGCTGCTCCACAGCCCACCCAGGCGTAGTTAAACCCTTTGTTATCTGAATGTAGAGCTCGGTGATTAGCAGTGGATAGGTTTGTTTCTCTGCCTTTGTCTCTCTGGGCTTCTCCCTCGTGCACTCACACCACAGATGAATGTCATGAAGGCAGACAACAGGAGATGAAGGGAGATTAAGCACAAACTTGAGTCAAGATGGTAGCGGCAAAGGGTTAATTTTTGTGTGTGTGTATCAATGGTCAATGGTATCAGTGAATGGGAGATGTAGGAGGGCTTTGTGTGTATTGGTCATGTTTATCGGTTTAACTGTTTTAGCTGCAAATTGCTTGTCATCATTGTGAATTTGACACTGACATTGCAAAGTTGCCCAGGATGATGCTTGTTATTGGTGCAAATATTGTTGTCTATTGTCTATTGTTTATTGTTTATCCACAGAACACAACATTTTTTATCTAACAAATGCAAAGTGAAGGATGAGAGGACCAGAGGGAGGAGTTTGGGATCCCCATCGCTGTCTGCTGCATCTATACTTTCCATATACAAACACACACACACTTCCGTTGGGTTGCACATTTCCATCAGATGTCCTGTACTGGCCTTTTATAGACATGTTGAGATAGCAGAGATTGCATGTGAGATACAAACACACACACACATACAGTCAAACCCTAATCTGACAAACATACTGACACCATCATACACACAAACACAGTCACCTCAGCACCTTTACGGACATACACTTGGTCCAAGAACCACATAGATTCAGCCTTAGCCTCAGCTGTAGACACTACTGCAGCAGAAACACTGGTTCCCACGCACCAGACTAGTGGGGAAGTGAAAACAAGAGGAACAGGAACCGCCACGCCATGAGAGGGAGGGGTGGGAGAGATGGAGGGGGTTAGTGAGAGGAAAAGAGTAGGGGAGGGAGGGAGGGAGGGAGTGAGAGAAGTGAGAACAGAAATGATGGCAGGGTAGTTTAAAAAAAAAGGACAGCGAGAGAAAGCAATCACCAGTGAGAGAATATTCAAATAAGCATGTCATTCAGAGATTAAAGAAATAACAGGAATTTGTTGTGAGGAGAAAAGTCTGAAATAAGCGAGATGAGTGAGGAAAGAGGAAGAGAGTTAGGTGACAAAAAGACTTGTCTGTCCTTTTGATCTAGAAAGAGAGCCGCGGCCTAAGAAACAGGAATGTGAGAGGTTGAGACACGTTTAAAGTTACCCTTCAGCTCACTTTTTGTGAACGCTTATATATTTGTCCACATGTGAGTGTATGATTGACACATACGTCAGCATGTGAAGAATTCAGCTGAAAAACAGAAGAGGAAGTTCTGCTTATAGACTTCTTTGTTCTCAGACCTTAAGCCGCATACGCTGCTGCTTTTTAAATAGCATTTGTAGAGAACCACAAACACCCAGTGTCTCTCACACATTTTCATTGTTTGCAAGTGTGTTTGAGCCCTGTGGCTTCATCTGATGTCTCCTGTGAATGTACCCCTCTTTGTGGTGACAAAACAAGAGTCAAATTTGTGTGTCCAGCCTATTTCCCACCCCTCTCTCTCTCTCTCTCTCTCTCTCTCTCTCTCTCTCTCTCTCTCTCTCTCTCTCTCTCTCTCCAGAGACAGGAGGAGAGCAACAACATGAGAGGGGTGGTGGGGAGGGGGGGCATTCCATAGGCACGCCAAGACATTCCGAGGGAAACCATCTCAAATATTTCCCACTGTGTGTGTGGCGAGGGCTCTGCGTCTCTTGTTACTTGTGCGCGCACACGCACACACACAGAGTTTGAGAAAGTACTAAAAGTGATCACACACTTGGAGAAAGTGACGCTTACATTTAACACAGGTCACTCTCACATCCACTATCTGTCGTCCACACATGTAAATAGTATGTGGGCGCTGACATGAGTGACGGATGATGTCCGTTGGTCTGTTCTTTTTTTTTGTTTGTCTCCGGGGCGACAAACTGTCTGTCTGTCGGGACCCAAATCAAAAAAAAGACATTGTAATTGTCATGTGAATCCAGTTTGTGAATGAGTGAGCAAATCAGACATAACCACAAATATTAAATGTCTTGGGTGTAATGTTTTCTCTGGAGATGAGTCATCCATGCCAAATATGGAACTATTCCTGTGTGCTTCACTGGAAAACTGCATTTCGTAAAATTCAGTGGAAACAATGGTTCAGTCTTCCTCCAAAGGTAAATATCAGTAATAGTTGTTACATATACAGTGCATATGTAGTGTTGATGCTCACAGATATGATTAATCATGATGAAAATCCTTCCGAACAGCCTGCAGCTTGAAACTTGTAAGAATCCCTGACTCATTTTGATTATCACAGCTCAGCAGACACAAAAGCTGATACACACATACACGCATACACACACACACACACACACACATACACACATACACGTACACATGTACAGATAGATAAGGAAGATGATGAGCCATCACTCACTGGGTGACTTGCCTTATGAAATCATGCCTGCGCTCTCTTTTTTTCCCACAGTCAAGTTGGCCCCAGGATAGCATAGCAACGCAGTGACACCTGTGTGTGCGGGTGCATGATTTGTGTCTGTGTATGAGAGCATGTGCGAGTGAGTGCCAGCATGTGAATTTTCAGTTTCACAAATGCTGCCAAGGTTTTCTATTTATCTTTCTATCAGGAGTGATGTGCATGTGCACTGAGCTTCAGTGGCCGACAGGTATTGACTCAACACATTTTTCCCTAACCCTAATGGTAAAAACATTTTGGAATGCTGCTGTAGCTCCTTTGGGGTTGGGCAGAAAAATACACTGTGGAAACAATGACACAGTATTGTCTGAAATTAGCCACTGAACTGTAAATGGAAAGTTCTACCTGCATGGACATGACCAGTGTGAACATGCTAAAACTGGATGGAGATTGTTTTCAAAATACGTATTAGTGTGGCTGTAGCCTCAACCTCTGCATAGTCCTGTCATCCTCCATCTCCCCTGCTCTCCCTCACCCAGTGTTCTCACCCTGCTCCCTGCCTCGCTCCACTCCCAGTCTCACTCTCCGTTTCAGATTAGCCAAGGCGAGGAATCCGGTGCAGCCGGCAGCTGGAATGTCCTGTTTGTCTTGCTCTGTGTGTGTGAGAGAGTGTGCATGAGTGTGTGTGAGTGAGAAGTTGGTTAGGCTGGTGCTGCTTTTTGATGTGTTCCATTGTCTGAGAGCCAAGCTGCTTCCTGCC
The DNA here is from genome assembly GCA_016785235.1 of Pseudorhombus dupliciocellatus. NCBI lineage: Eukaryota > Metazoa > Chordata > Actinopteri > Pleuronectiformes > Paralichthyidae > Pseudorhombus > Pseudorhombus dupliciocellatus. The sequence continues at coordinate 772,783 of JAFBJW010000151.1, read as the reverse complement.
CTGCTTTCCCCAAAAGCCTGAGAGAAACCTAGACGAGGAAAAAGAGATGGGAGAGAAACTGTAAGAAAACATGACATTAATCGGTTGATATGGCGAGAGAGAGGCAAGAGGCGGGAAGATAGCATCTGAAGGAGATATCCAGGATGGGAAAGATGAGGCAGGAAGTGATGGAGGGATGGAAAAAGGAGGAGAGAGTTAGAGAGGGAGGAAGAGAGGTGAGAGGGAAGGAGGGAGAGCTTCAATAGGGCTTTTCCTCCAAACACCAATACAATGAAGTAGTGCGTAATTTCCCATGTCCCCCCACACCCACACACACACACGCACACACACACACTTAGGTAACATAGTTTTATTCACTCAGGTGCTTTTACATGAACTAGCTCGTTTCTCACATGCCTGCTCGCTGTGTCTGTGGTCTACGTGTGGTCTGACACTGTGAACTTCACAGGCGAAGCAGATCTGAGCGAATGAGAAATTATGGTGAAGAATGAGCAAAACACTGTGATAACAACTTGGCAGGAGATATAGAGGAAGAAGAGGTCTGTGAGAGGTGGAAACATGAGAAACAATGGCTTAATGAGAAAATGTCTGAGGGGTGAAAATAGCTCAAAATGTCGTTTAGCTGTATGTTGAGTATATGATACATTCTCTCTGTGAATATGTAGACGTGCATAAATCATTCAACAGTGTGTGTGTGAGTTGCTGGCTGGTGGAGGGGTTTTGACAGGGTAAAGCAGAGCATTCCTGCTGGGTGGTGATGTCATGAGAACTAGCTCTCCGCTCGCAGACAGACGGCCCTGTTTATGTTCCCCTCCAGAGGAGAAACCACACTGTGTGTGAGTGTGTGTGTGTGTGTGTGTGTATGTGTCTCAGTCTCTGTCTGACTGCGTTATTGGCTCATGGGGGAGGTGGGGGAAGCCGAGAGGCACTCGAGAGGGTCTACTATTCCCTGCCGCTGAGGGAGAGGGAACCACTTACCGATGCCTTCCTCTCAAGCATACACAGAAAGAGGAAGTTTCTCATGTTTTGCAGAGCACAGTAGCTGCACGGCTAGACTGGGCTGCTTTGAGTGATTGCCCTCTGCTTCTAAATAGAGTCCTAAGGGAGGCAGAATTATTTTCTGTATAATAACAGAGCTTGGGTCAGTTAATGCCACGAGTACCAAACAGAGCAGGCATTTTGTTGTAGTTTATAATGCACCTAGAAGGTCTATGCATTTATTTCAGTAAATATGTTAAATATAATTGTAAAATGTAATTATTGAAATCTAAGAAGTGAAATAAATGAAGAAAGGTGCAAAAATGCATTTATTTTGAACTACTGCTTTCAAGTGTATTTGACCATGTGTATGTTCCAAATGGGTTGATTTTATTTTAGGTTATCCACAACCTTTGCTTCAATTAATAGTAGGAAGTAGAAATCCAAAATGTTTTGAGAACGAGTCCTAACATCATGTTTCCTCTCCCAGACACTGCTGGTATGAGCGTCTTTGTTTCTGCGGCCACGGTATAATGGTTTCCCTTGCGATAGTGAAATACGATCTTTGGTCTTTGCAGCTTAGTGAATCATACATCATTCTCTTGCACTCAACACCCAGTGCAACATAGCAAATCATCTGAGCTCTCTCGACCAGCACTGCACACAACCAGGGTAATAAAGATCTCTTGGCAGTCATGCTTAATACCTGCCAGTAAGAAATAGCTGAGAGGTTTTGGGTTGTTGTCACAACTCTGTGGCTCATGAGCCAGCTTTTAGCTACTCAGGTCACTCTACTCCACATGCAGTCCTGTCATTCTTGCTCACATGATATATGAGCCCTCTCAGCAGAACCCTATCTTGACCTTTTTATTTTTTCACTGAACTGCTGGCATGCTCTTCACATGTTGACAATTAACTTTTATATGACAACATCTGACTTGTAGAGGCACTTTGCATGAGGCAGGGTTCTGTTAGCCATATTATCCCAAGTAAATTATACGACTGCTGTGTTCTGCTAATGTTAGGTTACCGGCTGCATAATTTTAGCTACCTTTCAGTTCACGATTGCTGTCCCTACATGTGATGAATGTGTGTGGTCCGTTGTCTGTGTTTAGAGTCACACCAAAGAAAGGGTATTGAAGGTCTGCAGTTGTATGGGTCTTCCTGTATGTCTGTTTATGGAGTTTTGAGACTATTGAAATGACAAAAATACATGTCTGACCTTGTGGAAGTTGGGCAACTTATTTACACCTTCAGTGTCACGTGAATGTGATTAATGTAACTGATAAAGGCCTGACGACACTGGGGAACCACTGACCTATATATCTTAACAACAATAACCCCTTCCACTGTGGGCTGCGTTGTTTTGTTTTTTCCAACACCCCTGTGTATGTGCACGCTGTGTGTTAGTGGAAGCTTGTGTGTGTGCTCAGTTTCCAAGAATGAGTTGTGTAAACAATTAAATTTAAACCGCATGGAGACAGAGATAATAGATGTTAACCCCCCACATTGTCTGTGGTTGGTGAAATTCCACAACTGTACTTTTTTGTGTGTGCATTGTGTGTTGAGGTTGATTTAATGTCTTTTTGTTTTTACTCGTCTCTCATGTGTAGAGCTGTGTATGTCATCCCTGAGACTGCATGTTTTCACAGTTTACATTCTAAATGTAGGTCTGAACATTCTTTAAATGTCTGATCTGTGTTCAGGTCCTCTGCTTGTGCAAACATGTGTCGGTCTTGGGAATGTGAGATCAGCTCAGTCTTAAAACTTCAAAACTCTGTCTTGACTGTGGTCCTTTCCAAAGCCGACAGTTTGCGTGATGTGATGATATCAGGAGGTTAGAAGGCTGTTTGCTTTGGGAGCTCAAGGCTTGGCGGGCACGCACACACAATCGCACTTTAGGACACACACTTTCTTGTTCTCTTTTTCTCCTCTGTTACCCTCAGAGTCAGATTAAAGTAAAAGTTTTTGCCATTCGGGAATGGTTGCAGGGAGACCCCCCCCCCATTCCACCACCCCCAGGGAGCAAAGAGGTAGAAAGCTGGAGAGGTCAGTCTACTTGGCCTGGGAAAAGCCTGAAAGAGCAAAGGGTGGGGGTGCAGATGGATCAAGAGGGTAGATGAATTGATAGGAATTGGAAAGACGAGAAGGGGTGAGCACGGAGAAGACCTATGCAACACAAAGCAATAGTGGGGAAGAAAGAAAGAAAATTCAGAAAATAGACTTTAGATTAGTATATGAGAAAACAATGTACATAAGAATTGTGGGGAAATGCTGTAAGTTCAGAGTCACTACTGAGAGACTTGAGAGATATAAATGGAATGGAAAATTAGACGCACAGTAGGCATTTAAAAACAAAATGTGCATGATATGTCCTTCCCCATTTCCTCCTCCTCCTCTTTCAGGCGAAGGAGAGCCAGCATCTATGTTTCTCATAAGAACTGCACCCCAGCGTTTTAACCCGTGATGTGAAGACAAGTGTTTAGACACGTATTCATGTATGTATTCTCTGTCATTTCTTTTGGACCAAGTTCAAACATACCAAACAATTAGTGAGATAATCTTCCTCGAAAATAATAATCAACAATTGTAAATTTAATTAAGACCAGTGTATTAGTTGGCTGTGCATGTGTGCATTGAATGTGCATATAAACACCTGCCAGTAAACAGCCATCAGCAACTCCCCTTTGGTAGTTCACTAGTGTGACTACCTCTGAAACGGCACACTGCCTTAATAGTGTGACAAACTGTGTTACAGTCAGTATTTATTCTTTTTATAGAGCATTTCAGTGTTTAAATTCTTAAATTCCTTGTAATGTTCACACATTTCAGTGTACCTGAGACTACCTGAGGTGTAGTCTTTGCGCTACTGCTCTACTACAACTTAAGTATGAATGCCAACCATTCCAGTCATCTCATTCCTGAACTTGCTGTATAAACTTTCAGTATGATTGCTCGCGTTTGCAAGTGAGCCCTCAGAGGTGAGTGGTTGCGGGTGTGCCTGGTGTAGTATTAGCATGCAGTCTGGGTGTGGGTGTTTGTGGTTAAGGGTGTAGCCTTTTTGCATGGGACACTGTTATCTAGGAAATATTGAACCGTTAAAAGTCTAAGTGCGTGAGAAACAAAGCTTTCAACATGTCCCACTGACTCAAACCAAAGCTGCATATCCATAAATGAATTTATGCAGCAACTCAAGCCACCCATCATCCCTCTTTGTTGCCAAGAGAAACCAGAGGTGACTGGAGTGCCTGAGTACCTGTCTGTCTGGATGATCCCATGAATGTCCCAACACACACACACACACACACACACACACACACACACACACACACACAGGCCTCCTTGGATGCAGTGAGCCCTTTCTTTCTTTCCCTCCGTTTTCCTGCTGTCTATTTTGGTCAACTGGTAGCCTGTTCCCACAGTGCTGCTGTTCCCATGGTTATCGCCACGGAGATAGCGAATGGGGGTTGGGGTGGTGATGGTGGGCTTGACAGAGAGCGGGAGAGACAGCGTTGCTCTGTTCGAAGAGATAGAGGACTCTGGCTGTAGGGGAGGTGGGGGTGAGGTGGGCCAGGGTGGTGCGGCGGGGGGGTTAAATGAGGGGTATGGGGTTGAGCATGTGTGTGTGAGTGTATGTGATGGGGAGCTCCCATGGACATCACAGGTGGCAGAAGAGTCAGACTGTGCTTTGGAAAGATTAATGATTTTTAATTGAGTTTGACATCAGGAGATATCATATCTTCACTCTCCTTCAAATGTCACTTCAAACAATCAATTGTCTGTATTTGAAGAGATGTATTATATTAGAAACAGGTCAGACATTTTAGCAATTATAATTATCGAGGAGACGTGAGTACAGATATAAGGTAAAGCTTAACATGTTACTGTGGTTCTTACCCATGTGCGTCTTTTTTATGATGTTCCACTTCCTGAGATCAAGAACAGAGGTGGCGTACAAAATGAGAGGTGGCAAAGGAAGTGCAGGGGAAGGGTTGTGGCCAGGCACTGTTTTGGGGTTGGGGAGGGTAGCACAGCAAAAGGAGGGAGGGAGGGATGCGGGTGAGAGTGCGGGGCTCAGAAAGAGGGACGGATTCAGTTCCCACACTTCTAATTACTGTGTCACTGGAGACTGAAAGGGGACTGCCCCTGGCCCTAGGGAATTTGCTGGGGCTGGTCGCAGAGAGGGAGCAGCGTTAGTGGAGGGAGGGATGGAGGGACGGGGACCGAACAGGGGAGGGAGGGAGGGAGGAAGGGTGGAATTAAAGAGTGTGTATGACACAGGAACTCTCTCCATCCTCCTTTCTTTTGGTTTTACCTCATTGCGTTCACACTAGAGGTGAACCCCTTCACCGGGAGTCCCCTTCTGCCTCCCCCTCCCCCTCTGCTGCCCACAACCTCTCACCTCCGACCCATTTCTCCTTAACCCTCTATTACCCTCCTCCACCTCAGGCCTCCCTTTCCCTGCGGCCTTTGTTCGCAATCCCACCATCATGTACTTCTTCCTCTTTACCTCCCCCCTTTCTACCTCTGCTTTTCTAATGTTGTGTTCCTCTCCTGCGTCTCCTGTTGACGTGAACAAGGCTCCCAGAGACGCTTTGAAGTGAGTTTGAACTCACGCACACACAGATGCCTCCTTATCCTGCATCATTACTGCCACTTAACCCCCAAGCCCTCTCCCTCTTTTATTTGGCTTTATCTCACCCTCCCATGGCTTGTCCACTGTGAGTTATGTGTGTGGGTGTCTTGATAATACCTGTGATGTCTGTGAGAGTTCCTACACAATCTCACTGTAGTCTGAGTTTTTTTGAAGTATGACGCAGTAATGATGTGTGGCCTGAGTAAAATCACATCTTTACAAAGGGTCACCGTCCATTTTGTTTACTGGCGGAATTCTCACTCCAACAGTTTAAGTTTTTACTCGGGCCTGCAAGAAAAATGGACTCAGACATTTGAATAATTTCTGGAGATTGAGGTTTGACGTATTAGTTTCAGCGCCAGAACATTTAAAGGGAAATCCCTTGTGTGTGTCTTCACAGTGGAATCCAATAATTTTCAGCATCACTGAACTTTGCGATTTCTGCCTAAATCCCTTTGTGACAGTGCACGATATTCTACCATGTGTTTGCCCTTAAGCAGAACACACATGGTTGTGCAGTCATTCAACTTTTAAACAAGTGGCCACGCAGGCCAGCCTGCATGTAAAATGATTTTCTGGTACCCCACCCAGACACTGACACCTTATCTGTCAAGAAGCCATGTGGGAGAGTCACTCCCTCCGTGTTCTCTTAGCCTTTCAGGAGAGAACAGCCCAGACCAGCAGTAGCAGCAGTCACTGTCAATATTTACAGACCTGGATGATTCACTCTGCATTACAATAACATTCCCTGCATGCCTGTGTGCCTCTACATCAGGAGGAGATGAGAAAGATGGAAAAATAAGAGAAGCGGTGAAGATGGGGGCTCGGGGGAGGTATGCACCAACGCGATAAACGTTGAGCGCAGGAATCTGCCAGTGGCTCTCCCATGACAAGACTGCCTGTTTGTATTCGTGTCCACATGTAGTTCAGGCTGATGGATTCAGGTTGAGTGGGTGGAATTTCTGTTTGCGCTGCGTGTGGGCGTAGTGACAGTTTGAGAACTGTTCGCGCATGTCGGCAGAAAGCTGTGGATGTCGTAATATGAGGTTGAATGGGTTCAATCAAAGCATGGGAAAAATTAGCATATTTAGTCTGTTTTAGTTTGTATGTGCATGGAAATGTCCTCAGTGACAGAAGGCAGGGAGACATTTGGAACCCCAGGTCTGACCCAAAAAGACAAATGTTAACTTGGAACACTTGTCTTTATTGCACACATGACAGAGACACATAACCCACCATTTGCCTCACCCACAAAAGATCCCAGGTTTCTCCCCAAAACCTCGTAGTGAGGAAGATGATGTTTTCTCTCAGAGGAAATGCTATTGAGTTTCATATGTGGAACAACAAATAGCCATGATTAATGGTACTAAGTGTTATAAAAATCTACCGATTCAGTTTTTAAACTTTATTTCACACTTGCACTTCACAATTGCTGTCTACATAAGCAGAGTTAACAGTAATTTATTAATCTAACCTACAAAATGTCACAGTATTAAAACAATAATATTATTATAAAAAGTTGTTGGAGGCTAAATTCTGAACACGTGCTTTCGGTTGTGATATCCCAACACTGACACTCAAATTAAATAATGCTTCAGTTGAAAAACACCCTAGGGTAAGTGTTAAACGTCACGTGCCATCAATCACATTGTCGCCGGTACCTGTTTAGTTTGGCAGTTTTCATTTTAACACACAAAAAGCAACACATCAATGGAGGCTGGTCTTGGGGTTTAATCCCACTTTTTATGCTTCTTACATGAGCTGTTTTTATCCCACTTCAAAACCCCATTGCCCAGTGAGCACTATTGTCAACGGATCTTTTCAGCATGCTGTTTTCCTGAGTTGTTTGTCTTAGGCTGGCCCCGGCTATCTGGTGGCTGACGAGAGGGAGGGAGAGAGAGAAAGAGCACTTGGAGATGGAAAGAGAGAAACAAAGAGGTTAGAGGTGAGAGACAACCAGAGAGAAGGAGAGCCGGAGATTGAAGGGAAGCTGCGAGGGGGTAGAGGGGGGGAGCTTATAGCAAGACGTTTAACAAGAGAGGAGACCTGGGTTTAACTGCAGAAACAGAGATAGGAGTTGAGGTTGGGGGGTGGAAGGTTGAGTGGGTAAAAAACGGAATTAACTGACTGTGCCGAGCCAAGGGAAAGCATTAGTGCTGTTTGTGTAACCGCTAGACTGTTATCTGCCGTCCCTAGACTATTATCTTCTTCATTACCGGTTTTACTGAGCAGCAATAAAGAGGGAGTGAGGCAGCATCGGATAGGGGGAAGAATGGACAGAAACACTGGGAGCGAGTGGGGGGGGCTGAGAAAACAGTTGAAAAGTGGAAATCAGAGCTGACAAGAGGAAAAAACAGCAAGAGTCAGAGCACATGATGCATGAAATTATCGAAGAGGTAAAGGTTTTGTTAAACTGTAATGAGGGAAACAACATAAAGGGTCTTCAAATTATGTTTGGAAAAATATATGAATTCCAAAGGGTCTGCATTTGATTTTCCAGAAGGTTTTCTGGATTTGTTGCATCTTCTTATACACATGCAGGCATCCCCATTGTTTTCCAGCACAGTACTGGTAAAGTATCGGTGTAAGCTTGCCTCGCCAGAAAGCTTTCACTTTCAAAACACAACTGGATGATTTATTTCCACTGGAAAATCAGGAAAGGAAATTATATGACTACTGCAGTTTGTGTTTCATGCAGGTGAAATTAGTGGGTGCAACATGAGTCAGGGAAAGGCTGAGTGAGAAAGTTGTGAGGTTTTTACATCTTCTCCATGCCTTTTGTGGTATGTGTGTGTTTGTGCATGTGTGTGTGAGGTGAGGGTGAGTCAGAGAAAGGTGTGTGTGATGTCAAGCCCAGACAGGCTCAGCTGTGGTCCAAGTTCAGGTTGCTGTCAGGTGGTAGTGGTTAGTTAACACAGTTGGTAATTACCTCAGACTGCCGGGCTGAGACACTGGCCAGACACCCTCAGGATACTGTGGGAAAGTACATTTACTGGGTCAGAGCACCATTTCTCTGGTGGTTGATACTGCTGCAGCAGAGTTGAACCCTATTCAAGGTATTTTATATGGTATTTACAGGGACGGTTTTATTTTCAAAAGAATTCGTCATGCTAATCATTCTTGACTCACTGCCTTCACGATCCACTGCTAGTTCTCATATCAGATGATAGATCCAGACTGTTCTCTTCCAGTTTTGTAGTGGCTTTCAACTTTGAAAGACATTTAAGACCAGGTATAAAGTTAGTGATTCAGCTTGTTGGCTTTGCTGCACTCCTCATTCTAAAAAATGTGCCCAACATAGTGACAGGGAAGCAAGATACAGCGCAGCATTCCAGACACGATGGGAGTAAAACAGTGAATATCTAGTAGTGTATTTTATTTTGCTTTTATTGGAAGAGATGCTGTAATTTATTTTCTTATATACTCTATGTATATTTTAGACAACAGTCTAAGGTCCAGGACACTAGAATTAAATATCTGCTACCTTTTCTTGGAGTTGGTATTCATGTCAAGTTGGAAAAGACAAGAATTTCAAGGGCAACGAAGACGCATCTCCTGCTCTTCCTCTCTGTTCCCACGCTGCCCCTTACCTGACTTACCACAATTTGAATCAAATCACCATTGCCCAATTGGCTGCTCCAGCCATGTGACCTACATCGGCCCTAAAACATTTTCCCATGGGAGCTGCCTACAGGGCCAATGCACTGTGTGTGTGTGTGTGTGTGTGTGTGTGTGTGTGTGTGTGTGTGTGTGTGTGTGTGTGTGTGTGTGTGTGTGTGTGTTTGAGCACATTAGGGAAAAGTCCCCTCCCTCCCTCCCTCCCTCTCTTTCCTACCTCCTTTCTACTATCCCCCTGTCTCTCCTCTTTTTTCCACCACCTCCCATCCTTTGAAACACAGTATCACACTTTAGATAGCCTTTGTTGTCACGGTAAGGAGCATTCTTTCTCTGGCTCGGCCACACGGAGTGTGAGAATGCAGGAGGTTCCCTGAAAAACACAGAGGGGGAACAAAGGGCAGACAGAGTAAGGAAATCAAGCTATGTAGCAACTGCCTGAAATGTTTGGAGGGTTGAAAAAAAATTTAATTTCTTCTCGTGTTTGATTTGGTGGAATTTTGATTCAGAGAAATATGCCATATGGACCTTAACTTGTCGTTTAGTGAGGAGATGCTCTCTCCTGCACTTAAAGAACAAGCTGAGGACACAGTCAGAAACATGGCCATGCGTATTTGTCACAGATTTGTCCAGCCGAGAATCCTGCACAGAAGCCACATGGTTGTCATCCACATGATCAAAACCTTGTTATTTTTCCCCAAATTTGGTCCAACAGTTTCTTTATTCGTTCAAATATAATTCCTCACAACCAGGCTCATTTTGTCTCATCTGATAATGCACTTACCTCAGTGTTTGTATCTCTCACATATGTTAATGTCATTATGCCATGTGTTCTTTCACTGGGACATTCCCCATGCACTCATTCATGCATTTTCACTGGTGCAGTTTATTTCTCTGCACAGCTTCCTCCCTGTGTTTTGATAAATTGCACATATATAGAAATATTTACATCCATGTTGCGTATGTGTGTGAGGCCGTGTGCATGTGTGCCTGCCTGTCCAGGACTTGAGAGTTCAGAGCAGGTTCTGGCTTGCTCAACTCTGGGAAACTTTGAGCTGAGCAAATAGCTGGGTCTGTTTTCCTGGCTGCAGCCACACACTCGTATGTGTGAGCCATGTGTGTGCGCTGTGAGCATCTGAAAGCATGTGGTTTATGTGCACTGCCGTGTAACCTGTGTGAATCGTGCAGTGTTTTGTCTTTGAATTGTGCGTGTGTGCATGTTAACAGTGTGTGTGTGTGTGAGAGAGACTAAGTTCAGATACCAAGAGGAGAATACAGAATGTACTGAGCGACTGATGAGCTTCATTCCCACAGACAAGACAGGAGATGACACCTCTGCTATTCCCACACCTCCACTGTCTCGCAGCTTTCTCCAATCCTGACCTCAGTCACCACAGGCCCACAGAGGCAAACACCGCTCTGCATGTGCACACATAATTTTGTGCTGGGCGGGTCGCTGTGTATATGCTCCCCATCCACATTCTCCATTAAACATTTTCCGCATAAAGGGACAAAGTGGCTTTAGGTGAGCTTAAAGCTTTTGTGAGGTCTGCGGACCCAGTCTGATTTACAGCCCATCTCTAAGTGGAATGCTGTTTGCTGGGTGGAGCTCAGGTGTGTTGACAAGGCTTTTAGCACTGACATGCTGTCAGGATGGCTTACAGACGAGTGTGTGTTTGCATGTTAGGGGCTGGCAAACAAGGGGTCACTAATGTCCCACCAGGGAGAGCTTTTACTGTGAAGAAGGATGGGACGCCATGCACATGTGAAAGTCACTGAGGCGTAAATGCTGTCTCTACACACACACTCGCACCACGATTTGATCTTTCTCTAGCACCCAGGCCCCCTTGACACAGAAGCAACATCCAAGGGAAAATGTCTGTTTGCCATCAGTCTGAATGGACCAACGTGTCAGGTCCTTTTACATAAGTCCAACACTTTTTAACATGAACAGAAAGTTTGCCCACTATGAACTTTCCTGGCCTGTAAATTGTGTAATCAGATGTATAGAAAAGAGCATGGGAACCTGGGACCAACTGTTTGATTTAACATTGGAGTTTGGGTCGAGTTGGCCGGGCTTTTCTGCACTCTGGCCTGGTTTAGGTTTGGTCATAAAAACCAGAATGCCTCTCTGGGTTGAGGCTGGCTCGGTTACATGTCTCTCTGCCATGGTCGGATTCCCACTGAGAATTGCAGCTTGAGCCACATTCTAGTTTGAAAGTAACCAGTGACTGAAGTGATCATAGTAGATATTTATTTATGTCACAGTAATTATGCACAAGCCATGTAACTACATTATAGGGAAAATTCCTGATGACCAACTCATCTTCAAGCCACCTGTGTGGAATGAAAGCTCTTGAAAATATTTCTTTTGACTGTTTTCTTGTTTTGTCCAGGCATGTAACAGTGATCAATATGTGGCAGTGCCCAGAGAACACATGGTCAGGATGCTTAAACAGAAAGGTCAGTGACACACCTCGTCTCTCTCATTAATTCGAGAATGTTTTCATTGTTACTGGGCTCCAGATGTTACAGCACTGAATACATGAAATGACCTCAGCTGTGAGTGTGTCCGTCTCACTCCATTATCAAGAAGTTACTTAATTGCCGTTTTTTGTTTTGCCCTCAGGATTTCTACAGGACCAGGAGGACACTGAGCACACACAACAGACGTCCCATCAACAGGAAGACGAGAAGCTTGGTGACATCTTGACCCCTTGCATGACCCCTGAACTCCCCAGGTATGCTCTTCAGTGTCGCTGGGCCCCCCTCTCAGGGCTGGACCCCGACACCCTGACCTTTCCTGGGGGGGCACCCATACAGCTCCACACCGTGCCCCCTGCCCTCCTGCCGAGGATCCCACTCTTCTATGTTTGCACCAGATGTGGCAAGGTGTTCTGGGAAGGCTCTCACTTTGGCCGTGTCCTCTCCATGTTTCAAGAGGTCTTACATATAAAAGATGACACTGATTCAGCTGCAGTTTCACACCTGAGCTGATGCAGAGCTCATTCAAACCAAAAACACATCCCAAATTATACACATACAACCAATTCAGTTGCCTCTTAGATTCCTGCAGTTTTTATGTTATTTACAAGACAGCACATCACCGATGTTTCAGGTGAGTTCAAATGTTTATGCGGCCTGTCCTCAGAAGTCGTACCTCCACTCACCCATCAGGTACTGCCACAGTAAAGAATCTCTCCCACACCTGAAAGTTCCTTATGATAGGTGCGTGGGCAGGGCAGACACACCCAAAAAGGAATGAACACCCACACACTCGCTCTGTAAAGAACATTTCATTCAATGTTTCAGTCAGGCATTGATGGAGATGTTGAATTAAATGACTCATCTGGAGCTACAGCCTGACAGTCACACAAAGAAGTAAAAGGTTCATCGTTATTATCACTTGCTTTTATGGATAAACGGTTCAACGGTCTTGCATCATCCCAAGATGCTTTTCTATACTGCAAACCTTAATGTGCACATTGTAAATTTGTGGTGTTTGATTTTAATTTCAGCGATCCAAAAATGGATTAAGTTGACATTTTGAGTTCTGTTATTTATTGTCTTGATTATTGGAACCTGGCACATACATTGGAATGTATGGCTTGAATCAGATTGAGATCATCTCTCTGTTTATACATTCATCTCTTGAGGTTATTGTTAGGTTTGATTACATTCTTTTTTTTTTTTTTAATTAAAGAGATTTGGTTGTAACATCACGGTGAAATGATGACAGGACTTGGTTCTTCTGTATATGTTGCAGTCTGGCACGGTCATTCTCTATTCTCTTGTATATTTTTGTATTATTTAGGTGAAAACTAAGTTTGTGTTAATAAACAAGAGTTTTCATTTAAATCAATCTGGGAGGAGTTACTATGCAGTTATTTTTATTATCTGAGATAACAGGAGGCAGATGATACCCTCTGGATTCACAGTGTGCGAGCGTGTGTGCTCCACCTCTCATCTGAATAATGCAGAGGATTTGGTGCTTTGAATGCATCTGTTCAGAGAACTTCCCGCTGAGCTGTGCATGTGTGAAAGGTGAACTCTGGGTAAACTCCAATTCTCCGGATTTTACCCAGAGGTCATGTCTGAAAACGGCTTAAATAACGGTGTAGGGGTTTTCTCCCTCAAGGCTCAAGGTCACAGAGAAACCTAACACATACACCACCTGAAGCCATTCATATTTTCTCATACTCCCCTTTCCTGTGTTCACAAATCCAATGTTGGATTTTGTGTAATCGCAGGAAAATGCGATTGCCCATAAGGGTTTCAAGACCCCGTGAGTGGAAAATTCTACAATTACAGATTTTCTCCGGTGTGTTGTCAAAACTCCAGCAGAAGGCTGAGTTTGAATCTTTTTACACTCATAAAAGAAGCTCTAACCAAAGACAGATGTGCAGTTTATTTTATTGATCACTTAACTTGAGTCAAAGAAGCCACAGCCGTTTCCAGAGACATGTCACACTGTGAATCACTGATGTAAGTGTGTTTCCCTCCGTCTGCGTTTGAAGCCGAGCGGCAGTGGGAAGTCACAGATTTGAATCACAGGATGACAGAAACATCTGCTCATGTCTAATCTTAAAGTGCTTTTAAAAACATTGCATGACATTTAGTGAAAATGTTTTTTAAAGGGGAAAAGTTGCCACGTTGAGGCCACGGATTTAAAAGTTAAATCAACAGGACCAATTGCATGACCTGAAGGAAAACGGGGGCAGGGCGTTGCGCTTTTTGTTGAAACAAGTAAAGTGACACCCTTCATAATGCAGTTATCTGTACGGACATTATTCATATCTGCACTTGTTAAGAACGATCATACAAAAGTGGGCGTCCATGGCTGTGAACGTGAACGTCACTGCACATTGTCATGAGTGATGGCCGAGCTCTTGTGCTCTGGATGTGAACCTGCATGAAAATCACTCTGACAAGAAAGTGTCTCGGACAAAGATCTTAAGGGTTAGTTTTGTCTCAGGTGGGATTTGTGACTCGTTTTCTATGGTGCACCATCCTGAGGTTTTAATTACAATCGTTGAGCTTCAATGTTTTAAGGATCTTTATTGAATTATTGAACCCATTGTGTCATATCTGTCATAGATGGGGTTGGCTGCAGTTGTCCTGCGACAGGATATTATTGATTAATGATGGTCAGTCAAAGGCTTTGTCACAATGATGATGATGATCTACAAACCCAAAATATGTTATAGTGAAAAGTGACTGAGATGATATTTGACTGCAGGCGAGGAGTAAGCCACGAGGAAACAATCACTCTTTTCATGAAATCCTTGTTCAAACAGGAATTTGTGCAACGAAAACACATTTGCGGCTCTTCCACTTTCGAATGATCTCACGTCCGACCGTCAGGTGTGGGGAAAAAAAAAAGCGTGACTGATCCAGCCTGCAGAAAAAAGGTGGTGAAATCAAGCTGTTAGATTCTCATTCTCATCAACAGCTCCACACTAGACGTGGATGATTTTAGATAATGTATTTAATAATATGTTAATGTTAATACTGTTATCACCACCACCGCCCCTTTTTTTTTTTCATCTTATACATGCATCTAGGAAGGCAGACACGTTGGCATGTTGCCATGCATGTTCATACTTCTTAGGCAGACTGTGTAAAAACTAGTAACATGAGGCTCCTCATGAGTATTTTTATTGCTATGAATGAAACAGAAACCCAAACTCCCCAATAAGCCCCTCAGTGTGCGCCCTGTCCCGTCCTTGTCCGGGTGGTCGCAGCCCCTGCCTCTGTGCAGAGCGGGAGATTTCTGCTGCAGCACCGTGTTATTTGATCCTTGCTCTTTCTTTGCTGGGAAGAAAAGCTCGCCTCTTTCCCACGCTCTGAGGACACGTGGTGCCCGGAATGAATTGGATTCATAAGCCCCTCCCTCCCGGTAAAACGTCACCCCCCCCCCACCCCTTGCTCTCTCTCTCTCTCTCTCTCCCTCTCTCTCCCTCGCGCACACGCTCACAAACACACACACATCACAATCCGAGTTCAGTCCCTGGCAGGGACGTTAAAGCACCATATTGCCAAATCGTAATGATGAAAAATCGACATATTTACATGACATCTCCACATTTATTTTCCCCTGTGCGTCTTCCTCTCCAGCAACGTGCACGCACGCAAAAACATCCTGGGACGCGGGGCTCCTCCTGTCTTGTCTGGCCCCGGCTGCCCCGAGTCTTTGCGCCAAAAACCCCAGCCCCTGCACATCAGCATCATAGAAACTCTGCTTTGTGTCTCTGGCACTAAATAAATCCCACGTTTTGTTTATCAATAAACTGTAACAGGAGCCAGGCGCACCCACTGCACCCATGTGAATGGCGTATGAATTTACGCACCAACGGAATGTGCCCATGTGCTCGTTTGAAACTGAACTTTTCCCATGTGTATCAATATATTAATAATCGTGTGTGTGTGTTAGGGGGCATTTGCTCTCTCAGGAGGGAGAGAAGCACAAATGCCACAGAGCTTGAGGAAGAAACTCTCCTATCAGAGAAACTTTTGGCTCCTGTAGTTTGTGCAAATGTTTTCCAAGTGTCCAGACGCGCTGCAGCCAAAGCTCTGATAGTGGACAGATGTTCCCAATTTTCCAGGAGATTTTTGTACCATTCAGTTACTGTAAGAAATAACCACACACACACTGACACATCATCTCCACAACAACCTACACTGATCCATTCTGAGTCTGAAAGTAACCATAACCTTTCCGATTTCTTTCGTTTTTTGTGTGCGTGTGAAAGTTTTGAACCCCAGGATGAGACGCACAACCAGTGCAGTGTTACGTGAACAACACGGAGCATACATCTGTTATGGCAGCCTACATATTCACCTCGTATCTATGAATGACTCAGAGCCACCGTCTTTGTTTCTGGAGCATTTGCAGCTGTGAGCCACTTGTTGCAGAGGAACAAACATCTCCTGTGCAGTCACCTGCACTTAACACTCAAAACAGATGCAGTCAGCCCAACAAAGAGGTCGATGTATGGTGTACTTTGTCACTTTTAAACCACCAGACAGACAGTTTGTTATGTCTACGGGAGTGAACCTGCTTTTATTTTCAGGTCTTGCTGCAGTCGTTTTCAGTCACATTGGTTTAAATGAAGTCAAATTGTTTGGTGCACTTCATAGGAGCTCTGCTGCTGTTTCTCCCACGCTGACGTGCAGGCCTGGTGCAGCGCCTTCGCACTCGCATGCAGGCAGGCAGGCGTGCGCCAAATGTCGAGCTCAGACTGTGGGAAGAGAGGACAGGGTGAGAGCCGCCGATCCACCGGTGCAGGGAGCGGTTTGTGAAGCGTTTCAGTCGCGCATACACAGACGGGGAGGCTGACGCGTGTACCTGGGGCGTGTGGTTGACACATATTTCAAACTGTTCCCTTCTGAGTGTCCTTCTCTGTCACTTTCACATGCATTCGCCTCTGCGTATAGCTGTATATCTTTATATCTATCACCACCTCTCTCTCTCTCACACACACACACACATACAGCCACCCAGTTCCCACGGTGGTGGGGGTGGCTGAGCTTGGTGTCAATCTGCTCACAGCGTCACCTCTTTTCACTTGCAAAAAGGAAGTAGCGCAGGGCTTTTGTTATTTGAAGTCCCACCATAGTCGTTGAGAAACAACTGGAATATATCCACAGTTTATGATTTAAACAACCTCCTCAGAGGTGTTTCTTTATGGAGCACTGCGTCTCAAAGGCTCCTGGTCAGCTGGAGGGTGTTTTATGATTATTATTTCACCATTTGGTTCAGCAGCAGACAGGGGGACACTTCAGATATGTGGCCGTGGAAGAAAAATCTATTTAAACTTTAAATGCACCTGCATGGGTTCAGAATAAGGATTTTTGTTTTATTTCAGAACAAGTTAGAACAAGTTAAACCAGATGTTCCCTGGCAGCCAGTCCACTGGGTTGGGTAACATAAGCAGCAGCACACAGCTGTAAAGCATACCCTCTGTTGGATAGTGTGTCATGGTAACCTGTCACCTCTCTGCCCCTGTGGAACATGAAAGAGTGTGAAAGACTCCACATGTTCCTCACTTTCAAGGAGACCTTTAGGATCCATTTCAGGAAATATCAAGGAACCAATAGTCAGGAGAAAATTCACATGTTGCTTGAGTCAAAATTTTAAAAAGTGTCACACCAACATTTGTGCGTAAAACGTGTCGTTCCATATATATGTATATATATAAACATTGTGGTTCATGTGTCAGCGTCGTCCTTCCTCCTCTGACATCTGCCTGGACTTTTTTCTTTCATGATCGCGCTGATGTTGTCGATCCTTCGCGTCCCCTCAGCGGTTCACAGCCCTGACAGCTTCGTGCCTTCTGGCTCTGAGTCCACATCCTGAGGTCGCTCGGCTGCGCGCGGCTTGGTTAATATTTCTGCAGTTACGCTTGCCCCCCCCCCCCCCCCCCCCCCCCCCCCTGTTGTTTTTGTCTTCATCCTCCCCCCCCCCCCCCCCCCCCCCGGACAAAACCCGCCCCTTTCTGCAGAGTCACAGGGCCCTTGGTGCCTCCCACTAACCAAGCCGGCAGCCTATAACCTCCCCGGGTTTCCGCCCATTCCTCCACAGTTGATTCTTTGGGAAGGTATTGTCATGCATATAAAGGACGCGTAAAATATTCCCCAAGAGCGCAGTGCAGGGCAGAGACTCGAGGACCGCACGGAGGACACAGCTCTGGGCCACACGGTGGATTTCTATCGCTTTCGTCGCCACCGACCCGTCCATCTGTCACAGGTAAGTCCGACATCCGCAGCGAACCACACTCCCAGATACGTTCAGCGGCTAAATGGAGCCGCGGGAGCGTGCGTAAAACGTGCGCCCCGGGTGCTCCGCTCTGGGATGTAGCGGTATGTGAGGTCTCTCCTGCAGCCTGTTGGTGTGGAATCGGGATTCATGCGGACTTTTCTTGTCTCTTTTTTGTCTTTCCCAGACATCCTGGCGACGCACAGGCAGGACGTGTAGCCAAGAAACAGGTGGGACCGTTTAAGTAAAAACCTGCGGGGACCCGGCACCGAGCAGGCTGCCCTGTGGAGCGCACACTTCCATACTTCCAGTTTCCCCCAAGCGAAGTCGGAGGTGTCTCTTCTCCATCTCCTGCGACCGGCGACCTGCTGCTGCTACAGAGGGGGGACCTCCTCCACACACCCCGGACCTCCTGAGAGCACCCATTATTGCTTTAGGGATTTATAGGATCTCTCAATTTATTTACATTTTTGCACACCGAGTGTGTTATTTTCCTTATTGTCCTTTTTGGGATATACACAGTGATCCGCGTTTTTTGCCCTTTAGTACCTTAAAGTGCCTTAGCAACTGGTGTTGAGCCAGTGTAACTGTGGCATTGTTCCCAGACCTGAGACGCTCATCAGGGAGAAGACGCTACTATCCGTTCCAGAGCTCCGGTCAGGATTACTGGTCCCCCCCCTCCCACCTCACCCTCCCCCTTGTCCCCCCCACCACCACCATCCAGCGCGCAGCAACCATGAGCCAGGCGGATGTGTCGACGTGCTCCGCGCCGCAGAGGGTCTTCCAGGAGGCGGTGAAGAAGGGCAACACCAAGGAGCTGCACTCGTTGCTGCAGAACATGACAAACTGCGAGTTCAACGTCAACTCCTTCGGGCCGGAGGGACAGACGGCCCTGCACCAGTCCGTCATAGACGGCAACCTGGAGCTGGTAAAACTGCTGGTGAAGTTTGGCGCAGACATCCGACTGGCCAACAGGGAAGGGTGGAGCGCTTTACACATCGCCGCCTTCGGGGGCCACCAGGACATTGTGCTATACCTCATCACCAAGGCCAAGTACTCCTCTGGCGCCCGGTGATCTGTCTCAGCTGCAGGTAAAAACAACAACAAGACAAATATCAGAACAACAGCAACAATACGTGGGAAAAAAATCAAACTGCAACACATGCGGGAAAGCCAAGCTCTTTTTCTCAAAGCGTTCAAAACTGCCATTATCTTCATAGTTGTGCCAAATTCTCTCTCTCTATATATAAATATACATATATAAAAGGAAATGCATCAACAGGCCTGCACAGTTATCTTCCCTCACTGTAAACCAAACGGGGCCCTCTGTGCACTTCTGAGTGAAGCCACCACATGGTTCACACACACAGCTTCAGCACGAATCTTGAACAAAAAAGAAAAACGCCACCTCGGTGAGCTGTTGGTACTAAAGCTTTCCTCTTGAATGTGTCTTCTATAGATCGTGTGTAAGAGCAGCCAGTGTGTGTGTGTGAAGACTCAGGGGTGCAGATGGTCCAGTTTTCTCTCCTCTATCCATGACCTCCCATCCTCAGTACAGTTGAATAGTTTCTTTGTCGGGGAACACAGATTTGACCTGTTGCCCCTGTATGCATTGTTCACTTGTAAAATCCTCTTAAGTTATTTGATATGAAACACGGCACTTGATGCTACATGGCTGCATGCTGGAATATCTGAAAGGGAAGACACACAAGCAAGAGAGGAAGGGTTGCCCTCTGTCGGCTACCAGTGGCCTGTATTTCTTTAATGAATCTTTATTATTTTTCCTCAAAGAGCGGCATTATGGCTATCCAGCATGCTTTCCAGATGTGTAATCATGATGTAACAACAACTGGCTTCATTGATGTTGTGAAGTACTGTACACAATAGCTTTACTTTTTTTTTTTTAAAGAGAAAAAGAAAGAGACAGTAGCTGAGTGCACTGTGCCTCCTCTGCAGGCAGATCTTGCTGTGCTGGCGTCCAACTCTTTCCAGGCCAGTGTGACCACTTTGCCAATGGTCACTGTGTTAACTAAAAAGAAAAACCGCTGCTTTCGCTTTGTATCAAAAAAAAAAAAAAAAATTTAAGAGTCACATTTGGAATTCACTTTATAATCTCCTTTCAGTATTTTATTAACGTCCTAGTCATCACTGTGAAAGCAGGCTGGGTTTTTTTTCTATTTATGAAGGTACATTGAGAAGATGCATTTTTGAATATGTTGCGGTTCTTCTTTTAAAAAAAACACAAATCTATGAGTGTGAGAATATCTAACACACACACACATTACTTTCACTTAATGCACACGAGCCCCCAGCCTTCAAACTCTCACTGTGTTTATTTGTTGTTTTCAAGAGCTTTCACTGATGGCTTGGCTAAATCCTTTCCTCACATATTGTCTGTCCTACACACACACACGCAGAGGGCTGGAGTGGTCAAGCCTGCAATAGAGGACATAAATCAGTATGATTTGTTGGAGGTGGGATGAAGGAAGAGCCGGGCTTTGTGTCCTGCTGTGCCGCCAGTGCAAGTGGACAAATCCTAATGGTGTCTGACAATGGAATCTGTTTGAGGCTTTCTATATCTAATCCATGGAAAGGGGAGGACAGTGGCAGTGCACACACTCTGGACCAGAGCAGCAGCCGCTCTGCAGAGGAGCGAAATCTACACAATTCATCTGGAAAGCGCAACTTCATTTTAATTCAATCAAGTTAAAATGAAGTTCCGCTATTTGTATTCCCTTCAGCTCCGTCCCTGTCTGCTGAAGTTATGGACCAGGTTATTAACGGGATACAAAACAAAAACCTTTATCCTCACTCTACGCCGATGTGGATATTTTGGTAAAAAAAAAAAAAAAAAAAAAAATTAAGAGTCACATTTGGAATTCACTTTATAATCTCCTTTCAGTATTTTATTAACGTCCTAGTCATCACTGTGAAAGCAGGCTGGGGTTTTTTTCTATTTATGAAGGTACATTGAGAAGATGCATTTTTGAATATGTTGCGGTTCTTCTTTTAAAAAAAACACAAATCTATGAGTGTGAGAATATCTAAGGGTGACTCAAGCTGCTTCAGACTCGTAGTATATAAACTGTCCCGTGTGGAGGTAATCTTGCCACCCTCACCCACCACCACCACCCCCTCTGTTACAGCCTGTTGACCCACCAGAGGCCCCCCCCCCCCCCCCATTTAAAGGACTTTGTTTGGTTGCCTTTTGCCAGCTACCTCGACTTATAAAGTATTCTCAAGTTGTTCAGCTGTCTCACCACTCTGCCACGTCGTCTTGGAGTCTGAAGAGATTCACTATTTTGTTTGTGATCATCCAGTATGTTTTGATTTTTTTTGCTATGAAGCCTGACAGACAGACAGACTCCGGAAGATGCAATGAACCCATCCCTGCATCCTCAGTCGGGACAGTTTTATTTTACACTACAACCAAACCAATTCTCACAAGCAAAGTGTGATTTTTCTGCAAAGGAGTCTGTGGTTTCTCTCTCTCTCTTTCTGTCCGCTGCCTTGTTTTTCCCTATAAACCTCCACCTCTGTCTCCTTCTCTGCTTCTATCAGCCTGTTTGGTCATTTTTTTATTTTCAGTCATACAAAAAAATGGACTTGTATCGCATGACTTATAAATGCAGGGAGTTTTATTGCACAAAAAATGCGGAGCCTTGCGCGCCCCCAGTGTTTGTACGGGGTAACTGCAGGAGCCAAGGCTTTGGAATAGTTACTACTACTGAGCAGGACCCTAATACTGTTGGATGATGAAGACAAAAAAAATCACATGACTGTTGCAGGATGTCATAGAAAAGGAAAAAGAAATTGGTTCCATCAACTTGCCTGCTGCATTTTTGAAAGTCATGGCACCCTAACATTTGTATCGATGCTGCTTGTATGTTTTCTTTTTGTTTTGTTCATGTTGTTGTGTTGTTGTTTTTTTTAAAAGCCTACTGCTCAAATGGCCAACAGTTGTGTAGAAGCTTCACAGCAGCACTAGCTCACCTCATGAGAAGCTGCTGAGAGAGTGAGTGTGTATTTTTTTTTGTCTTTTTTCAAATTGAAGTTTGTCTTTGTGTGTGTATGTGTGTGTTTCTCATGAGGCTTCGTGCCGCTGCATTGAACAGTCGTCCAGGCCGAGAACTTCCCATTTTCAACAACCACAAGTAATGGAAGCGATAGATCCACAACGTCAAGGTATAGATTGGTTATCAGGCAACAAATGAAATATGCATCGCTTGTCTTAAACTTGATTTTTTGTTTTTTTTGTTTTGTTTGAATATTGCACTGATGACTGTTGTTGAAACGTTGGCTTTTGTGTGTCAACATTTTAATTTTTTTTCTGAATAGAAAAAAAAACAAACACAACAAAATACTATTGTATAAATATATGCTCCAGGTGATTAATGTCCTAATGTGTGTCACTTTGTGGAAAAAAAGAACACAATGTTTTTTCTTTTTGACAAAGATGCGTGTATCTCTGTGATTGGGTGTATGTATATATACATATGGATATATATATATCAACGCTGATGATGATGATATCTTGGGGCACTTTCTTTTCTGAAGTGCTGTCTTCCTGTTTTTTTGAAAGGGGAATAATACATTTGATGGTAAGATCATTGTAACATGATTAAAAATTGCACGGTTGTGTGGTCGCTTGGCTCACGAGGGTCATAACATTTATGACGTAAGGAGCCGGCTGCCGGATTGGTGTACATGAGTGAGAAGATTTTTGTTTTTTTAATAAAAAATAAAAAAGTGCTGACTTCTTTGGACCAAGTTGTGTTTCTGGTCTTGCTTCATTTCAAGCAGGAGAGAAACAGCAGATTTTATCATGAGTGATGCAGATGTTCCATCATGTTTCATTTTTGTTTGTTTGTTTGTATTCTTTTATTTTTGAACGTTTGTAACACTGTGATGATGACGTGACGTCATGTGGAGATGAGTGCTGTATTATTTTTGTACGTTTGTGTACAAGCCAGTAAAGAAATCATTAAACTCACTGGTGTATGCATACATTTCTTCCTCATCCTCCAAAAGCACAACACACATTTTCTCGGCCTCATCCCCCCCCCCCAACCCCCCTCCCTCCTTCCTCCTGCATTTTCATAGAAAAGGTTGGTTTGGGAAACACTCCCCCCTCCTTCTTTCTCTCTTTTTCCCTCCCTGTCTTCCAAGCCCGGCCCAACCCAGATCCCCATTCTCTCCTTTTGTCATTCATCTGGCCTCATCCTTTCACTGCCGGGATAAAAGAGCCTGGTGCATTGTGGGTAGGCTCAGTTTAAAGAAGGGTCCCCTCCCCTGTGTCTGTTGTGGGAGAGCTGGTTTTATGTTACCCCCCCCCCCCCCCACCCTACACACACACATACACACCCTCAAAAACTTTCCAACACACACTTGTCTCTTGTGCTCTCTTTTCCAGCGATTGAGGCTTCGCTCGCTGCTAGCTGCTCAGCTCGGCCTCTCAAACTGCACGCCAACGCCTCCTTTATTCATTATTTATTACCTTTCGTTTTTTCTGTCTTTGCTCACCTTTTTTGTACTGCAAAAAGATTCCCCTTGATTTCAAGTTGGCTGTTTGTTATTATCGTTCCTGTGAAATGTGAACCTTGAAGCGTCCTGACCTGCTGTGATGAAATGGACCTGAAAATGTCTGGTTGCGCTGTTAAACGCTCTCACCGTATTTGAAGTGGCTATGAGTCAGAAAAGGTCAAAGGGAAAGAAAAGGCTGCAGCTCAATCACTCAGTATAACATGCCCATGATATGTGTGGACTATGTTCTGGTCTCAGCACCTGTTTTATTTGAGATTTATCCTATATGGGTCATGATCTCCCCGTTCTGCAGGAGGATCGTGGGAAAAGCAATGTGTCTCTTCATATTTCTCAGTCCTATTCCCGTTGCGACATCGCCTGGGTGTCGACCCAGCGAAGGCTTGAGTAAAGACGATTGCAGATGTGATGGGAAAAGCTCAACGGCTGTTGTTTTTTTTGCGCACAAGTTTTCATTTGAGCAAGAGCTTGAGTCTGAATTCCAATCAGCGGCTGTGAACGTCTGGTTTTCACCCGACAAGTATAAGTTTGTGCTATTGTTAGAGCAGCTGTTGAATCCGCCTCTCAGTGCTGCAGCTGAACCATCTGTGACCTCAGCGTTGACCACATCAAGTGCACTGGACTGATGTATTTCTTTGTCAGATACAAACTCAGCACCAGGAGAGTCCGCTGCTCTAAGCTCCAGCCCCTCTGTGTTTTGATACCGTGGCAGCTCGTTGGGCTGCCACGGCCTGCTGCTCGCTTGTCCTTCCCTCGCCTCCCTCCCACCCAGTCTCTCACTTCTGCAGGATGTTTTTGTTGAGCTGGGTTCCCATTGTTCACACACTGAGTTGGCAGGCCTCCCAGGGTTGCTGCTGGCTGCTAGGCCCCCTAATAGGTTCTTCATGTGCCTTGGCTTTCCTCACCCTGTCTTGGGTCTGGCTTTCTGCATGGAGCGGCCTGCTCCAGTGAGCCAGACAACACAAGGCATTTTCGGGAGGAATTTTGCAGAGAGGACAGAAAAATCAGCTGAAGAATTGTTCGGGGACTTGTATCAGATCCAGAACACGTAGGGGAGCGTAATCAAAAATCACTTAACTAGAGAAGTAAACAAGTTTTATTGGCAGCAGCAATGGGTTGGATTATTGTGTGTATGTCGGCATGGTTGGATTTTTTTGTATGTCTCCAGTAAATTATATTGAGTGTGGTTGGAGTGTCAGTGTTGCAGCAGCTGTGTCATTATCTTTCAACCCTCATAAAATATTCATACCTTATTCAAAGGGGTGCACTGGATCTGCAAGACACAAGCTTGAGTGTGAAAACACAACCTAATTGTCAGATGTAGTCAGTCTCAGCTTTGATTGTGAAATCCTGCACTTTGATCTGGGACGTGAACACACAGGAAGAGTTATTTTACACTTGCAGTGGGAAAACGTTGAGTGACAACACCGAAAGAGGAACTCAGAATTTAAGTGTTTAACCGTCGCTCCACTGGCTCGGACCACAGCCTTCACAATTGCGTTGTTTTAGTATTTTGTTGCCCTCCACATGACCCTGCTTGTGAAATTCAAACTCATTCTTACAGTTTGTAACATGCCTCATGCATGACTTGATTTGTGCTTGCAACATGATTTTGCTGCTTGAATGTGGACATGATGTCAGCTTCTTGGCTTTCTTGCACCATATAGCCAAATAGCAATGACTGATACATAAACTTTCCAGCATCCAATAATATGATTTATTTCTGATTTGTTTCTCTGCATTGACCAATCATCCCACAGCATCCCTTTCTAACATGTCAGCACTTTTTCTGCTCAGCCATCCCATCTGACAGTGTCACGCTGTGTCGCTCACTGTTATTAGGCCACAGTCGTTTCAGTGTGCAGCACGAAATGCTCTAAACCTAGGCAGAGGCCCGTCGAGTCAACGACGCTGGGGAGTGACGCTGAGCTGTGAAATCCTGCTGATCCTGCACTTTCTCCCTGAAAATAAAAACATGTCTGTCGCTAAACACGACCAGTGGACACCCCCTCCCCACAAGTCTGCCTGTGAGTAAGAAGGGGAGTAAAAGGAATAAAGTGAGGGAGAGAGAGACAGGTGGTCGGGCCGGTCTTTTCCTTGCCCTCCGCTCCTTTTTGAACTTTTCTTTCATTCTTCCAGTTCATTCTGTGCTGCTCTCCATTGCGCCAGTGACAAGGCGCTCCATTCACTGCCTCATTCTTCCACCCCCCCCCCCCCCCCCCCCCCCCCCCCCCCCCCCCCCCGGCGCTCCATTCACTGCCTCATTCTTCCCCCCCCCCCCCCCCACCACCACCATCTCCCTCACACACCCCGACCCCATCCCCTCCCTCCCGGCTCCTTTGTCTAGCTCGCGGGGGCCTGCTTTAGCTGCTATTCACCAGCCAGACGGACCGCCATTGACTGGACCCTGCAACCCCCCCCGACATCCCACAAAACACCCTCACACACAAACACACACACACACTGCAACCTGGCCATTCCCCACCCTACGCCCTGTATCAGGCAGCTGCTATGCTAATAGGGAGGAAGGGATGGATGGAGGGAGATGGGGGGTGAGGAGGGGAGACAGAGTAGCCAGCCTATAGTAAAGGGACAGAGGGAGGGAGAGCAGGGAGAGTGACCCCTCTCCTCCATCTCCATAGCCATGCCAGAGCAGCAGCAGACCTCCTGTTACACAAAGGGAGTCCCCCGGCCCTCCTCCTTCCACCCCACTGTTCCCCTTTTTCTCATTCAAATCCATTTTATACCCCAGTGGTAAAGGGAGCTGTAAGTGCAGTATGTAAAGTAACCTTACTCCTGCCCTGCGGGCGTAACCATTCAGGGCTCAATACACAGAGAGCGGCCTGTGTGTGTGTTTGTGTGTGTGAAGGTATGGGATGCAGTCTGAAACAAAGCAGCGGAATGGATACACACTCACACACACACTACTTACACCTGTCCTTGAGCTGAGTTGCATCTCCCTTCACAGTCAAATAGAGTGAGATACATTCGAGGCGTACGTGCCTCACATACACACGCACAGCAATCATTGTTTCCCTCAGAGCAATTAATAACGAAATGCAGTTACCACTTTATTAGGTACAATTAGCTCCAACCTGCAGCGTGAGGTCAAAGCCTCCTGCCATAAATGCCCGCGTCCTGAAAGTCGCGATGCAACTGAAGGGTGTCAGTGAGGGCGGCATCACGCCATTTATAGTTTGCAGTGTTTGCAAAGTAAGCTTCATGCAAATTAAATGATATAACACACAATTCAAATCTTCAATGCAATGCAATTAAGGAAGTCGTTGACTAATGGGTGAAAAATGGGACCTTTTCTCTCTTCTTCTTATACTGCTCATAATTTGAAAGTGTCTCAGTGCCAAGAGGTGTGAAGCTGTGTGTGTGCCCGTCCCTGTGCGTTGGCATGTTTGTGTCAGCAGCTTTTTTTTCTCTTGTAGCATGTGTACACATCTCTTTGGGTGTGTTTTGGGGTGGGGGTGTGCTGGCAGGAAGGCATCTCTCTCTCTCTCTCTCTCTCTCTCTCTCTCGTCCCTCCTGTTCTGTTATTTACCCCTGCGCAGTGTGACCCTGTGCCCCCTCAGGGAGGCACGTCCCATTTGACATCTGCCTGTTTGCAGGGGGGAGTTGGTGGGGGGCTACAAGGGGTGGGTGCACATATGGAGCTTTAACCCTCTCAGACTCATCTACCCCCCATGCCTGACACACACACACACACACACAGCTCCTGCTGCCAGCACCCTTTGTTCCACGATGTGTGTTTCTGTGTGTGTGTGTGTGTGATGTCATGCCATTCCAACACACAGACCTGCTGTAAACTGAGTGAGGAGCAGGGGATTGAGACCGTGTTTGCAGTTTCAGAACGATGGATGGACAGATGGATAACGTGGATAGGTTGATGGATAAATACATTAACAGAAGGGTGGAGATATACGTGGATAGATGGATGGACAGATGGATAAATACGCTGATAGATTGAAGGATGGATGGATGGTAATAAAGTTCCCATTTCACACTTGTTAAATGTCATTTTCATTTGATGGATCTGCCCGTCCATCCATACCTACAGCCTGCTGTAGGGTGCACCAGTTGCCCTGTGTGGATTATCCTCTCACACAATGATTCAGTGTGCCACAGGGCTGGATCTAGGCTAACAAGCTCGGTGAAGTTTAAATTGCTCAGTGCAACACTGACAAGAACTGTCGGTGATACTGCGCTCTGTGACAGCGTGGTCTTTGTCAAGCTCTGCTGCCTTTGTCTGACAGGCTGTTTAGTATAATTCCTCTTGTTAGACAGCTTACAGTGAATTAGGTTGTTAACACAAATTGTGACACATCTGTTGCATCAATTTTTCTATTACTGCAACGAAATGAGGCTTAGTTGGCTTTGGAAATAAATCTCTGTGTGCATTGTCTGAGTTGATTCCCCCCGGGGTGGTGGGGTGCACATCCTCTCGGATATTTAGGCCATTCAGTGGTTACTGATCAATGTTTCAGTAGGAGCAGGTCCGCAGACAAACAGCTTGCAGTGACAATGGGCACAAAGATTATGACTCTGTCGCGATCAGCTCTTCAGACAGAATTGGTAAATGGCCTTTATTTATATAGTGCTGTGTTCAGACTGCAGCCTGGAGGTGCTGGGGATTGAATAAAAAACCAGTCAGTGAATGACCCTCTCTTCCTCCTGAGAAATCCTGTGTTTTTCTTACAATATTGTTTTAAAGATGTGGTTGAGTGCAGACTTGAACTGAACCCAAGAAGACATTTCTCTGTCAAAGGTGCATGTGTGAAGGCAAATGTCTGAGCGAGAGGCTCCAGATTGTCCCGGGACTTTCTAAGCGTGGCCCCTAAAGTCTGTAGAAAGTCAGAGGAACTGGATGTGAGCTCATGTGAGCAGAGGACACCCCACTGGATTCTCTGCCAGAGAGAGAGAGAGAGAGATGAAGATCAAACCCAAGACTGACACTACAAGAAAAAAAAAATAGAAAACAAATATCTGCCACTGAAAAAGCTTTGACTATCACAGTTATTTTTTTCTGATTGTGCATAATTAATTTATATTTAGGATATATTTATGCATGTTTCTGTGTGTTTATGTGACCATGCATGTGCATGCGTGTGCATGTGTATATGTGTGTGTCAAGGAGTAATTATGGAGAATAAAGGCCTGGTTGTACAGAGTGAAACTGTGGGTTTTGAAGTGAGATGGGAGATGCTTTTCTGTTTGGCTGAGCAGACTCAATGGTCCTATTCAGCCAGCCCCCTTACTGCCCATTGTCCTCCCACCACGAGCCCTACACACACACACACACACACTCACACTCATAGCTGCAGGGACCCAGTGGAATAAGAGTGGAGGCCTGGAGGAGAATGGAGTGTTGGGGGATGAGAGGTCCTGCTGAATCTGAGAGCTGTTGAGGAAGAGCAGCTATCCCGTGGAAGGAATTGTTTGACGTGGTTCTTGGAAAAAGTTGTGACACAGAGGTTTCTAATAGTAAGAAAACTAAATTTTCCCTGCAGGACTCAATGATTGAGGAACAGCATCATCGCAAACTCTCAGACACCCAAACTGTTTGATAATAATAATAATAAACGAAACAAGCTGTTGCTGCCACCTCGCTTCAAGGACAAATTTAAAACCCCTGCATGGGACGCTCTTATTGTCCATGTGTCCATTAAGGTCCATCACTTCATCACGCAGGTCATGAAAACGTATGTTGTCACCATTTCAATTAGACCTCTCCTCCAGCGGTTAACCAGCTCCACACAACAAAAAAACCCTACACACGCTACTATAGTCTGTATGCGAACACACAGCGGTCACACAATAGTCTGGCCAGACGTATGAGGAATTCACACTCATCAGGGGTTAATGATCGACGGCCATTGGTCCGGGGCCCATTAGGCCATTGATCTGGCTGCGTCTTTTATACCACCTGGGGAAAGGAATGTGCCGGGCCGCCTATTGACTCTGTCTGGCTGTGTCACCGAGTGGTCATACTCCAGTGTGTGTGAGAGTCAAAGAGAGGTCAGTCAAAGCAGAAAGGGTTAGAGCATCACACACTGTGCAGAGAGAAGACAGTGGATGGTTGAGGTCACACGGTCTGGATTGACTTTAATACATCCGAACACAAGTATATAAACACACACACACGGTGATGATGCTGAACTTAAAAAACCCTCCATGAAAGTGGATGAATTACAAACGCGGATCTAAGCATCTTGAGCTGTTACGTGAGGCGCATACACACACAGCTTGCACACAAAGGGAAGAAAGGAGCTTCTTTCATAGCAGCTTCTTTAAGGTTTAAAAATACGAGAGCATCTCCACAGGTGGAAAACAACTCATTACAAGCACTCTCGTTCCAAATTCAATTATCCCCCACTTGCTGGAGTGCACGCTGGATGAGGTAAACTGTCCCCGACGAGTATAGAATCCATTTGAGTGGGTGTGAAGGGTTGTGACCGACTTTATGAATCATTGAGTGTTTGTAGATGCAGAATATAACATGTATTTGAACAACTTGCATGTTCTTGTTCATAATCAGTAATAGGATATTAAATGGCACATATTTTAGTTTTTGAAGTGTGTGGAATTAAAATCTTCAAAATATTTATAGAATTTATTTGTCTTTTTTCACTTTTACATCATCTACTTCTATCTATAGTGATTATCTTGACAAACTTATGACATTTATTTTGTAAAATCTCTGTGTCTGTTCGTTCGGTCCTCAGACTTTTTCTTTAGGGACACAGCTGGCTTTAGGGGAGGGGGGTTAGCAGGGTCTTTAAATGTTGGGGGGGGGGGCTGCCAGTTGGTCAACCATGTAATCAGAGTTGAACTTGAAGGAAAGAAAGTGATGTCCAACACAAGATGTGTGTGTGTGTGTGGGGGGGGTCCTCTGTGGGAAGGACAATAGTCAGTGGCAGCAGCAGCTGACCAGAGTCCCTTCTTCTTTTGTCATCATGCATAATGACATCTCCACCACACATGCACACGCACGCACACGCACGCACACACACACACACACACACACACACACACACACTGTCCCTCCCTCTTTACCAAGCAGGCTTTCTGCAGAGAAGTCTAGGTGTGTGCGTGTGTGTGTATGTCTGTAACCTGTTTCCATTTCATATTCATCATCAGTCTGAACACCAATAATCTTGCTGAACGCATCACAATGTGGACCCAACCGCATTTTGTTAAGAGAAGCCAGAGAAGTCGGATGATGAGAGAAACCAGCTGAAGCGTTGTGGGGATTTTCCTGTCTGTAGCTGCACTGGAAAGTTTTGTGCATGACCGATTGAAGTTATCGCTTCCTCTCCCTCTTCATGGGAACCTGCTGAAATTCTTTTCCTCTCCTCACTGTCTGTTCTCGTGGTGTAAGAAAACTGAGGGGTCTGAGAGAGTTCCAGTGAATGTGAGCGCATGTGCATGTGCTAAAAAACAGAAGCATGAGCCTGTGATTGTGCGTGTGTTTGCACTTGTTTGGTTGCCCACCCCCTCCCTCTCTGAGCACCAGGTGATATGGCCTGGTACGGAAGGTCACCGCCGTGATGTCACTTCCCCTTCCTCTCCGGATATTCCCAGCATTCTACTGCCAGCAACCGGGAACTCTGGGAACTAAGAGCAGGAAGCCTGGCTCCTTCGCAGGAGCAAAAGAGAGAGAGAGAGAGAGAGAGTGATGAGGTTATATGTTGATTCAGTGAATGACTCATTTACTGTAAAAAACAAACAGTGAGAGAGTGTTGGTTGAAATTAACAGAGATGCAGTAATCACACAGGGAGGAGGAAGTATGCTGTTGTGATGTTAATATGTGTGTGTTAGAGAGAGAACGAGAGAGAGAGAGAGAGAGGGAGCGAGAGAGTGATACCAACTGAGATTATCTGTGAATAGAGAAATATCTCCTCCTACTGGTTGTGTTAAAACAGTGAAATTCAGCATGTTACTGCTGACCCCAGCAACATTATTAACAACAACAACAACAACAACAATAATAATAATAATAATAATAATAATAATGTAAACAATGAAAACACCAGTCGAACTGATTCATGCTGTTTTATTAGTGATCTGTTTGGTTTCTTTATTGTGATGTTGGGTTAGACACTAATGGTGGCGTTTCCTTGTCTCCCTGTGGTAACGCTCAGGAGCTCTTCATCTGCAGAGGAGAAGAAAGACAGGTGGGTTTTCACTGGCCGGGTCTGCGTATGTTTCTGTTTATAATCTTCCTGTGTTACCATTCTGCATTTTGTTTTGTTATTTTTGATGTCTCACCATCTTTGTCCACACCACAGTACTCATCACACTCTGCCTTGGTGTAGAACTTGTTGCCGTTTGCCTGGCAGAAGCCGGGTTTATAGGACAAGCACAAACCGGTGACGGAGTCAAAGGCCCAGATGGACGGCTGACCTGCGCAGGCATGAGGAGCCATTGGCAGACGGCAAACAGCTGCAGAGACAGAACAGAAATATTCGGATGTAGTTCACCTTTTTTTAACCACCATTTATTTAATTCTGGCCAGTGGATGTGCTTTGACACTTCTTTTCTGTGTATTTCGCTCCTCACCCTCAGTGCGACATCTCTGCAGACACTCTCGCTCAGTCACAAAGTTGTTCTGGTTGCCCAGACACCCTCCGTAGGTAAAAAGCACACAGCTCATGGAGGAAGAGTTGTAGTAATACCGCTGGAGCATCCCAAAGCATGGTCCGGCATCTGGTTCCGCTTGACAGGCCTCTGTGGACAGAGAGTCACGGTCGAGGGGTGTAAAGGAAACAATTATTACTTCAGAACAGAGCTCTGCTCGCCCAGTCAGCTTGGCTGGGTGTGTCATTATCAAACTCTCTCTCTCTTACTGGTTCCATTGAAATGATCTCTGAAAAGAGATGTATCATCACCAGATCCCTCCTCTTCTGCAGGCGCCAGAGACGCCACCACCTGTCTCCTCAGCCGCTGTATCCATGCAGAGAATATTCTTATAAGCGATGATCTTATCTTATCGTATCTTATCCGTACTGTTACTCAGTTACTTGTGGCTCAGGCTTAGCTGGAGTTGGTTCCACCTGGTATCCAGGAACACAGTCACCTGCAAAGAGAAATCAAATCAAACCCATCATTAGGCTCCTTTAACATCTTCTCTCGGTCTATACATTAGAGGCATGTTGTGTTACCTTTGTTCTGCTTGATGACAATATTGTCCTCACTCATTCCCTGTTCTCTGACCAGCCTGGTGAAGTCAACCAGCACAGTGTCTCTCACAGCCATTGTCCGACCTGAGGAGGTGAGAAACAGAACACAGTGTTGAAATCCATCCAATAATCACTTTGAAATACCAAACAAACACACGATAACTAACTTTTATACAAAGGCGACAGTTGAAAAAAGACACGAGACTCACTGTACAGCTTGAGTGAGGTGCTCTTCTCCCCTGACGATTTCTGCTTGCTCATTATTATTATTGCATACTCATTGTAGTTGGTGTGAACCACGTAGGCATCCACGTCTGCGTCCCACCCTGCAGGAGAGGGAGGGAGAGAGAGAGAAAGAGGGAGGGACACTTTGAGGACGAGCATAACCTAATCAGAAGAGCGTGGAAGTGAGGTCCCTACTGTCAACATGGTATAAGAGTCGTCCTGGGGTGCTGGTTAACTCATAGTCTCCGGACATCTCCTTACAGATTCCATTTCTGCACAGACACACACACACACATAAAATAGAACTGTACAGTTTAGCCGCCGTGATGATTTGATTGCTACCATGTTACGCAACAATTGCGTAATTCTTTTTTTTTTCAAATTTGACAGGCACTTTTTATTTGAATCTTTTTCACAAACCTGAGAGCAGATCGTGTCACCTTGAGTTTGTCCCCAGTGGCGTTCAGCTCCAGAACCAGTTTACCAATTGCAGCTTCTGCCCTGCGACTCAGCATATAGGAGCAGTTGGTTGCCACAGCAATATCGTGCCATGTTCCTAAAAACTGTTCCAAAAAAATCACGAAACAAGTAAAAAACATCCTGTTAAAAGGTCCCTTTTCTGTAAAATTTCAGAATATTGCACACAAATGAGTAACCAATAATAAGTAGCCGACGGTGAAGAAAGCAGACCTCAGACACTCACCTTGGTCAGATCAAAGTTCTCCTGTGTTGGGTAAAGAGATTCAGGGAGCACAGGGAGGCCCTGGAGGGTCCAGGTCCATCCCAGGAGCAGCAGAGGAACCAGAACCACTGTCGTCTTCATCCTATCAGTCGTCAGTCCAATTTTCTCTGAGAGGATAAAAGTCTGAGGCACTGAATCCCAGGAAAAAAGCACAGCTCTTTGAAACAGGGCCGGGACATTGACCTGTGTGCTGTAGCCCCCGCATGTACATACTCCCACAAACCAGCAGAAAACAAACAAGTTAGAGAGCAAAGTTCTGTCTGTGTGTGTCTGATTCCCAGCTGACCTCTTCCACCAATTTAACAAATCAATTCTCGCCCTCATCTGAGGTACGGTTGAGCAACAGACATCTGCAGGGTCATTTATCCTCTAATATGCACATACAGGGCAAAATACTTGGTACTTACTAATGGTACTTAACATCAATGTATTTTTTCTGAAGAAAGGTTTTTATCATGTATAGGGGGTACTTTGATGCTGGTGATGTTGTAAAATCATGCATGTGTAATATTATGCCAACTGCTATTGCTATTATTATTACTAGTAGTAGTAATAATAATAATAATAATAATAATAATAACTTTGTCACGTGGTTTCCCACGTGCTTTGTGTGTCACTTATTAAAACTCCAACTCTCTCTTCCAGTAGGAGTCAGTGTGGTTCTGGTGGTTTGAGGAGCTCGTGCTTCTTCTTCTTCTTCTTCTTCTACTTCTTCTTCTTCTTCACCACCACCACCACCTTCTCCTCCTTCTCCTTCTCCTGCCGGACCCGCTGACCCCTCGTATTAAACGTGGCTGACCACCCGGCGCAGGCAGCGGCTCTGCTCCTGACCCCAAGCCTCGGCTAGCATATGCTGGCTAGCGGGTCCCACGGCGGAGCTAACGGCTAGCTGCTAAGCAGGGATGGAGTGGCGGGGCAGCGGAGCCAAGCTTTGCCCCGTGGAAGGGTCCGGCGGTGACCCAGCCTCTGCAGCCAGGCTCCACGGGGGTGGTAACCCTCAGCAGCAGGTAGCCGAGTCTGTGTTGTGGGTGAGGGATGTGTCTGAAGTCAGCGGGGAGTTAACGGTTCTAAATAAACATGCTAGCTAGCTAACCCTGTGGATGTTGGCAGTGAGTTTGTGCTAAAGTTCTAGCTTGATAGTTAGCAACGTTTGGACAACTGTTGGAGTTTCAGTAGCGTCTTATATTCATCCCGTTGCCCAGTTTCTATCACTTTCGGGTGGCTTTGTTATCGGTTAAGTTTGTTGTGTCAGTAGACGCCAGTGTTCCTGCTAGAGTCAATGCTAACCTGCAAAAAACACAGGTCCCTTTGTAATCTGTTTAACCATGCCGCCATGAGGTGAACGGATCACTGGCAATGTCTCCATATTGTCAGGACGCTGCTAAAACCAGCCCTGGACAGGGACAGTCCCTGTGTGGGATGGTTGGTGAGGTCAGAGGACAGAAGTGGACATGAAGCAGCAGCTCACAGTCCCACAGGTCCTACATTGGGGTCTCTGGCACTGACGACAGCTGAGTGTGGCTGCTGTTGTGGACAAGATAAGGTCTTTGGTTGTTTGGGTAGCCATGAATTTAGACAGGTTTTATGTTATTTATAGCCCTCTGCCTCCACCCTGCTCCTAAATAGATGAAGGTTTAAAGCCAGTGGGCCTGCACTGTATGTGACTCAGACACAGGGATTAAGAGGAACTTTCAATCAGTGTAGCCTGATTGCATTTGCACCATGAGTTTCTCTCAGATTGTTCTCCGTAAGTTAGATAAACAACAATACTTTATCCAGTTTCTTAAGGTCCAGGTAATATTTCTAATTAAGCGAAATCAACAGC
This sequence comes from Pseudorhombus dupliciocellatus, assembly GCA_016785235.1. Taxonomy (NCBI): domain Eukaryota; kingdom Metazoa; phylum Chordata; class Actinopteri; order Pleuronectiformes; family Paralichthyidae; genus Pseudorhombus; species Pseudorhombus dupliciocellatus. Next base: position 737,274 of record JAFBJW010000151.1, on the reverse strand, counting down.
TTCTAAATGTTTTGATGAATTTGATTGAGTCACTGATCTTTTCTTTTTCCATTTACCCCACATCAGACACCATCATCACAGCTTTGTGACTGTCCCATGGCGTCACTATGCCAGAGCCAGCAGCGCTGTGTCAAGGCTTCAATTGTCTCCAGCTGGAGACTGGCCGAGGCACAGGAGCAGCTGTGTTCCCTGGGGGTCCACAGCTCTGAGTCCCTGGAGCAGGAACGCGCTCGGACACTGGTGTGTCCCTCGGAGCTCACACACATTGAGGAGGAGTGGCGCCGTAAGGAAAGCATGCTGGGAGGTCGTGAACCTAACCGCAGTCCTGTGCTCGGAGCTGTCGGAAGTTGGGACGTCTTTGATAAGGTAATTAATTATTAGAAGATTTAAAGACGAGAGATCCGTTTAGCTGTTGTGATTTTACATATTTCCCTGTGGGTTATCTTCTGTCTGCTCACCATGTAGTAATGTTCTCTCTCTTACAGAGCATAATTAATGCTCACATTCAGCCTGTTGAAATGGACCAGGACAAGTGCAATACGTTTCTCCCAAAATATGAGAATGAGCTCAGGCATTTTGGTAAGTCACACACTCAGTCTGATGTAATCTAGATTGTTTCGCCTGCAGATTAACGGTTTAAAAAGCCTGTGACTACATTGTTTTAAATTTAATAATATACTGTCTGTCCTATCAGTCATTTCACTGTTTCAAATGTTCATAAAACAAACATTTTCAGGTATGTTGAGGAGATGGGACGATAGTCAGCGATTCCTTGCAGACATGCCTCAGCTCATCTGTGAGGAAACAGCCAACTATTTAATTCTGTGGTGCATGAGACTACAGCAAGAAGGGGTAATGTACTATTTTATCTTTTTATCATCAGCCACCTTTAACAACACCATCACAAGATGTGAAGAAGTTTGACAAAATAGCCCCTTATATTTTAAAAGCATCAGTGTGTACGTGCTTCAGAATGTCCGACAACATCCTCAGACTCTGTCTCAACAGAGTACTGAAATCATCAAAGTTGTTTTTTGATGCGCCTGCAGAAGGAAGCGCTGATGGAGCAGGTGGCGCATCAAGCTGTCGTCATGCAGTTCATCCTGGAGATGGCCCAGAACTCTCAGCAGGATCCCAGAGGCTGCTTTAGGCAGTTCTTCCAAAAAACCAAAGTAAGCTGCAAGATTAGATGCTTCCTGCCTCTACTTGTGATGTTGCCTTAGACTTTCATGCTGACATGAAACGTATATCAGCTTCAGTGGTCCATTTGGAAGACACCAAAGGAAAATAGCTAAATGCTTTACAATTGAATCTAGTGTTTTTTGGAATATAACAACCTTTAAGTTGTTCTCTGAATATTGCTGTCTTTAACTATTTACAGGAAGGACAAGATGTTTACTTAGAAGTCTTCCATACAGAGCTTGAGGCCTTCAAACACAGAGTTAAAGAATATACAGTGAAGTGTCGGGGTGATACCCCCAACATCGCTGAACTCCAGAGCAGTGGCACAAACTGCAGACCTGACCCCAAAGACTCCTTGGACTCTTTAACTCCAGTAAGTTTTTCTCATTTTCCCACCTTGTACTGAATCACAGGTTACAGCAGTTGCTTTTCCCAAAATGGAACATTTTCCCTAACCCCGAAACAAATTACAGGCATGAGAGACTTTTATTTGAGGGCAGTGATTCAAATATTTAGATGAAAGATTCCAAATGGCATCTTCCACAAGGCTTTCCTAATCTGGTCTGTAAACTGGAGAGAATGAGGCCCTCCCCCTTCTGCTGGCCCCCATAATATGAAAAGTTGCCAAACATCTACTCACCAGAGAAAAGAGAAAAAGCTCCTCCTCTTCTCTCACAGAGGAATGTGATCAAGCTTGAAGCTGCTATTTGAGTTCAACTTTTTTCTAGCATCTCTCTTAAAACAAGACACAAGGTTTAACCCCCCACAGATTCACTGTGGGTTGTGATATAATCAAAGCATTTTCAGTGTTGGCTCAGGTTTGAAATGTTAACTGTTAGAGTGCTGTTACATAACTTTTATAATCCCGTATAATGGGCAGCAATCTGTCACTCTCACTGGCATTTGACTCCCTCTTCCTTTTGTCTCTGTCCACCAGGTGGCAGAGTATCACATGAGGCGTTGTTTAGAGGCAGGATTGTGGACAAGCACAGGAAAGTGGACTAAGGACGACGCCACAGAAGCAGAGGACATACGCATGATGGAAACCTCCTAGTGATTGGCTCCAGCTTTTCTTCCATCTCCATCGCCTCCCTGTCCAGGAACAAGAGTTTTGAGGCCTCCCTCGACAGCAGATACGATGCAGTTGAGGAGTTCACAGAGACAGAATCAGTATTTCATTTATCAGTGCAGAAGGTAATGTTACTGACGACAGGTTTTCTGTTAGCACATCACCGGCATCTGGCCATTGGCTCCTGCACCATCTTTGCCAGCTAAGCTTTGTGTCAGGACACTGGTTTAATAGTCCCCTCATTATCTAGCTCGTTCTTAGCTGGACTGGCCATCATTCGATGTGTCAACTGTGAGTGAGTAATAGAAATGAGTTTGATCAAGTCACACCATTGGTCCGGTGGTGGGGGTTTTGAGGTCTCCTCATTGGCTGCTTCTGAGAATGGCATCTATTATGTAACATCCTTCACGCTTACTTGGTCAAACCATAGTTACTTGCCCCAGAAGAGAGCTGCCAGGGTTGACCTGCGGGATGATCTGCTCAGTGAGCTTCAGAGAGGCACAGCAGTTTAGTAACCAGGCAGTGGATGTGCGGTACGCAAGAGATTAAATCTGCTTTTAAGAATGCACTGTGACGCTGTAGCTGACCCAGAGGAGCTGCATGTGTGAATCAGTCAAACCGGACTCGATAATACAAAGTCTGTAAAGTGCGTGAGTGAGACGATGAGCAAAAGAACTGAAAGCTGCTGACAGGCAGAATCCAGATATTAAACAATGACGTCATGAATACGCTAACTGGTGTTCCACAGCAGCCATCTTTTAGATTCTGACCTCATTGTTTCCACTTCTCCTGAAAGAGAGAAGAGATGAAACCTACATGTTGCACCTTTTACTTTGGTTTTTATTCTGTTGAACATTATTTTGTCAACACGTGTTGCAGTTCCCCTTTTCCTCTTTCTTGTTGCTCAAAGTGAAGCAAGAGCACCGATGTTGCATAGAATGGATGGTTTATCTAACAACACAGCCTTTACGATTTTGAAAGGGAGTTTTTCAGAATCAGCGTTGCCTTACATGGTTTGATTTGAACTCTGCTACTAAGCAGTATTGGTTTTATTCTGAGTTTAATGTTTAAGGTTCTTCCAGTTGTTGTCTGGAGAGGCCACAGGATCCATTACAGTGAATCAGTGATCTAAATGGAAGCCCATCCACATCTGCCTTTAACGTGCAGATTTTATTTAGGAAATATTTTATTTTATCTGTTTACCCTACTGTGAATACTGTGAACCATAGCGTCACCTGCAAATGATTTGACATAGAAAAACGTGTATTTTAAAATGGATCAGTTTTGTGCACATATGACTCACTGTTAGGACTCCATTTATTTCAGCAGCGCTCACCTCTTGTTCTCAGTGTGAAAGATAATTTTTGAAACCTTTTCATAACTCAGCATTTGAAACAAATATAAAGTGATGATGCGTTTTCACATCCAGGTAGTAATGGAAGGTGTAAAAAGAAAAGCACCACATTTGTCGCATACTTCATCAGTTGAATTGTTCTCATTTCTACTGAGGCACAGATGATATCAATCGCTCTTGAGACGGCAGATAGGGTGCAAATCGTTTGTGGCTTTGTGTATTTATTTATCTGTGGTTCAGTTGCGTTCTAGAGTGATTTCTGTTCTGTTCCAGCTTGCTGTCTGTCACCCAACGTTCAAAACAGTCACAACCACAGTTGCACCAAGTGCTCTGTGCAGACTGTGTGTGGTTTGAGTTGGAGTATGAAGAGGAGGAATAAAAGGGCTGTGTTCACCAAGAGACTTCCTGGACTGAATGTCCAGCACTTTAAATTTAGCAGAATCTAGTTTTGTCTTTTGTTTTTGTCGTACTCCCAGTCATCAAGAGTTATATCAGAAACTCAGAGCATCTTTATTTTACAGGCGACGCTACGACCAGCTTGTGGGTTGAATTGTGGCATTTGTTTTGTTTTAATCAGACTGTCTTAATTCGGCTTCCATGAAATTTCTACAGTCCTGCTTTTTATTTAACAAGCCGAAATCCCAAACACAGATTTTCACTGCGACATTAGAAGTCATCACAAGCTTCTGATGCAGTGAAACGTGAAAAGCGCCATAAAAGATGCAAACAGGTACTGTGAGCAGTGTTGTTAAAACGATGTGCCGTAGTGGACTTCGATGTCTTAGTTTCTTTTTGAATGGTCCACATTGAATTGTTAACTATGCAAAACAACTGTTGGACTTAAACTGCTGTACTTAACCTGTGGCCAGTGTCTCTGGAGTCTTTCAACTATTTCCTGTGTTTTTGACGCTATCGGCACAAAGTGTAAATTCGGTCTCTGTATCTCTGTCAGTCAGCGCTGAGCTTTTAGGAAAGAAAATCTTGGTGTAACATTGCTGACAGCAGGCGGCAATGAGATTTGGCTTCTTGTTTCACTGTAAGCAACTCAAGTATAAAACAACCAGTGCTAAATATTTAAACGTTTAAATTGTATTTGAAACAGATTTCACGAACCGAATGTCAAGTTGTATTGTGGGTAACGTAGGCTCCAACTTTTGCTAAGAAAGAAAACTGTGGAATAAATAAATAAATGGATCTGTTGCATTGATTTTGACACTCGTGAAACTCAGAAACTAGAAACATTCTGGGTTTAATATCTAATATTTAATAGAGCTTCTGTGTAATCCAATATAAATACTGAGCTATGAAGAGATGTGCTTTATTCAAGTGTTGACAGTACAATTCATGGCACAAGGCAGGTTAAAATTACTGTGTGTTTTTAAGACGGTGAACAAGTTCTTTTAAAAAATGCGGGTTCTTACTCGTCACGTCACATCAAACAGGCTTGATCTGATCTTAAATTAAATGTTTTTGAATAGTCAGTACAGCTTGATAAGTGTAGTCAGTTAATACATGATTTAGTCAGTGGTCCACATTCATCAGTTTGTTTTCCAAGAGCAGCGAACGGCACTGGATGGCACTGAATTTACAAAAGAGCGTGGCACCCACCTAAAACCTATTAATGTGAACACACATTGTGTGTGTCTTCACACACAGTGAAATATGTATTATTCAAATCTTATTTAAAGGCACATTATCGAAGAAACATCATCAACAATAAAACCACTAATGTTTTAAGGAGTTTACATATCCTGAGAGTATGTCAAACTACTTTCAGTTACATTGTGAAAGCAGTGCAACACTGGTGCAATGAGCACCTCAAAAGAGGATCCTGACAACAGAGTGAGACCCTTCCTCCCTTCCTAACATAGACTGCTCTCATCATGGTGTTTTACCACACGCAGGACTCCTCTCGTTTCACAGAAAGTGGCCCTTTGTTTTGACAGTACGTTCAGAGTGTTTCATGCTGGTAAACTTTGAGACTTTCTGGATCTTTTCTCTTCGGGGTTTCTAAGCAGCTTGGTGATTAATGGAGGGAACTTTTCTGTGGAGGAACTCCTCCACGTGTGGCCAGATCTTGTTGGTTTCCGTCCCTGAGAATGTCTCCAGCACACCTTTACTCCTGATGAGGCAAAGGACAAGGAAATCATTTTTCGTAAAACATACAGAATAGTAATCCAAGTAAAATGAACCCTCCACCTTTTCCTCTTTAGTGTCCTGCTCTTTCTTCAAATGATAAACATCCTCTCAAACTTTAGGATCAAATTAGAATAAGTGGAACACTAGTTCAGCATACGTCCCTGTGGCTTTAGGGAACGTCATGTTTTCTGGCCCTAATTGGTCCAGAAATAGAAATGATGAATGTACTTGTAAATTAGGTCTGAAGCTTCAGGATCCAGGATTTTTACTTTTGCCAGCAAGCTTTTGTTTTTTCTTCTGGTTGGAATGCAGTTCTTAAGCAGCTGGTTGTTATGTGCAGAGAGGACAGAGCCTGATAGCATTTGGCTGCAGCCGTTTCCTGATGATAAGTCGTAGTATTCTCATAGTGTTTTCATGTGTCTGTACTTTTCTACCTGTAGTACTCTAGCACCGGCTCTGTCTGGGTTTCATAGGACTTCAGTCTGCGTGTTACTGTCTCTGGTGTGTCATCCTCCCTCTGGACCAGAGGCTCGCCTGTGACGTCATCCAAACCCTGGAACAAATTAGGCAGTTAGTGACTCAAGTGCATTAAAGCAACACACTGCATGTGTTAAATATTTTCAGATGCTTCTAAAACTGTCAGAATAAATCATACGATGGGACTTTTGCAGAGGGAAAAGCAGAAGTGAACCTGCTGAGACAAAGTTGCTTAATGTGAAGGAGCCTGTTGTGCAACCAGCAGCAGGTGGTGTGGAGCTCAAACCCAGAAACACAGTGTGTGGAATGTAAACACCGCTCCAGACACACACAGCGGTGCCAGGGAAGGTGTCGGCAACAGAAAAGCCGAATAATGCATTTAGTTTCCATTGGGTCCTTGTGATGTTTGAACACAGACAGAGCAGGGCAGCTGGCCTGCCTCCTAATGATGGCCTCACTGTGACACAGCTAACATTAATGGTGGCTCTGTTCAGCTCTGAGTTTATATCCAGAATGCTTTTAGACATTTGTGCTGAAAAGTGTTGTGAAGTATAAGAGGACGTATTTACAGGGACTTTAGGTGGATTGAAATCTACGTTGTAGACTCTGCCACTGGGAAGGTGCGTCCAGCGGGAGGTCAGCCTCTGTTTGATGGTCTGGAATGGAACGTTGAGGTTGATGACTGTGTCCACACTGTAGGTGTCGTCCAGTGCCTCCGCCTGGGACACGGTGCGAGGGAAACCTGTAGAGCAAGAGAGAGAGAGAGAGAGAGAGAGAGACAAATGGAGGTAAAACAAGGGGGCGTGGATGTGGGCGGTGATAAATAACCGTACCGGGATGAGAATGAGGTCACAGACAACTAGAAAACATCCCATTTCTACACACCTACCATCAAGCAGCCAGCTGCTCTTGCCCAGGGCTCTCAGGTCAGTCAGGATGAGGCGAGACATGACGTGATCGGGTACGAGCTGACCCTGATCGATGCAGGACTTCAACAGCAGGCCGAGATCTGACACACAAACACAGTAAATGCTTTTTCAATGTTTTTTTATAATCACCCAACAGAAATGACTAAGCTGCTTCAGCTCTGCTCATGTGTCCATTATTATAAGTGCACTGTGGGCCACACCGCACAACTGGATTTAAAATGAGGAAAAAGAGCCAGATGTTTAAATGGATGCATGGAAAATCTCTACAATATATAGTGAAGTGCAGATTTGTGCATTTTCTGACCAGAGTGGCTATGATCAAGCTGCAAGTGGGACATTCTTTACCGCAAAGCTGACAAATGGACGTGTATAGGTATAATCTTTAGGATTTAGGATTTAAAGGCATGAGCTTTGTTTCCCTGTTCGTTCCACTTTAATTGGTCTGGGTCCAGCAAATGAAAGGAATTTCCTGAGAAACGACACGACTGCTCCTCCGTCAGTAAGAACAAACAGAGCAAAGGGTGAAAGGGGCTATAAAACTTGGTTAATAAAACTCACTTAGATATAGATGTTGAGTCAAATATTACACAGAAAACAGTGAATGGAGTTCTGCAGCATTGCTCTTACGCAAACTGCTAAAAAAAGTTCATGCTTATTTTGTGTTAAGTGCTTGATAAATACTTGAGCCATCTCATCCAACTAATGCATGTTGCATAATAAATGTTGCATACCCCTAAAGAGCAAGGACATGACAAGAACAATGTTTCTTTAAAGATAACATTTTAAGTAACTGGCTTAGTCTACTAGACAGATTAGAGTTTATCTGCAGCGCTCACACCCCAAACAGGTTTCACTCCAGACGAGGCTGGGGTGGCACAGGCATCATCAAGTGGAAGGTCATGGCTGCAGATTGAATGACTGTTTAGGGGAAAAAGTCAACAGGAAAAACCTCTTTCACCTCTCTAACTGCTGCGGCGGAGCTCTGACACTATGATTATAATGTATGTGTGCATAACTAATGACTACAGCTGCAGGAGTCTCCTCAGTTCACCCCTGGGTTGAACCATTCTCGTCACACTTCTTTTCATCTGTTGCTCCTCCTCCCAGGGAACAAAGGTGTGCAGCATTTCCTGATCTTTTCCACCTTTCTTTATCTTCAAGGTGATTTTAAGAGGTATAGGGCCTCCATGTTGGCTCCACTGTTTCCAGTACAAACACGCTCTAGTAGTACCTGCTCCCCATTTTGACCTTGACTGAAGAGATGCCTGCTTCTTTTCTACTCTTGTTCCGCTGTGGTGAAGATAAGAGGTTTGGGAGTGGACCTCTTATCACCGCAGCCCAGAAACAAACTTAGACAGAAGAATAAGTATTTGGACACACAGATTAAAAGTGAATTTAGTTTAATTAAGTGTCATCATTTTGTGGTTTTGAGCCAAATGACAAGGATATTGTCATAATATCCATGTGCACACGCTGTTCCTGATCATTATTGTGTGTGAACATGTCCCCGTGTCTCACCAGTTTTCGCGTTGATGTTGCCTCTCAGTATGTCCCCACTCGAGAGGTGCTTCAGTCCAAAAGTTTTGGTTATGCGCGCAGACACTGTTCCTTTTCCGGACCCCGGAGGCCCCATGATGACAGCCCGGAAAATCTTTTGCAGAGCCATCATTAAACGACTGTTTATCGAATTGCTATCAGAGGAGTAACCGTGTCGTTCCCATGAAAGCCCCGAGCACCACCTCCTCCTCTTGATGCGCAGCCGAGTCCCGGATCCGAGCAGGTTTCTCCCCTAAGAAATGCGCAGCGTGACCAAGAGTGGGCGCGTCTTTACCACCGGAGATCTCAACTCCCCGTGGACCTTGACTTGCGTTTCACTCCGCTCCGCAGAAAACAGGAGGAGGAAGAGGAGGAGGAAGAGGAGGAGGAGGAGGAGGATGAAGCTGTGACCAGCATAGGAAGAAGAGGATGCGGTGACAGCCGCCTGACAACGCACACGGACCGAAAAGAGCCGAAATTCTCTAAACTTCCCGGTCTGGTCACAGTTTACGCTTTAGTGGAGATGTGTTTATTGTATCATGCTGTTATGTAATTGGTCTTTTCTCCTGGCGGAGAGAGCGTGTTGGCAAGGTTGAGCTGATTAATCCTGCCCAAGCTGCACAGAGCTGCAGGTTTACAGCCTGAGCTGAACCACAGCCTGCTCTCTCAGAAACTACCCTCTGCAAATACACGTGTTGAAAGAGTTATGAGATAAATAAACTGTTGTTCCCATACATCAGTAATTAATTCATATAACATAGTAGTATATAGACAAGTAATTCCATAAGCCAGTAAATCAGGGTAAACAGTATATGAATATAATACACATATTTATACCTCTATATCAGGGGTCTCAGGATCTTTCAGGAAAATATAAATCAAGAAAACACTGAAGTTATTATTATTATTTTTTTGTCACTTTGTCCTAAAAACCACAATCATTTGCCACCTCCTAATAAGTGCGCACGCAGAAATCAACAGCAAGAAAACGCCTCGTGTGGTTAAAGTGGGTATTACAACAAAAATTATTACTTCTCCTTTCATTGTATAAATAAACATGCAGTGGCGTTATACCCTTCCTGTGGCTTTCTCATAGGCTTTAGCAATGAGCTGACGCTGGGCATTGCTTCTTTGGGTCAACACCTCAATCACAGTTTTTTCTGTCGTACCTTTAAAGAAGAAGACGACATAATGCTTTTATTTCTTCACGTGTTTCTCTGATTTATGTAAGCATCTGTAACATAAGAAGTCATTAGCTTACCGAGGCCCTCGATGGCCTTCCTCAGTGCAGACACGTCTTCATCCACTTTAAAGTTCGGCTTGTCCTTTACAGTTCCTCTGGAGCTGGACTGATAAACACAGGTACATATGTAAGTTTTTAACCATCATTAATATTATGCATCTCTAAACAGGAGGAGTAATGAAGAACTTACCGTCACGGTCAGTGAGGAGGGGGAGTCTAAGAGCAGATCCAAATCATCCTACAACACCAGTCAACAAGTTATCGCCTATAGTTTCTCACAGTCTATTTAAACCACTCTTATTGACTGTTACTCACCCACACAGACATTGTACAGTATTTAAAGAACAGTCTTCAACTAAAGGGAGGAGAAGGGTGATTCAGAATTAAAAGGATTTCACAGTGTTCTGATGTATTTCCTCACACATCTTCCTGTTTTTTTTTTACTTTTGTATTGCCACTTAAATATCTACACATCACGCTGGATTACTGATTTAAACTAACATCCCTGACCATCAAGAGGAGTGACGTATTTAATGTCGATCGCAGCGACCTTAATTTGTATTTTCTTCCTCCATCAACGATGCGCACCAACCCCATGGAGCTGGACAGAAAACAAACCTGTACGTGCGCAAAAAGCTGTGATCAGTAACTCAAATAATCGATTTTTCTTTCTTACCTGAAGCGAGAGGATGAAGGATTGATGTCCAGCGAGGAATTTCACAGTTTAACAAACTCACCACACCTTTTTTCAACCAGAAATCCGGAAGGCAACACCCACGAGAGGGAGGTGAATCGCAGAGACGCTTGACTCCTCCTCATGTGTACACAGAACTGCCATGACCCAGGACCCAGCAACAGGATTTACTCACTTCTATCCTGTAACCCGACTCGCTTATGCAACAGTTTATCTGATCTTATAATAAAGTGGAAACTACTGCAGTCTGTTGCACGTTCTTCTCATATTCCTTTTACTTTAAACACACAAAAAAGAAAGGCAAGGCAAATGTATTTGCATGGCTTATTAGCACACACAGAGGTCATTCATTGTGCTCTGTGGGAATAAACCGAGCAGAATGTAAGATACTGAATCCTAAAATGGTTCAGGAATAAGTCTCAGGGTCTTCCAGGAAAATATAAATCAAGAAAACACTGAAGTTATTATTTTTTATTTTTTGGCACTTTGTCCCTGTGACCACAAGAAAGAGCCACCTCCTAATAAGTGCGCACGCAGAAATCAACAGCAAGAAAACGCCTCGTGTGGTTAAAGTGGGTATTACAACAAAAAAACTGCGTGCGCACTTATTAGGAGGTGGCAAATGATTGTGGTTTTCAGGACAAAGTGCCAAAAAATAAAAAATAATAACTTCAGTGTTTTCTTGATTTATATTTTCCTGGAAGACCCTGAGACTTATTCCTGAACCATTTTAGGATTCAGTATCTTACATTCTGCTCGGTTTATTCCCACAGAGCACAATGAATGACCTCTGTGTGTGCTAATAAGCCATGCAAATACATTTGCCTTGCCTTTCTTTTTTGTGTGTTTAAAGTAAAAGGAATATGAGAAGAACGTGCAACAGACTGCAGTAGTTTCCACTTTATTATAAGATCAGATAAACTGTTGCATAAGCGAGTCGGGTTACAGGATAGAAGTGAGTAAATCCTGTTGCTGGGTCCTGGGTCATGGCAGTTCTGTGTACACATGAGGAGGAGTCAAGCGTCTCTGCGATTCACCTCCCTCTCGTGGGTGTTGCCTTCCGGATTTCTGGTTGAAAAAAGGTGTGGTGAGTTTGTTAAACTGTGAAATTCCTCGCTGGACATCAATCCTTCATCCTCTCGCTTCAGGTAAGAAAGAAAAATCGATTATTTGAGTTACTGATCACAGCTTTTTGCGCACGTACAGGTTTGTTTTCTGTCCAGCTCCATGGGGTTGGTGCGCATCGTTGATGGAGGAAGAAAATACAAATTAAGGTCGCTGCGATCGACATTAAATACGTCACTCCTCTTGATGGTCAGGGATGTTAGTTTAAATCAGTAATCCAGCGTGATGTGTAGATATTTAAGTGGCAATACAAAAGTAAAAAAAAAACAGGAAGATGTGTGAGGAAATACATCAGAACACTGTGAAATCCTTTTAATTCTGAATCACCCTTCTCCTCCCTTTAGTTGAAGACTGTTCTTTAAATACTGTACAATGTCTGTGTGGGTGAGTAACAGTCAATAAGAGTGGTTTAAATAGACTGTGAGAAACTATAGGCGATAACTTGTTGACTGGTGTTGTAGGATGATTTGGATCTGCTCTTAGACTCCCCCTCCTCACTGACCGTGACGGTAAGTTCTTCATTACTCCTCCTGTTTAGAGATGCATAATATTAATGATGGTTAAAAACTTACATATGTACCTGTGTTTATCAGTCCAGCTCCAGAGGAACTGTAAAGGACAAGCCGAACTTTAAAGTGGATGAAGACGTGTCTGCACTGAGGAAGGCCATCGAGGGCCTCGGTAAGCTAATGACTTCTTATGTTACAGATGCTTACATAAATCAGAGAAACACGTGAAGAAATAAAAGCATTATGTCGTCTTCTTCTTTAAAGGTACGACAGAAAAAACTGTGATTGAGGTGTTGACCCAAAGAAGCAATGCCCAGCGTCAGCTCATTGCTAAAGCCTATGAGAAAGCCACAGGAAGGGTATAACGCCACTGCATGTTTATTTATACAATGAAAGGAGAAGTAATAATTGTGTCATGGTCCTTCATCCATCAGAAATTAGTTGATGACCTGGAGGGCGACACCCACGGAGACTTTGAGGACTTGTTAGTTGCCTTAGTAACACCTCCTGCTGTCTATGACTGTCGTGAAGTGATTGGAGCCATCAAGGTGAGACTGGTTTGGATTTGTGTATATTCAGATGATGGCTGTTATTGCTGTCACTAACTTTTGTATCTCGGGTTTTGTACCACACACAAAGGGGGCGGGCACCACCGAGAGCACGCTGACAGAAATCTTCTCCTCCAGGTCCAGCAGACAGATTAAAGCCCTGTCTGAAGCATACCTGGCAGGTCTGTGCTTAATATGTCACACAATGTTCCAGTTATTGCCAAACAGAAAACAGAAGATCAGCATCTAATTAATACACTTTGTTTGTTTTGTGATGTTTCATTCCAGAAACGGGAAAATCTATGATTGAAGATCTCAAGTCGGAGGTTTCTGGAGAGTATGGAAAGGCACTGCTCATATTGGCTGAGGTATTGTGAGTTCAAATTAAATCACTGACATGGTATCAGCAGGTATTTCCAGAAACACCCCAACACACATTTTATTAGGAATTCTATATTAAAAATGTAATGGGAATTTTTCCCTCTGTTCCTCGTCACAGGGAAAGAGAGATGAGAGCACCCATGTGGATGCTGCCAAAGCTCGAGCAGACGCCAAGGTACACTTACTGTATTTGAACCACTGATGTGACTTTTTAGTGTTTTCTCATCCTACCTCTTCTTGCCACTCAGGCACTGTATGAAGCAGGGGAGAAGAAGTGGGGAACAGATGAGGACAAATTCATTGACATCCTATGCCACCGGAGCGTCCCCCAGCTCCGACAGAGTGGGTCACGATCTTTCACTGTCCATGAACATTCATTAGTTTCAGACATTTAAACACTGCTAAAGGCCACACAGTCACTAGGGTTCAACCACTGAGTTTATAAACGTCTGTACTAAGTTCAGCCATCCAACAGCCATAGAAATAATTTTACTGGAACACACAGCCACTCCACCTCATTTCCACCATACATTCAAATCTGTTTCATTTTCAACAGCTTTGGTCGAGTACAAGAACATCAGCAAGAAGACTCTGCAGGAAAGCATTGAGAGCGAGATGTCTGGAGACCTGGAGATGCTGCTGGTTGCTGTCGGTGAGAGCCACAATTCCTCAAAATAATATTTAGCTGCGGTCCATTTTGACCTCACCAACATGTGTTACAAATGAACCACAGCACATCTGACTCACACCTCACTCGACCTATCTGTCTGTGCAGTGAAATGTGTGAAGAACGTCCCTGCCTATCTCGCAGAGAGGCTTTTCAAGAGCATGAAGGTGAGCTGGGAAACGTTCAACCAAATCCACATTGTCTGGCTGCTGTGTGCCCGTTTTATGCACTGCAGACAGTTGTATTGATCACTGCTGGTGTGGAAAGGAATGTTAAGCTACTGTTTTATTGCTGCTGCTGCTTTTACTAAGCGCACAACACTGGTTGAAAAGCAGATAATGCAAAGCTGAGCAGTAGCAGTCACTGCTACCTTTTGTTTATGGTCAAACCTGTTGTCTTGTCCAGGGCGCAGGCACCACAGAGTCCATCATCACCAGGATCATTGTCAGTCGCTCTGAGATTGATTTGCTGGACATCAGAGCCGAGTACAAGAAGCTGTTTGGATGTTCCCTCTACTCCCAGTTAGAGGTCAGACAATGAAACGTCTCAACATAAAGTACTGATTAAATATCAACCGCCTTATTTGAAAGGTTTAAACTGTTGTTAAACCAGACACAAATTCCTGTTTTTGTTTTTTACCTCCCATCACATTTCTGCAGTCTGAAGTTTCAGGCAGTTACGGAGACGCCCTCAAGCATCTCTGTGGCCAAGATGACTAACTCCTCCCGACGCCTGTGATGAGAAACATGTGGTGTGGAGTGCAGCATTATTACAGTAGGAAGGAAGAACTGCATGTCAGTGACCATTTCATTACTACCATATATTTTTCAAACAGTGACAATAACTTGAACAGACTAAAAATTATTTTTAAAAAGGGTGTAATTCCAGGAATGTACATTATGGACATTAAGATGCTGATAAATATCTAAATGTGTTATGTTTTCCATGTGACTTATATAACAGATATCTATTCTAGTATATTGTTAACAGTTGCACATTAAAAGAGATTGTCCTAACTTTAATATTGATGTGAGTGATCCCTGTGATGCAAGACACAACCATGGCATTTCTTTAAAAATATGTGTATTTTACTTTAGAGTTTTGTTTATGTTGCTGTAACCAACTCCTACACAGGTCATCAGGACCTTGTCTCCTCCTTTCCTGTCGTCTTCTAAAGGCTTCTGGACCTCCATCTTGAACATGATCTGGAAGAAATCTCTAATGTGTTTGAGGAACTCCACCCTGGAGAGACAAAAAAAAATAGAAAGACATGAGTCATTAAGAACCTGGAATACATTGGTGTGGGTTGCAGGAAAGGTGCAATGTCATCACTCCATCCAATTGAACATTACTTCTTGAATTATGGCCACAGTCCAGTTTTGCAGTGAAGTTGGGAAAACTGTTTGAAAGGTTGACCTTGACCGCTTAAACCAAACGTATCCATCCTCTAGTCCAAGTAGACATTTATTCAGAGAAATTCTCTGAAGATACAACATCCATAAGAATGGGACAGACAACCTGAAGACGGATTGCCTCTGGCCACAGCTTCTGCTGACATGGAGGCATTAACATAGGATATTAAATTTCACATTCATTTTTATGCTTTACTGCTTGAGGCAGATTCCTATATTGAAATATCAATAATTGAAATACAATGACATTCCAGAACATAGTGTGCTGGTTCTACTTCGGGTTCTCTGTCTCTCTAAAGCAAAGTGCATTAAAATCTAAATGACAGAGACAAGCTACAGGAATGATTTCAATACATTCAAACTGTATTCAAATCGCAGTTCCTCATAAGCACCAGTGACACTGTTACCTGTGTGAGGCGGGGTGCATGGTTTGTGATGGCACTGCCAATCTTCAGTTATCATAGTACTGTACTTGGGAGGGACACAGCACCGGTACCATGATAACTGAAAATGGACAGTTCATAGTTCGCTCCTCCTTTGTGATGATGACGTCTGAAATTAACCCCGTCAGTTCAACCATCACACACATTTAAAGACTGATTTATTTTTCCTTCTCTCACTGATCATAGAATCATTTTAAATACAATATAATAAATAAATATCTTTCATCATTCGTTCAGCAAGAACCTTATATAACATCATGCACAATTGAGAACTTTATCTAACTTTAACTTACCAGTTTCAACGAGTTTCAGATCAAAATCAACAAACAGGGTTTGTGCATTATAATGGAACAACCTTTTAACCTCTGTCCAGGAGAGGAACAGTGGAACAATAACTTAATTTTAACTGGTTTGTAAAGTTCAGTGGAACAATCACTTACGTGTACGGGGAGAGGGGTCCAAGCAAAACCTTTGACACGTCCTGCTGGCCAAGGGTCATCAAGAGCAGCGCCAGGCTCTGATTGGACGAATCCACGCAGCCACCCTAAAACAGGGAGAAAGGAGGGGCAACGCAGCTCAGCAACGAAAGACAGAGCTACGTCATGGAGGTGGAAATGTTAAGGGAGAACTCAGCCACCCCCTGAGGTCCAACAGCGGATATCTACGTTTGCAACAGTGGGAATCTCTGGACACAAGAGCCATGTTTTCAACTCAAACACAGATCAACTGAGAGTAATCTCAGAACCAAATTAGAGTCAAATGTTTGCCCTGAGCCACAAGACCATTTGGGGAACATTTGTTTATAGTATTATTTTGGCTTTTTGTTCCAATTGTGGCTGATCTCCTCACGACACTTCATACAAAAGCGCCTCTCCCTTCATTTATCCTGTGGAGAGTTTCTTCCCGCTTGCTCAGGCCTGACGTGTCCTGCTGGCCCTTTGCCTAACTGTGCCCCTTTTCCTTCACCGTATGAGATATTCAGAGGACAGAGGATCCACTCTCCGGGTCCGAGGGATCACATGTCATGGTGATTACTCAATATGCTATTTCCCAGCCAGTATGAAGAGGAATGTTCGAGACTGGACACACCCAAAATGCATTCTGGAAACCGAAGGGAACTTAAAAATGGCCGTCCACTGATACGCACTGATCACCCATTGTCAGAAAGCATGTGGCGCCGCAGTCACTAATTACTATGCAATAGGTTGTCAGCACAAATATGATTGAATTACATAATGAAATCACTGGGACAGTGATAGAAATGTGGCTTTAAAAGTTGAAGTGGTGGAGATTTTGTTGAATTCCGAACAAATCAAACTCAAATTTGGATCCTTAATGGATGGACAATTACGCCATGAACTATAAGTAAATCACCTTAAATGTTCTATTCTGACTTAAATGCGATCTAATCCCCAAAACCTCAACAGAGCGAGAAACTTGACAGGTGAGCATTTATCCAGCTTCAGCGACCTCTCTCTACATTTTCCATTTCAGCATTATGGTCAACTGTGGAGATAATACTGTGCCTGAGCACCTTACCTTGCTGAGTTGCTGATCCAGTCTACCCAAACAGAAACTACACATACAGAAACGTTTTCATCTAAAAATAAGAGTCCCCTGCCTTTCATAGAGACATCGTGGTTAAGAAGTCCCAAGGGGCACAGAGCCAATCAGGCATGAGGCCTTGTGAAAAAGTCCCTTGAATCCCTAAAGGAAACGGCAAAGTTACTTCAAAACCACCAAAAAAATATGTGGGTGCAGACAAAGTTCCATGATGCAGTGACAAGTAAAAATGTTTAAAACAGACTAATGGACAATTTAGTGAATAACAGCTGCAAAAGACAACAAGGAGAAAACTGATGTTTGCAGTCCTGGACAGACAACTTCAACTATGTCATGCCAATCCTTCACAACTTGTTATTTTACTACTGAAGAAAAACAAGATTCAAATGAAAACAACAATCAATACCATCATCAAAACCTGGGCAAACAAGGATTTTAGACTTGACATTTGCATGCAATATTACAGTCTTATTACTACTCGTCTAATTTCTCGCAGATGACAAAACTCCCCTATTTAAAGACAAGCTCCAGCTTTAACAAACATTTCCAGAGAGCAGCACTTACATCAGCTCCTGTCCAGTGTTGACGTTTCTCCCAAAAACAAAATGTCCATGGTGAAGCTTTGGTTTACTACAAGCAGAGTCTACTGATTAACCACAAAGCAAACAGACCCGCGCACAAACACCAAACGCCCATGCCCTTCAATGCAAAGCCGGCTCACTTCTTTCCCCTTCTGGTTCTTTTTTTTTCAAAAACTAATAGTCCAAGCATGACAGTCACACGTCCGTTTTCACACTGGTTTCATCGTCTCTTCTCTCAGATGAAGCACTCACTCTGAAAATCATTAGATATTTAAATGTTGTTATATTTTGTTGCCAATCTTAAGAAAAAAAAGTTAAAAATTTGCAGCTGATAAATGATCCACAAGCTCCATGTCCGCTGAACAGAAACTTTAGCACCCTGCTCTGTGGCTTGGGAGTTAAGAGGATGCATCCAACAATATTACTCTTTCAGCTTTCAGAGTTAATCAGCTCTACCCTGACCAGCTAACTGGACTCACATGGCTCCTATGAGAAAGGGCTCAGAGGCAGAGCCAAGCAGAAGCAAAGTGAAGGCACAGACTCACTGGATTTAATTGTGTATATTCTTTTTTTTCCCATGTGTCATTATCTGTGCCTGTTACGCGTTCAGTGTTCATTACTTTATCTTGCAGCCGCTGTTGACACACAACAGAAAAGATCATGGTACAAATACATTAGACCATACCACAGATAATGGAGGATGCTGGTAAACAAGGGATGGTGTTGTTGCACGTTAGGTTCATTATGTCTGTACATGGCAGGTATTCCCCGAGAATCCTGAATTTTGCAGAGACGGAAAACAGGTTCTCCAGCTGCTGGGTGTTCATATCATCTTACCAGTAAACCAAATTAAAGTCACTATAAATCAAAACACATAACTTGATAAGACTTCGGTGTGGGAATCGTTTGTTAAAACGATGTATGAACGCTGGCTGCTTAATGGACCAGTTGTTCAACAAACCGACCTCAGCTGCCTGAAGCTTCAGAGAAACAGAGACGTATATACCAGTGAGAAAAGACTCTTGTTCATTCCCTGGTTTAGACGGATAAATCCAGTCTTATGAGGACAATAAACACAAAATGTCTCAAGACAAGTCAGAACTTAAGTGGAGAGGACATCTCATACAAATTTCAAACACAATTTTTATATTTAATGTTCCGTTAATCTCAGCAAATATGTGTTGTATTGGTAACAAGTGTTTTATTGTCCTATATATGCTGGACTTCACTGTTCTTACCCGATAAATCTCCTCCAAAAGCAGCTTGGCGCAGTTCCTCCCGAGGTCCTCTGGCAGTACAGTTTCTCCCTGACCCTGCGGCGTGGACGACATCTCCGCACTGAGGAAGGAGCCGTTCATTGTCTCAGCAACAAGTGTCAAGCCAAAACCTGGAGACCTGAAAGTCAACAGCCATAATTCATTGAGTGTCTTCTTGAACGAGGCCAACAGACATTTACAAAAAGCTAAAACTCACAAGCCAATGTAAAATAATGGTACTCACTTTCCAGAGTTGGCTCCTTTCATGTGGTCTGTGTAGATGTAGATGTCTGGGATGAACTGGTTGAGGACGGCTCTGGTGGAGTCCACTATCCTGTTCGCCATCTGGGGAGAAACTCGCACCGAATATCTTGGTTGTAAAGTTAAGGCTCTTTCATGTCTCATTTATGATTCTGTTTGTGCATAAAAGGAGTTTCCTCTTCACAGCTTCAGCTTGCTTCTTCAACATTTTGAGTGTGGACAGATGACAAGGATACGCCATTCCTCTGATCCGCTTGATCTTTCCTGGGTCTGTGAACTGAACTGGTTTGATGGTTCTGCGGACAGGACACGTGAACAGCACCTCTCCACCCCCACCCGGGGCCATCCCCCTCTTCACCACCTGGGGAGCAGCAGAGAGGGGAGAGAGAGAGAGAGAAGGTGATTGAGGGAAGCAAATTACTTTCTTTCACATTGAAGAAAAAACATTTGCTGGAAAAAAATGAATAACAAAAAATCTTCACCTTCAGATCAAACCCCTCTCCATCAATGCCAAACTTCTTCATCAGAGGAAGAGCGGTGGACTTCAGCAGGTCGACCTGAAGCAGACAAATGGCGTTAGAATCCTAATGTCTATACCAAGCCATAACACACCATGAAGGATTTAAAACTGCATCTACCTACAGAGAAAACCAAAATAAAATCTGCACTGGATCATTTCTCATCATGGCAACAAGCAGAGATGCTGCTCAATGTTTCCATGACAACACCTGTCCTCACCACGTACTGCCTTGTGTCTGGTTTGTTGACATTAGCTGCTTGAAAAAAAAAAAAACCAAGAGCAAGACATGGCGGATGTCGTGTCTGAGTGCTTTACTATATCAAGCCATTAAACACGTAAACAAACTCAGTGGCCACATATCTAGACATGACAATTCAGTCTCAGCAAAGGGTTAATTTTCAAAAATCCATGATGTGAAATAAAACCAGAGGATGATTTCACAGTCAATAAATCAACTTCTGAATTGTTTTGATCCGCCCTGGTTGTGACCCTGACTGTTGTGTTTCGTTCTACAGACCTCAGCTCTTCTCTGCTGCACTGCTGACTCTGGCGTATAATTGCACATAATGATGTGTGCACAAGAGGGCAGTGTCCTTTTGGATTTGGGAGGCGTGCACTTATCCACAACATAGTTTACATATTCTCTGCAGAGGCATGCTTCAGTGCCACACCCAGTTTGGTCATGAGAGTTGAATCACGATAAAACCAGAGACAATGTGAATAGGGTAGAGGATGATGATTAGTGTGTCCTCACAGATGGGTCCACTGGGTCGTTGGTCACGCCCCTCAGAGTGGCTTTCAGGGAGTTCTTCATGAACGGAGCCAGCATGAGCAGCGCTTCCAGGTAGTAGCCAATGGAGCGCTGCGGGTGACAGTCATGTTCCACCGTGCCGCCATTCAACAAGCCAGGCTGGTAGAATAACACAGTGCCTGGAGGGGACAGTGAGTTTCACATTTTCAATAGGGACTGTATGCGAGAACATTTTCTTTCTTTCTAATTCCTTAAGCAAACAGGGGTTTCAAACATGTGACGGATGTGAAATTGGAGGAATACAAATATCTCAGGGTGAAACACTTGGTTCATACACATTGAATATGCATGTCAACCTAGAAAGACAAGTTATAGCCTTTGGTGATGAGCGCTGACAAGTTTATACAACATTTCCTGCCTCCTGATTATCCTGAACATTACCCACTTGTAAATGTCTGACAATCTCGTCCTGCGATGGAAAGGTAAACACCAGAAAATATCCAAACCCAGTTTTACAGGATTTAGGAAAAAAGGCAGGAAGCCTGAGAGTAGGAAAGAATGACAACACATGAAACTACAAGTGGTACAAATACTGCATGTCTGCAGCTAAAATAAGTATTTGCAGGTGAATGCCATCACACTTTCACAAGTGTCATCCTTACCTGTTTGGTTGATCTCTATTCTGGAGCCATTGGTCACTTTGTCTAAGAGTCTGATGAAGCTAGCCTCAAAATCTGCAGAGGAAGAAGAAAAACAGTGAATCAAACAATAACACATATTGTCTTAGTTCGAGCCAACTTATTAGATGTCAGCAATAGCATTAGCACTGCAATCTAAAGCATTATTTTTCTTTTTCCACATTGGCCCTGGAACTTTCTGGGGTCAGTCCGTGAAGTTGAATTCTGGATCTGGTCATAACACTGGAAAGTTCAGACGATCCTCCTCACGCACATCTGTCGAGTTCAAGTCCCACAAATCAAAATCCAAACGCATTCCTCTTCGTGCAACATCACAACACAACACAAACTCCCTACATCACGCCGAGGCTGCATTCGTCCCCCATTAACCACCAGCGCCCTCCTCCTCCCCCCCACCCCCACGCCCGACGCCCTGTTGACCAGCCTCACTCCCAACTGCGTAACAGCTAGCACGTTAGCCTCAGAGCTAACTGCGACGCCACGCGCGGAGCGGGGGCAGAGACTCACCGCGCAGCCCCGGGTCGTCCTCCTTCCACCGGATGCTCTTGATCTTCACCCGCTTCCCGCTGAGCGTGGACAGCACCAGCCGCTGCCTGAAGAAGTTGCAGCCGTCGTACTCGAGCCCGTGGCTGGCCATGGTGTTGTTTGTGTTCGGGCGTCAGTGGGAATCCACGTGTGTTTGGACAGGAAGACGCGCGTGGTGGGAGGGGACGGGTACGGTAGAGGCGGAGGGACACAAAGCATTTATTCGGTTCGGTGATTGGCTGCCGTGCTGCGGCTGAACACCAGAGGGCGCCAGATCAGCCTTCAGTCAAACAAAGTGGGCGTGGTGGGATTATGACGTTGAGCCTTAAAGGCACAAAACCGGATTAAAATGTAAACAATAGGAATTATCAATGTTTACCCAAATTATTAAATTTGAATTGTCAAGGATCGTGAACAGATAAAAAAGTCTAATGCGATAGATAGAGAGATAGATAGATAGATAGATATGAGTATAACAATATATATACAGTTTAGAGGAACAGTTGTGACACCACGTGGCCTTAAAGCAGTATTGCACTGACTTTGCAAACAAAAGGAACCAGACCCAGTGGTGGGAAAAGACTTATAAGTGAACTACATGAGTGCCTTTATGAGTCTCTTTTTTAATACATCGTGCTCTTATTCTTTTTCTGTTTCTACATTCCAATAATTTAGTATCCTCTTCTGCTCCTATGAGAGACAACAAAAATCATAACGCTTATGGTTATTGTTAATTTATCAATTAATTAATTATTTTTCATAATGATTTAATTGCTTCATTTTACTTAAAGTTATTGTATTGTTGTTTATTGCCATGTTATATATCATATTAAATAGTATATAGTATGAGGTGTCAATTAATCCACTTACTCCATCTGAATGTATAGATCATGACGGACAGACATTTAAAAAAAAAAAGATTTTTAAAAGCCAAGCCACGCCTATTTCCGCTAAATAAAGTGGTTGACAGGTCCGATTGGCCAATCAGCAACCAATGCGGAAGTGAGCACGGTTTCACTTCATGTAAACTGAGCCGGAAAAAAAACATCCAGGCATCATCAGCCTCCCCCGGGCAGAGGAGGAGACCCTGCCCGTGCTTTGACAGCTCCGTGCGGACGTGTCAGCGACCATTCAACCGTGAGCCACCGCCGGTTTACACGGTTTGATTTCGGGGGACGCCAACTCCCTCGAGCTAACTGAACAACCATTCGCTCGAGGCTAACCGGCAGCGTTGCTAAAAGACAAAAAAAAGTATGACGTTGAACTAGCAACTTGTTAGCTGGCTAGCGGCGGTGTGGTGGCTAGCCAGCGTTAGCATCCACACCGTGTCACCCTGTCATCACTTCGGTAACTACCTTATTATTTCATACTTTCATTTATCTTAGAGTTTTATATATTGCAGAAGCGTTAGCACCGCTTTAGCTTCCTATAGCTAGCCTCTGTCTTTCTCCACAGGCTAACATTAAGGTGTTGGTCGTGGATCAGCTGTAGCTTGTTGTTCCCGCACGGGTAGTGGTCAGCTGGAGGCGTGTGTGTTTGGGGATGGACGCATCCAGACAGCAGCAACAATTGCAGGATAATCACGGTGGAGACATCGGAGATGGAGTTGGCCTCTCCACGGACATGAGCAACACTGGGGCCGTGCAGGACACCTGTGCCCGCTGGACTGCTTGATTTTCTGTGGGCGCTGGACAAAGGGACCGGAGTTTCTTTGTCCACATTAAAGGCAAGGACACATGAGGTGGATAA
Source organism: Pseudorhombus dupliciocellatus (assembly GCA_016785235.1). Classification (NCBI taxonomy): domain Eukaryota; kingdom Metazoa; phylum Chordata; class Actinopteri; order Pleuronectiformes; family Paralichthyidae; genus Pseudorhombus; species Pseudorhombus dupliciocellatus. Next base: position 713,662 of record JAFBJW010000151.1, on the reverse strand, counting down.
GAAGTACACTTTGCACTGTGCATCCTTCTCACGCTGGAATGATGTTCAAGATCCTTCTGATCACCAGTCTTCTGGGCTTGGTGAAATGTCAGGAAAACCATAGCATGACACAAGAGGAGAAGACTGTTATCAGGTAATCATACATGACATATTGATGTTCCCGATCAGTGCTAATTAAAGTCTTTTCCCATTTGATTAATTTGTGTTTTTCACTTTTGGTAGGGACCAAATTGTTGAAATGTTCGATCATGCTTACGGGAGTTACATGGTAGGTTTCTCTAGATTTCTCTCTCGGGCACCAAAGTGTTTGTGCATTGTGAAAGGTGTCTATAATGTATAATTTATAAACCTCAACTATTTTTTGTTTATACTTGGCACTTGTAATCAAACTCAGTTAAGATAAGTGCTGTTCAAATAGAGGCTTAATTATTTTTCCCTTAATATGTGGTTCAGAGTTTGAAGTCTAGGTCTGTGTCAATACCATATACCAGAGTCTACACGTCTTAAAGGATTTACTATAAAAAAGCCAAGTGTTATTTGGTTTGTTGTACAGCCACATACTAGTAAACAATTCTCTGTCGCAACCTGTCCTAAATCTTAATCCTAGACCAGCTGGAATACATGACACACAGAACAAAGTACTGCTAGTGATGGGGCAGTTGCATAAGCCTGGACTGCTAATTTTTTTTTCCCCTCTAGAGAATTTTCATCCCCCCGGCCATGTTTCCTTAATGACCCATTTTCACTGTACCATGATATGAAGCCTAACCACTCACTGCTGTTTCTTTGGCAGAAATATGCCTATCCAGCAGATGAACTGATGCCTCTGAGCTGCAGGGGGAGAGTCCGTGGCAAGGAACCCAACAGAGGGGACATCGATGACTCCTTGGGAAAGTATGTTCATCTTCCACTGGTATCCCAAGCCTAGAAAGATCCAGGGAGGTTAATGAGGCCAGAGTAGTTAAATTCCTTCGGGAATGACATTAGTTGTCACAGAGAAACATAACTTATTAAAGCACCTGTTAATTTACATTTCTCATATAAAACCTGAAGATACTGTCCTAGATTCTAGTGAAATGAAATGATATTTAATAGGAGGTTTTACATTATATACTTTATGTATGACATATATCATAATGTCATTTCACTGCAGATGCAACAGATTTGACATTTAACAGCCAGTAGCTCATTATAAATTGAACAGGATCAATGGAAAAGTGGGACACCAGTGCCACTGTGCTCCCCTAGTATAACATTTCTTCCTCTCTGTAGGTTTTCTCTCACATTGATTGACACCCTTGATACCCTGGTGGTGAGTACATGCTTCTCCTGTTTCCAAGCATGAAGTGTTGTGTGTTTGTCACTATATGTTTTTGGACCTTTTGTGCCTAATTTTAACAGTAGATATGTGTTCTCCTGTCCTTTTTTGTCCGTGAGCAGGTGTTAAACAAGCTTGATGAGTTTGAGGACGCAGTGAGGAAAACTTTGAGTGACGTACGCCTGGACAACGACGTGGTGGTGTCTGTGTTTGAGACCAACATCAGGGTTTTGGGGTATGAAACATGTTTGTAATGCATTCATGTTCTTTTAATAGTAGAAGGTTTTTGGATCTGACTCTACCTCAGTACAATAATATATCCCAAGTTAACAGAAATGTCCTCCAGAGTTTCTACTGCATACATAATGTTTCTTCTCTTTGTTCATCTCACTCTCATCAGAGGGCTCCTGGGGGCCCATGTGATGGCTGACCTGCTCCGACAGCGAGGGGACAGGATGCAGTGGTATCAAAACGAGCTCCTGCACATGGCCAAAGAACTGGGCCATCGATTGCTGCCTGCCTTCAACACCACAAGTGGCCTTCCCTACCCTAAGGTGCTCCTTATTTATTTATGAATATCACAGGATTGTGTTCTGGATCTTAAGTATGCAAATGCAACAACATCATTGTCAAGAGCATGTTGCTTATTTTAGTAAGTAATATTTTGAACAGTGTGAACTGAGTGAGAAGACATCCATCTTGCTGTCTTGGTTTTTCCAGGTGAATCTGAGGTATGGAGTCCTGAACCCACTTTCACGCACAGGTACAGAATCAGACACCTGCACAGCCTGCGCAGGAACAATGATCCTGGAGTTTGCTGCCCTCAGCAGAATGTCAGGAGAGTCTGTGTTTGAGGTATTGTTACCCACTGCCTCTCTATGAATTACTTTGCAGTGTACACATCTCTGAGGAGACTCGGATCGAAATTAGGAATACAGTATCCAGCACATAATATACAGAGGGATGCCAGTCCTTCAAAGATAAAATCACATGATAATGATGAACTGTTCAATACATTCTGTTTTACAGGAGTATGCCAGGAAGGCTATGGATGTCCTGTGGGAGAGGAGGCAGAGATCAAGTGACTTGGTTGGGACTGTCATCAACATCCATAATGGAGAATGGGTCCGCAGGGGTGAGGCAAATAGATACGGACACTTACAGACAGTAACATCAAAACTTTGATATAGGACAGATATGAAACACACCAGTACTATACTGAGGACTGCTGCTTACATTACAAACATAGACAGCTCTGTATTTGACCCACATCGATTCACCTCTGTGTTTGTAGAGAGTGGAGTTGGTGCTGGTATTGACTCGTACTATGAATATCTGATGAAGGCCTATATTCTTCTCGGAGATAATGTTTTTCTTCAGAGGTTCAACATTGTAAGTTTTCCATCCCTCCACGCATTTGTCTATAAACTTGTCTATTCCATCTAGCATCTGAAGTATTCAAGCCCTATGTTGCAATGTTTCTACATATTATTATTATTATTATTGATTTGAGACTCTAATCTAATCTAATTTTCATAATGTTTGTCTATAACAGCACTACAGTGCAATTATGAAGTACATCAGCCAGCCCCCCCTGCTGCTCAATGTGCACATGCACAACCCCACTGTGAGCGTGCGCAGCTGGATGGACTCCCTCCTGGCATTCTTCCCCGGCTTACAGGTCAGGGGGGTGCACTCCCTACATGCACTGGGTTAACCACTTGTAATGGGACTGAAGTGATATTTTATTTTTCACACAGGTTTTAAGAGGAGATCTGAAACCGGCCATTGAGACTCACGAGATGCTTTACCAAGTCACCAAACAGCACAAGTTTCTTCCAGAGGTAATAAATAGAAAAGTTAAGGTATCACTGAATATTAATTTTATATGTGTAAATGAAATGATTGTGTTGAAACTTATTCTTTATTGGTTCCATTTTATGGGAAGATATGTATCAATACAATTAAATGATTTTTTTTCTCTTTCTTTCTTTTTTTTGTCTTTCTTTGGTTGATCTGCCTGCAGGCTTTCACTACAGAGTTCAGAGTTCATTGGGGCCAACACCTGCTGAGACCAGAGTTTGCAGAAAGCACCTACTACCTCTATAAGGTGAAGACGCTGATTGGACAGTGTAGATAAACTCAAACATTGTTCTTAGCTTACATGGGAGAGTTCATTGGTGTTTGGGTATCAGTATTGGGATAAGCCAGTCAGAGGCAAAGTAGAGGCAGGTGTGCTTCTATATTGGTGGGGAAAATAATGTATTTGAATTGAATTTGATTTCTGCAGGCCACTGGTGACCCCTACTACCTCAGGGTGGGTCAGTCCATTGTGGAAAAACTCAATGCCTACACCAGGGTGCCTTGCGGGTTTGCTGCTGTTCAAGATGTCCGCACTGGGGCACACGAAGACAGGTATCATGTGAGAAAGTTGTCATTTCAGACATGAATGTACCTTAAATGTGTCATTTTTTGAAGTTAACGGTATGAATGCTCATCTCTGATGAAGGTTTCCTCTTGGGTATGTTTTATAACTTCTGCAGGATGGACTCCTTCTTCCTGGCAGAGATGTTTAAATACCTCTACCTGCTGTTTACGGAGAAGAGCCAGCTTCCCATCAACATCGATGACTACATCTTCACCACAGAGGCTCACCTCCTCCCTGTCTCTCTCTCTATCACGGAGCCGCACTGCCAAGGAAACACGACGGTGAGAACTTGTGACTTCCACAGGTCCAACTGTTATAGTAGATCGCAGTAGATTGGCATAGTGTGTCCAAATGTACTACCTGAAAACGTTTGTTAAATTGTGGCTGATCTTCTCCAGGAGACTGTTCCTGTTTCCCAAGAAGACGATCTGTTCACACACTCCTGCCCCAGCACAGAAACATTGTTTCCCAATAATCCTTCATTTGCCAAAACCATCCGGGACGGCTTCAAATATCTCACTGGGGTGGGGCGAGTCTTCCGGCCTTTACCTGTCAGGTCTGTCAGCTTTTGATTTTAGAGTGAAATCACTACAGGAACCTGTTAGCTGTTGTTACTATTTCAAGTTGTAACCTGTGTGTTTGCACTCAGGGAATTTGATCTGCCTCTCCATGATAATGGCTTGGAGCCGGTGGAGTTTTTGAAAAGCATGGGCATCTCTCTCACTCCTCTGAATGAGGTAACAGCTGGGGAACCTGGGAGTCGGATGGTATTTGTGTGCTCGTCTCAAGACTTGAAGTTCTGCCAGAATTTCTTCATCATCTTACTAGCCATGTTGTGTGTCGGGACTGTTTACTTCATCAGCCCTTCCCTTGGTTATGTTTCCAGCTGTGATGGGATTAGGAAACATGTCAATAATAGAATATGGATTTTTGATCTTATTTAAATGGATAATAAGGATTGGGTTAATTACGATAATGAAATGAAAATTGGGTCATGATGATAAATCTACCGCTTTAAAAAAAATGCCTGGAATATGACATTATTTTCCACCCAGTTTTAAAAATATCAATGTCTTCTGCAGCAGAAAGGAGTGTACAGGGTAAAGCTTGTGGCCGAGGTGAGTCAGACCTTGGAGGAGGAAGAGGTGATGCCTCATATCGTGCAGCTCATATCACCCCCGTTTCTGGGTCGGACCGTCCTTACAGCCGGACCTGCCAAGTTTGGAATGGACCTCTCCAAACAGGAGCATGGGGTAGGCTCCCAGTGTGACAGTGATATAATATACAGTGTCTCTGACAAAGCTTGGAAACAAGTCATTTAACCCCTCCCAAGTTGCACAACAACTTACAACAACTAACCCTGCCACAGGTGAAAGGCAGCATAGTGAAATCCTCCCCCTACAGTGCCTGTGGGCCGATAGAAAATGCAGAGGAACTTGCAGGCCGCATTGCTCTGGCGCTGCGTGGCGACTGCATGTTTGCTGCAAAGGCTCGTTGGCTTCAAGAGGCTGGAGCCATCGGAGTCATCTTTATAGGTGAGGACCTGAAATGAGAGTTTAACTTTTAAATAAAAGTCACTCTAGCAATTTCAATCTTTTTTTTTTTTTTAGACCACCGTGAAGGAAGTAATAGCGACGAGACCCCCCTCTTCCAGATGGTTGGCGATGGAGACTCCACTGAAGACATTACCCTGGCTTTGGTCTTCCTGTTCAGCCGTGAAGGGGCAGTGCTCACTGCTGCCCTGGAGGAACATCACAATGTGGACGTGCTGCTGCTGCCCAAGGAGAGGCAGCTAGGACACGGTGAGAGGCAGGAGGAGGCAGATTGGAAGGATGAAGCAGTGATAGTTTATCATACCATAAGTCACGCTGTTGACAATATACTGTATATACAATGCAATTTTCTGTCTTTTCTCCTCCTTGTCCAGATAAGACAGACAAACCTTTTGGCATGAACATCAAACTCCGCCTCACAGAAGAGGGGGAGCAGGAAGACGGATCAGCCAGAGGGCCCACACTGGAGTTTATCTTAGATAAAGAAGAAGTGCTGCTTCACGAGCAAGAGGAGCCGAGAGCTGCTCCACAGCAGGAGCTGTGCTCGAAGGCAGCAGAGAATGACAGGACTGAACCATGTTCAGACTCAGATTCATCTCAACACACAAACTCTGGACCAGACACAAATCCCGGACCATGAAGCAGCCAAGTTTCTGAACACTGCTCCTTGTCAGTTTCAGATTGGCACGTGCCTCGCAGCCCCTCACTGCCCCACATGGAGCCCTAACTGACCCAGCTTGCATGTTTACAGCCAAGCAGTGTGATGGTCGCACTCATATCCTGCCTTGAAACATAAATCTGTATTTATTAGACAGTCGGTCAGTTGTAGCTTTGATTCTGTGCGGTGCAGGAAGTGAGCGGTTAATGATCTCATGAGACTAAACTCAAGTAGTTGAAAGGCCAAAAACTGCAGGATGAGTGAGCTGGGCTGGTGCTTTCTAAACCTCGTCTGTAGTATTACTACTGTGGGCACATAGAATGTGCACATGGTGATTATGACATAGATCATTAACAAAAGATTAACTCACCTCAGAGTAGAAGAACAACATAGATAAGGCAACACAAATCATGTTTTTATGCAATGCAGTTTGTTTTTAATCTAGATGGCACCTTTCACAAGAACAAGTACTGTTTGATATTCCTTGATGAGTCATTACTTGGCCAGTAGGTGGTGTTAGCGACTTTTAGCTCACAGTACTGTAGTGTTCGTAGATGAAGGAGAAGAACTGGGGCCTATTTGGAAAGTTTCTTTTACTTTTTAATAGTAAACAACTTCAGGGAATTGTGTATGTGTTTTGCTATGATGTCCGTGCAAAATGTGCAACAACTGTAATACCTGTAAAACATCTCACCCTCATCGCAACCTGAAATCTTTATCCACTGAATTCATCACCAATCCTTTTCTCTTAAGGAAGCGTCTCATTCTAAAAACATCATCAAAATGACCAAAGCTGATTTTATTGGAAAATATTTAGCGTAAAGTGACTCTGGTTCACTTCAGATGCAGTAACAGTTGTGGTGGTCTCTGACTGCTTTGCACTTTGAAACACGGGTATGATTATCTGTGTGAGATCCAAACAGAAATGACCATTCAGCCTGTCTTTGCATGCGTGTGTGTGTGGGTACAAACTTTGTTTTAAGGGTTAGACATTTACTTTGTTAAGGTAAAGGTCGGGGTTAGGAACTGGCAAATGCATTATGCAGATCCTCACTAAGATGGAAGTGGAAGAATGTGTGTGTTGCCGTAGTGATGTCTGAGGAATGTTTTGCGTCATGTCAAATGCAACTGTAAAGACCAATTGTTGTCATCTAATTATTTCAACACCATGACTAACACAACTGTACTCCACTAATCCCTTGGAAGGATTTTCTATCTTGTATTTTCTAGTTTTAAATTCTGATTGTTTTTTTGTTTTGTTTTTTTTTTAATTAGAAATATTTTAGTTTTTCCCACATTCACACTAATGAAGTTGTTACTTGGGGCATTATTGCATACAATGATATTATGCAACATTTGAGAAAGATGCATAACGCTAATTATTTCATTCATGTTCACTCGCTTTTTTTTTCTCAGCATTAATTTGTCGCTGGTGTTTTGGGGTCTTGTGGTACATGAAATGTGAGCTGTAGTTTTTTTATGGGAAAAGCAGTGAATGTTTTCTGTCATGTTTTGTACAGTGGACTTTTTCCCTATGCTGCTGTTTTTTTGTTATTTCTTAATCCAACTTGACAATATATTTTTATGTTGAGCCTGTGTGGGGCACTGCCCAACCCATATACCTCAGGACTGTGTATGTAACTGATCACCGGAAAAAGGACCATGGAAAAGAGGTGTTTGTGTGTTGGAGGGGGGTCTTTTTCTTTTTTACTTTTTATTTAATTTTAATTCATTGACCAGTGGCTGAATAAGTGCCAAAAAAGATGCATGACAGCGCTGCGGTTTCCATTTCCTATGTTCAGTTTCTGACTGTGAGCCGAGGAAGTGCGTCAATAAACTCAAAAATCCCAGTTTCAAAACTTTACCCTCTTTTTTTCTGTATTTGAGGATTCAGTCTGCGTTGTCATTCAACTGGAAATGTGTGTATTGATTGTCTTTCAGCTCTGTCCAAACAAACCGGCCGGTTCAGTCTGCTCCCTGACTGTAAAAGAATAACAGAGTCAATGGATGCTATATACTTATTGTTTGTCTATGTGCAGTATATTCACTCCTTGTCTCCTCAGGTAACACCACCGCAGCTGCTTCCCTCTGCTGAGATGGCAGACCCTCCCTTATCTGCTCATCAAGCACCGTCTCCATTATCATGAGCTCAGCCGTGTCACGTGGTTCTGATGAACACACGTAAATAGATGGTAAGTTGCTCAACCATTAAATCACTTTTGATGAATGCACGTCCCCGGTCTTTCTACGTCATCACGGTGTCACGTAATCTCCGCGCTGTCCGGTCTCTCATTAAAGTGCTGCATTCAGGGGCGATAAGGAAAAATAGATTTTACATCACGAGACATTAGCTTAATGGAAACTTATTGGGTTTTTGGTTATCAGGGCGAGTGGATATTAGAGTCAATATTATTTTATAATTCTACTTTTTAAGGAAATAAATGAATGCAGTAAAACATTCCTCTTTGACCGAGGAGAGTTTGTATTGCATTCTAATCTGTTCTATTTAATTTGCTCTGTTTTCAAGGTAGACCGTGAAGGGAGCAAGTCAAACACGAGCACACGCACACGCACTCTTTCTCTCCTCCTGCTGCTCCTCCTCCTCCTCTATCTTTAGCGCAGCGGTGGATTACCTTGTGCGCACTGTGCACACAGACCGACCTCCGGGGCGACCTGCTCGGCTTATCCTTGCCGCACGTCTCCTCCGAAGCCCCCGTCACGTTGAACAGGTCGACTGATAGAAACCACACCGACTCCAGAAAACTGCGATGGGGGAATGACAAACGCCTCCGTCCGCGCCTGTGCCTCTCCGTGCCCGAGAAGAAGAGCCCGAGGATGCTGCCTCCCTCCAGCCCGAGGAGCGCACGCCTGCGCCGGGCCTCGCTGCTGCTGTTCGCCGCGGTGCTGCTATGCGTGTGCTCCGTCAGCTGTGGCCTTCCAGGTGAACTACACAACTCTCACACTGACACACAACACGACCAGAGTTGATGTGGCTTCACTGGCGTTGGGCTCTGACACAGAAACACAATTGTACAGATTGTCAGGTTACAACAGCCCAGTATAACGCATTGGTACTTTCTATATTACCACTATTTCTAAATCCTAATATATTCTAATAGTGTGTAGACATTGCTGGTTGTTCCTCTGTGCCTCGTTTTACTTTTCTACTTGTTGTCTACATTGAATTTTATTGTAAAGCATTTCCCTTGCAGATATGGTTCTAATGTGTTATTATTTTAACTTATGCCTTTACTCTTATACTTTTACTTCTTTTGCCATATACAGTATGTAGTAGTAGATCATAATATGCAGATCTGTATGAAGTCATCACATATATTTTGGTTTTTACCGTCTACCTTTACAGCACCTTCTTAAGGTTCTTGTACTTTATTTGAACATTGTTCCCAGTAATCTGGTACTTTTTTACTAGCTTTTTAAACATTTTATTCTGAAGTATTTCTCTCATTACTCTCGTTCCTTCCCATTGAACTACAGTATTTCATTTTAATCTGATTTATGACCTGATTGTGAAAGAGCTATGCATTTATTGTTGTGATTTATGGCTGCACCTTTTTCTTTATTTGCTTCAGCTCATCTAGTTTTGACAAATAATAATTCATCCCCATGCCTGTGAAACACTCGAATCTTACATCTTATTTGAGGGATGGTGTTAATCTGACCTAATGTCATTAATATGTGTTATTACACCGTATTTATTTTAGCTGTTAGTGACATTTATAAACACATTCACTGATGTATTCCTTTACTTCTCATGTGAGCAACTGGTTCCTCTGGAAATGGGTTTGAGCTGGTTTATGGGCATTTAGATAAGCAGCATGTCGGCTTTGAAACACCGTGGGAGAACCAACAGCTGGACTGTCATATGTGATCTGTAGCCTTTATCTGACACACATACACCCACACAAAATACACGTACCACTTTGTCCCCTACAAAGATTATTTATCTTAATGCGCAACTAAATTTTATTGTGCATGGCGAAGAGGATGAACAGAATGGTGATGCAGTTTCCAGCATGTTGCAGATTTTCCACTTGTGTGGGTTGTGATTTCATGTCATGTGTGATTTCCACACAACGCCTGTAACATTTGAATGCACCTTGTAAAAGGTTATCAGCGTGAAAACGTAGCACGAGGGGAAATTACAATATAGCTTTAATCAAATGTGAAATTGCTTCTCTGTGGATGCAGAGCAAAGTTCCTTGAGTCATAGCTTCATTTCCTTTTTTTTAATTAAAGATCATTAAAAATACTGGAGGTGCTTGGAAAGCCTCAAATAGCTCATCCAGTGTTGCAGCGAGGGTGGCAACAGCATGAAGGGCCCAGCAGGTCAGGTGTTTGATTCAGCAAATATCGACGCCTCATCATGTGTAAACACAGCGAGCGCTTTCACAGAACACTGGGTCCTCAGGGTGGAGGGAATCCAGAATCTCCATACGGCCTAATTAATTACAAAACCTGTGTCTCGTCTGCAGGCTGATAAACAGAGCGAACTGCATTCATTTGCAGAATTACTTTCTTGATCCAGGTTCAGTGGAGCAGTTTGAATCAGCAGCAAATTCATTCTGGTTAATTCCAGGAGAGTGTCTGCAGTGCATGTCTGAAAGCTGCTTCATTGTTCTGTAAATGCTATCTCCATCCATCTTGAATATTGTATTTCAACTTTGTCGACGACCAAACCCACATTGAAGCAGTATGCTATGTTTTTTTTCTGGAAAAGATCCATGTCTCACACAAACACAGCTAATGGCTTCCTGTGTGTTCTGGCCACCCCCTGCAGCTAAATTAGTCACCTGTGTTGTAGTTGTGGATTCAGAGCACACACAAACACAGAGGGGATGACCAACATGTATGACCAAGGAATAAGTTCAGTGTGTGTTTGTTTTTAGAAGGCTGGTTCTGGGACATTCTTTATTTCCTTTAGGGTGGGAGAATAGATTCTGCCTTTCACCTCCAGAGAGGTTGAAGTGGGGCTGAACTGTGCTCTGTCACGCTTGGTGAGCCGCAGGGTCAGGGAAAGACTTCAGGAAACAGAACATGGTGTCTCGGCTGGAATGAGGAACAGGACGGTGGTTCAACAAAACATGTATAATCTCTATAATGTCTTATTCCCGTCTTCGTTGTATTTGAAGTCAGCGTCTCCAGGAAGTGATTCAGAAAAGGCACTTTAACGTTAACGAGTGCTCTGGTTTCAAATGGTGCGTGTGGTCTTGCTCTTGTGGTGCTCGAAGACCAGAAGGAGAAAATGACCACAGCATCATGTGGTGTCACTCAGTCATCACGGTGAGATCACACAGCCGCCAGGAAAGATGTGTTGATGTCACTGTGGTCGCTGTTGTCTCAGTGGTCTCGAGGGAAAAGGTGGTCAACCAAGGTTTTGTGGCGGAGGTCAACACAACACACACACACACTCTCGAATGAGAGAGAGTTGGCAACCAGAGCTCTGCAGGAAATGAGAGGGCCACATTTAATCAACTTACAGATGAAAGGCTGCTGCCTCATCTGCCCTTTACCACCAGAACCCCGACAATTTACTGTGTCAACTGTCAAGTGTTTGTCTTCAGGTGAAGCCACATCCTCTCCAAGAGGGTGAGTCTGTCTTGACACAGAGAAGTAGATCCGGCAGATCCTTGGCTGTATTCTCACACGTTCTCACTTGGACAGCATGGTCAGATTTTTACGACTGAGGCATTTGCGTTCAGCGCTTGTAATGGAAGTGAAGTAATGGAAGTAGTCCATTTCACAAAGTAGTTGATTGTGGTCATTCCAGTGAAAGGAATAAACTGTCAGCAGGACTGCCAGCAAACATAAAGAAACAAAGGTTAACTCAATCAGCCTGAACTCGGCTGGGTCTGCTGCTCTGCTCCACTGTCATCCTAATGACACAGTCATTATCCCTTGTGTAACGCATTAGACCGGCCTTTGTCTGACATGACAGAAGTCTCTGCGACGGACAGACGCTGCAGACGATACGGACGGAGAGGAGACAAGGAAACAAAGAATTGTTTGCTTGTTCTTTTACAAACTTAGACTCCACAGAGCAGGAACTTTTTTCCTTCTTCCTCTTCACCTTCATACACAGCGCAGCTATTCATATATTTACTGCCTCAGCATTATGGTGTCTGTGTGTGTGTGTGTGTGCGCGCCCACACACCGGTGCAAAGCCACGCTCCATTTAAAACCCGCAATGCCAGAGAAATGTACACGTAGGAGTCATTGCATCAGATCGGTTACCGTTGTTTTTTTTTTTTCCATCTCGTTTTCTGAGAAATTAAATAATCTGGGTCAGCATTGCAGCTGTTTCCACTGTGTCATTTCCAATTATTCACAATTATTATGGCTCTGTTTTATCTGAACCAGAAAGTTCATCACCTCACCATTCCACGAAAGATTTTCTGACTTAAGATTTTTATCAAGGTCATTATCTTGTTACCTCAGAGAAACAATTCAAACCGTGGTTTTTTTGTCTTTCCACTGAACGCCTCATACCTCTGTAACATCTTTGCACTGACGCTAGACTGACGCTGCCGATAAGGAATCAATATTGTCTCACGTCCTCGACAGAATGTCGCCATGTGTGTTGATCCTGACTCCCGTCGCACAGAACCAGTTCGTCAGCTGATGAAAACAAAGCATTCGAGACTGACGTTTGTTTGATTTTGTCATTTGAGAGCGCCGCGTGGTGAATAATCGGGACTCACAAAGACACACACAGACTTTACACACTGAAATGAACCCTGTGGTTAGTGAAGAGCGGGGTTCCACTTGATTTGAAGTGCTTGGCTTGCTTCCTGTCTGCCATCCGAGGCTCAGGAAACACACACAATGGGAGAGCACGACCCACTTCCTGTTTGCCTCTCCCAATCTCTCCTTCTCCTTTGCACTGCATCCAAAGTATTTATTGAAGGAGTCAGAGTGAACAGTGACACGATCTGCCCTGACAAGCGTGGGTGGAGGTGTGCACCAGCAGCAGCAGATGGTTAGTAAAGCCATTTGTCAGTGGGTCCAGGGACCACTCCGTCCTTCGCGGTCTCATTAGCACCATGTGGGAGGCTCATGAATGCAAAGCCGCCTCCTGACAACCACTTCAAATTCACTTTATAGGCTCCTTTTGTTGTGGAGCTGCTTTGTCTCACTGTCACCTGCATCATATTGCCTCACCTGTGTTAGATAATGGTCACATTTAATACTGATTCAGCCAAACCATGTTATCTCAGTGGCACTGGTTTTCATGGCAACAATAGGAGATCGGTGCTGAATGCAGTTTTTATTCATCTGCAGCTCTTTCATGATTTTCACACTTTATTTATTTATTTATTTATATTTAACACCACCTGTGTGTTCTCTCCACAGCTCTGCCTCACATGCTCATTACAGCGTACACACATACCGTGGGGTTCTGTTCCTGAATGTATGAGCTGGGTGTGCGTGAGGAGAATAAATTGCATCTATTGCTGAGACTGCAGTAGGTTCCAGCACATTAACTTTCCCATGTGATGAATGACAGATGCAGCAGTGACCAGAGGTGTCGAGACTCAGGCTGCATTTTCATATTTAACAGTGAGGATATTTTAAAAAGTCCAACGTCCAGCTGTTTCTTTTTTTAACAGGAATTAAATACATCTTCAGACGCCTGTGATTCAGTACGTATGGAAGAAAAAAAACTTAATTGAAAGGATATATAGAAAAGAGAAAGGATGCATTTAGATATTCGACTTTGGTCCAAACTGTTCTGACCACCCGACATTTAAACACACGGGCACGTATCTGGCATCTGTCTTCTAATCCTTGTGATGCGATAAGGTCTGATAGTTGTCGTTAAGACGCCGAAGGGTTGTTGAGGGTTGCTGATCCGCCGCGATCAGCAGCCGACCTGCACCTGAGCAGCCGGTGATCCTCGGACAGATAGAGTCATTAAACATTTATGATGGAAGGATTTTAAAACAGGAATCGCGACTGAGGGGAGGAGGATCAAAGGAAAGAGAGGGAGCTTGTTAAATTGTGTTTTTTTTTTATAAAGGGCAGAATGAAGGGGGCAAAATCTAACATGACGTAAAAATGACTCATTAGATAAATGGATGCAATTACACATGATGGATGGATAAGGGGAAATGGTAAGAAAGACACGTGGCAGGTAAAAATAGAAGCTGAAGAAGGAGACTGATAATATAATTCAGACGTGAGAATCAGGAGTAAGTGGCGCCTGCCTCTGCACATGTTATGCTCCCAGGGACGTGGAATAACTTGGCAACGAGGTCGAGCCGGTGACACAGCAACTGAACTTTATAGAGGCGGCAGACTTGTTGTTCGGCGATGGGAGCAAAGACAGTGTCAATAAAGCAGAGGCAGCAGTGATGAGAGAAAGAGGGAGTTGTCCACCTGTGTGTTCGTGACTGTGGCACACAGGGCTCTTTCACCCACTGTGACGGACCGAACATTGCACAAAATCGAGGCTTGATTGATTTGCCATCACCGGGCTGGGAGAGAAAAACAAAGCCTCTCAGATTACCTCGGTCCCACGGGCATCAGACCAGTCGGTGAACATGTCGATGACGCGGGTGCTGATCTCCGTGGCTTTGGTTGTTTTCATGGTTGTGTAGTTGGGATTTGTGTGTCCTGGTGTTTCTGCTGCACTGTTCCTGGTACAGGGAGGGCGTCAGCTGTGTTTTCACCCCTGCCTGTGTGCTGCTGGTTGATGATGAGCAAGGTTCATTCATTAACTCTTTCCTTCATTTACCACAATACTCCTGGGCTGATTCCATCTCTGGTACGGTCCTGCTGCTCCACCTGCCCTCTGCTTCCAAACCAGCCTTCATTTGTGGTGTAGGTCAAGCTCTGTGTGTGTGTGTGCGCGTGAGTTTCGACTCCACTTTTGTGTGAAACTGGCGGTAATCAGATGAAGAGCTTATCTAACCTGGCTGCGGGCAGATCTGTCTGCGAGCAGCTGTGGCTCACTCTTTACTTTGGTTTAACCTGACCTATATTGACACAGAGGTGGAGCTGGCCACATTACGAAATGCAGAGAGTGATTCAGAAATGTAGTTTTCTCGCTGTCCAACCCCATTCTGACAACACCCTGCCCAGATGGAGGGCTCGATAACGTCCCAGCAAATGTCAGTGCAGAGAAGCCGTGATGTAACGTTTTATTCCTGAATGGAGCTGACACATCCACACACGGCCGGAGTGTCTGTTCTGAAGGTGAATCATCACAAAGCGTCATCCCACACAGAGGCTCTGATTCAATTGTCTCGTGAAAAGCGTAGTTTCTGTTTGGCGCCAGTGTGTCGGGGATACTAATGAAACTGTTGTCAACCCCCCCCCCATCCTCCTCTCTTCTCTCCCTCTCACCCAGCTGGCCACATATGCCCTCATTACATCGACTGCGCCAAAGAGGGACGCCACTACTGCAAGGTGGGCTCCTCCCGCTGTGGCCCCTGCCTCTTCCCGCTGCAGGAGAACGAGGAGGGACGCTGTGTGGAGAGGAGGCGGCACCATCAGCATGGTAAGAGGAGGAACTGCTCACAGGAACACACTCCAGTGACTCTGTGTTCACACCGGTTTATTTGACCACGTAGAAATCAAAAAAAAATTCCCGTTCCACCCTCTTAGTGATTCTGTGTTCTCTTCTTCAACCTCCTCCTCCTCCATCAATTTGAGCTTTGTTTCTTTATTTCCACTCTGTCCTAGCCTGTCATTCTTTTTTCTGTCCACTGGTCTTCTATCTGCATCCCGTGTCCTCTCCATCCATATCTCTGAGAACCATGGCCTGACTGATCCTCTGTGGGTTTTTTTTTTAATCTGCCCCTGCCCCTGCTGTGTCTGCAACACACACGCACCACCCCCACACTCTGCCAGTTTTAATCACTTAGCTGACATGCATCTCTCTCTCTCTCTCTCCCTCTCTGGTCCTTCGTCTCCATCACTGCATCCGATGCCATCTATTCTGAGAGCCGAATAAATCGTATCATTCTGATTTTCCACGACATGGCATATGACACTCTGGCAATTAGAGAGCAAAATGAAACGTGTGTGTGTGTCTTTGTGTGGCTGGCTTTCCTCTGTGTTGATGTCTGTTGGCAGGTGTGTGTGTGTGTGTCTGTGTGTGTTCTCTGCAAGATTAATAATTTAGATCATTCTGGAGAGCATACAGTACTGACCCGACTCAGATAGTTGGGGGCAGCACTAGAGGTGGAAGTAAATATGAGAGGGGGATGAGGAGAGGGTGATTTGGTCTGTGGATGAAGACGTGAACTAATACTTGGCTTTCTGTTGTGTAGCCTATTTGTGTGTTGTTGTGAATCCAGCAGATCTCAGGCCACAGATAAGCTCCCTAAAGTGGTTACATAAACCCCCGACGGACCACAGAACACAGCGATGCACATGGAGACACACACATGCACGCACGGTGTGGAAACACGATGAATAAACCGTATTTGGAGTGTTTGTCGTCCAGCTGCTGCCTCGCTGGTTTGGCAGTCACTTACAAATCTGAAGTCACCCTGTTCGTTCTCAGAGGAAAAAGAGTGGCTGGGTTTTCACGACGAAACATCAGGTTGGCTGAAATGTCAGAGCTCCTCGTTAAAGCATCAAAAAATACACTTTCTCTCACACAACATTCATAAACTGTTATCAATTTGAGGTTCAGTATCTTGCCCAAGATGAACACTTCAGATGCAGGGGACTCCGGTGATCATCGGTAAACATCAATCAGAGTCCGGCAGGGCCAGTGTCCATCTCTCGTCCTCACACTGTTTTAATGTATTTCAGTTCCCTGATATTTGCACTGACTGGAAATCTGTCTCCTAACGTTTCACTTTTCCAGTCCTGTGAGGACGAGAGTCCACGGCAGAGGAATTAGTGAGGCAGGCGGCTCTTTTTATTGCAAGTAGGACCTGCTTGTGTTTGACATGGAGGTGTGCACTGCCATTGGTAAACATACAGTCTGCCTCAGAGCCATGTCCTGTGCTCTGAAGACGCACAGAAAGAATGATATTTACATGCTGCAAAATTGAACTGTCTATTCCTATGGAACCATAATAATAACCTGTTGACATGGCATTAAATTACATGTTAAGAGCTGGTACTGTTCTAGGTTAACATGAAATACAACAGTGGTGGTTTTTGAAGAATTTAATTTTAAGTTTCAGCGGGAGAGGGTGAAGAGTAATATTGTTGACAAGAGCTTGTGTCTGTATTGGGTAGAGACTGTAGAAAATCTTTGGTTTTTCTCGGGAGAGCAACTGTGCGATATGAGCAAAATCTCATTTCCTGAAAGAGATCACATGATATCTTGATATCGATTCTTCCAATTCCATTTTCGGAATTCTCAGCCCTACACTGTGTTTTGAGCTAGGCCTCCCGAGAGTGTGGGGTTTGTTTCAGTCTGTTCTGAGGAGCAGTTCAATAACAATAATAATTTTATTATGTTTTAGACTTTCCAGCCCCTGTTTGAAGCACCAGCTCCTCATTTAGTTTGCTGTCACCACGTTCACTCTCCTCAGTGGTTGCTTCAGTGATGAAAAATATTACAAAGTACACTGGTAAATACTTCCAAACCAGTACAACATCATCGGTAAAAGAACAAATTCCATGTTAGAGGTCCAGAGTTCAGCTTTATACTTGAATGGACTAAGCGTCAGTACCCTTTATTTACATGAGAATGGGGACACCTAGTGGTGCCATTGTGTATCTTACATTAGGAGGTGACATATTTGGAAATTATTGATATTGAATTAACAAACATTACATCATACTGAAAACTAATTTCAGACATAAAGAAGAACTTCTGCCTTACATGTAGATCCTTTATTATCTATTTGAGTGAGAGAAGAGACTAAAGAAGCAGAAAAACTGGCTCAGCGAACATTAATATACCAAAATGAGGAACTACACCAATTTACATGTATTTTAATGTTATGGATATAACATTAAAATACATTCATAGACTATATCTACATATATTATATTTATACAGACATAGTGCACTGTCAACAGTCCGAGACACTGTGACAGATGTTTTTTTAAAGTTACATAAACAATCGCCCTGCGGCTGTTTATTTTGCTGACATGAGCAAACCAAACAACACATTCAGTTAATAAACAAAGCAATGGTTATGAGGTTATTTACCTTTCCAGTCATAACAGATAACAGTGCCATTTCAATAATTAAGCTAAGCTAGATGTATAATTATTTATATTTGAGGTTGTTGATATGAAGAAAATACACAAAAAGACAAATCGTTATTGTTATATTTAATCGAATATTGTACCATGTTACAATATTTTTTTCTGGAATACTTATTTTACTTAAAATATTTACTTGAGTGAAGTGATGGTCATATTTTAACTAGTCTCATTTAATCTCAGTCATACTGAAAAAACCTCATGTGTAACAGCCTGAAAAATACAGTCAAACATTTTTATTGCACACATTTTTTTCTTCCTTCCATCGGTTTGTGCAGTATTTTTTAAACATTTGTTAAAGGTTAGATATTGACTCAAAGCTGTGTGCGTTCAGCTGTGACTTTTCATAACAAGTGGGAGAGGGAGTCACATATGAATCATGTCACACTAGAACTGCTCATCTTACCAAGGGGTGTTCATCACGTGTGTCATACATTACCTTCCCCATTAGAGGGCAGTAGTATCAATCATAATCAATGAATAGGACTAAAGACGGTCTCAGTGAGGATTTTAAAAAAAAATCACCAGAGGAAATATAACAAGGTTTAGTTTGGAAAAAATCAAGTATTCACTTTACAACAATTATTCAATTTACAAAAAATCCTTCATAATTTAATTGATACTTTAATCAATACTTTTATTTTCTTTATTTTTATTTCAGGTCATTTGGAGTCGATTGGAGTGGTTTTTGTGTGATATATTTTTCAACCCCAATGTTAGGGTTAGAGTTGGGGCTCGACGACTTTTTAGACCAATTTTACATTTACACAATTTATGTCAACAATTTAAAGCTTCATAGATAATATATTTCAGAATATTTCTCAGTTAAATATTTGTACTTAATACTTTTTGGGCCTTTCAAATAAGACAGATTCATTCATCTCATCCAGAGTGTTTACATTCACCCCGAGTGATTTTTTTTCTTTTTGTTCAGATTCCTTTCTAGTGTCGGGATAAAGCATATAATCACATCACAGTTCATCCTGCCATTTCTCCTCAGACAAGACAAATACAACATCTGTGGAATCAGTGTGGTTTCTGTCTTTGTTGTCAAGCAGGAGAGAGCTGGGGGTAGTGAAAGTGTAGTGTGTGTTCCTGCATGGGGTTCAGGGGGGGAGGAGGAAGAAAGGTGAATGGTTTTTAAGTGGGAAAAGAGAACAGCACAGATGTGTGTGAGCCCCAGTCCCTGTTGAGATGTTGAGTGTTTGTTTGTTGTACCCAGCAGCCCCCTGGGAGCCCCTCAAGAGGTTATGGGTCATTATCGAGCTGGTGACAAGACTCTCTTACACAAGGAGAGGTGTGCGTGCTTAGGCAGAGTGTGACGAACTACACACGTACACAAGTCACACTTCTGTTATGTGACACATCAACCTCATCACGCTGTTTTTAAACCAGCCCTCCTCAAGTCTCTCCTCCTCCCTCAAGTCACCTCTACAGTTTTAAACCTGCATTAGCGCACGTTGCTGGCGAGCGCTCGGCCACGGTTGGAGCTCTCTCGCCACCTGCAAACTACAGATGGTGCGTCCCGCCTCCGCAGACACCTGCTATGAAGCGCACTAAATGGTCATTAGTGGTGGGGGGGGGTAAGAAAATAACAAAGCTGACAGTGAAAGTGCTGGCATGTCATATCATATACACATTAGCCCGACCAGATGGCCAGCCTGCTGGAGAGGCAGGGACACTGTAATCGTTAAAAGTGAGAGGGATTTGAGAGGCTTTACATTCCAAAAAAATCCATTTTAATGATAGGCTCCTTCAATTTTTCTTAAGTTTACCTCCTCTCAGACCTTCAGACTCATCAGCTTCATGATCAAATTTGATTTGATATTTGATGTATCACAGGGTCAATAAAAGCTAGCTATGGCCGCTGTTGTGACTTGAGATCAGTGAGGCAAAGGTGCCCCCCCCCCGAAAGGCGCCCCCCCCCCCCCCCCCCCCGCGGTGCTTCCTCCTGTGGCCACACACACACCGTCGTCTCCCTGGTGACCACGACAGTGCTGCAGGAATGTGGATCACTGTCTGGCCTTAAGGGCTGTTAACAACCGTTTAGTATTGTCCCCACTTTTTTAACCAGTTCACAAACAAACAAGACACATGGACACACTCCCCGTCCATCACTTCAGAGACAGAGCCCCGAAATAGACATGTTGAGAATAGACATGGATACATCTGCCCTATTCAGGTCTCTCTCTCTCTCTCTCGCGCTCGCTTGCTCTCTCTCACAGGTTTTGGACAAGACTCATCATTTTAAGTGTTTTTTGAGCAGAAGTACTTCAAAAGACTTCAATCTTTACCATTTTCCAAAATATCCTAGACAAAACATTGACCTTTGCTTTTAATAGAGGCAACATTTTTTTCAATGAAATGTGTAGGTAACTTTAAATCTTGTTTGTCTACAGTGACGTTGGACACGGACCTGGATAAAGAGATCGATTTCCTTCAGTCTGTTCTCGCAAAACAGGAAGTGTCAGAGATCAAATCTCCACAGAAGCAAACCAAGCATCATGGTAATCACCGCAAGAATAATCTTTATGATCTTTCTCATCTTTCTGATGCCTGTTTTACTCTTGCTGCTCAGTTCTCCACTGAGACTAATATATCTTATGTTTTCTGATCATACCTCTGTCACCTCCGCCTCTCGCAGGTGCCGTTAACTCCGAGACAGATGGTAAAAAGACGGATGCCTCTGAACCTGACCAAAAACACCAGACCAGTCCCTCTGATGAAAGAGCGCATGCCGCCACCCCTCCCCCACACTCCGCCCCCCCTGACCCACCGACCCCGCAGCCCAGAGTCACTGGAGCTGAGGGCCGAGTGGCGCCCTTGCTGGTCCCGGCACACAAGGATGACACGATCATCGTGGGTGAGTGCGACTTGATGCATGGAACGCTGGGACAAATGACCTGAAATCAGCGATGATGTTAATGTTCTCCCTCTGGACACTCCCTGCTTTGTTTGCATGGCAGTTCTGATCTCGCTGAGTGTTGCTGTCGGCACCGTGGCAGTGATCCTAGCAACGGTCTGTTACATCAAGTAAGTCTGAACACATTGAGATACGAGCACAGAGAGAAAGCTCAATCAACTGTTGTGTTTCTGTTCAAATAATCACACCATGAATATTTAGATTTCAAATGGAAAATCCAAGATTATCTGAATAGATAAAGTGTCTACAACTTTGAAATCAGACGTTGTACCATAGTAAAATGTCTGATGTCAATCGTGTCCCCCATAGGACACAGAAAGGGGCTCGTGAAGCACAGAAGGTCGACTACCCTGCTTTTAGTGGGGCCAGCCTGCCCCCTTCCTCAACCACAGGTTCCTCAGTAAGTAAACGGCTCCTACATCCTGTCTTCTTTTTTTTTGTCTCACTTTCGAAATAACCTTGTCTTCCGCCGCAGATGGGAGATAAGACTCTGGCACAGAATGCTCAAATGTATCACTACCAGCATCAGAAGCAGCAGATGCTGTCGATGGGAAAGTGAGTTTTCTTGTCATTTGTTTCCCTTCACTCTTCAAGTCACGCCTCCTTTTCTTGTCTCTTTCCACTTGGCCTCCTATTTGCAAAACTACAGATGCATTTTTTTCCTCTGTAGCCACAAACCTGAACCAAAGGTTCCTGACAGTGAGGCCACGTCAGATGAGGAAGAGGTGGGAGGAGACTTCACAGTGTATGAGTGTCCTGGACTTGCGCCGGTGGGTAAACGCACACGCACGTATACATACACACACACACACAAGACTAATCTTTTCTGATATTTGTTTTCTGTTTTCCTCATCAGACTGGAGAGATGGAAGTGAAGAACCCTCTATTTGATGACTCAACTCTTCCTTATCAGGGGAATCACAAGTGAATGCTTAACACACACACACACACGCACGCACATAACCACTTCTCTGTATGACACAGCTGATCCAGGCAGAAGATTGGGTTTCTGCTAATTACAAATGTATGTTGGGCTCCTTTTAAATGTATTTCTGTTTCCTGTATTTTATTATACATATATATATATATATATAATTTACAGACCTCTCCCAGGTTTATCTCATTGGTGTTTTAGCCTATTTATATTTTGAAGTCTCATTTTATTCCTTTATCACTCTCCTTTGTTTCTGCTTTTCCCAAAGAACGTGATACAGGAGCAACGTAACCCCCCCCCACACACACACACACATAAGCTGAGATGAAATGAATTTCATCCTCATAGCTACTAGCTGAAACACATTCCCAACAGATACCAGGGAAGAATTTAAAAGGCCCCTAACACGAAAAGGTTTAACATTGAGAGTGTTAGCAGTGACGTTCATGTCATATAAACTGCGCATAAAGATTTTTAAGATGATATAATATATATATATATATAAAAATGAGAATGAAGTACTCGATGTCTGTATGCATGGTTTGACTGTGCCGTGTTACTCTGCCTCCGGTGTGGACGCATCCTATCAATGGAGGACGAATGTACAGTAAAAAGTGACTTCTGAGCACTTTGAAGACATTGAAGACAAATTATAACTGATGGATATGTAGGTCGTCCCTCTTTCCTCCTTGGTACCAAGTTAACCTCGTGCTGCAAAATGTACATATGAAGAGTGAAATGTTCACCTTTTCTAGACATTTGTACATGCAGACCAAGGAAATTAAACTTTTTACCACACATGACCGTTGACCGTTTCTTTTTTTTATTTCAAGGTTTGAATCTGACAGCTTAAACTATTTTTGTATTTCATTCAGTTGAGGGAGATAAGGATATTGTGTGTGTGTGTGTGTGTGCGTGTGTGCGTGTGTGTTGGGAAGGGGATGGGACAGTGTTGTGTCCCCATTGAGTCACACTGGCCCATTAAAGCCCTTTGTGCTGGTGCACAGTGGAAGGAAGGCAGCGATTGGCCGTCAGAAGAAAACCTTGAGCGGGTGGAGGGTCAGTGAAGGTGGGTGTCAAAGGCAGGGCCGTTAGGAGGAAAATCAAGAAGCCATCAGACTTGTTTGTGGGAGACGATTGTGCTGCTCAACAGGAGGGACGGCCCTTACATTCCGCTCTTATTTTTTAGTCACCACATGTTTCCAGGAAATGTGCAGTGTGGTTAGAAGAGCAGTATGTGAAAAAGAAGAAGGGGAGTCTCACACTTTGGCAGTTATTTTGATCACATACGTGCTGTGTGACAGTTTTTGTGTGCAACACCTTCAGTGTACTACCAGCAGACTTTCTTCGAATTCCTTCACCCCACCCACCCCCTCAGCTGATTGACCGGACCTGATCTGCGAGTAGTGAGCAGACCTCTGAGGTATCCTGAAGAGGCCACTTAAAAAGAACTGAAGACGAGCCCTGAGACATCTGAAAGGGGCGAGGGTGGGGAGGCTCCCCTCACACATCTTCTTCTCACTGTACCCAGCTATTCAAGTCTGATCCCCTCCACCCCGAGAGAGAGAGAGCTGTGCTCCACTGCCCCTTTCTCTCTCTCTCTCTGAAGCAGTCTATCATCTCTCTTGCTGTCCTGGCTTTTGCATGACAATCGTACCCCCAAGTCCATGACCCAAGACAATGCTTGTAGCGCTGAGGTTTGATGTCTTTTAAGCTTTTGACCAGGGCATTTGTGGTCTCCCCAAGGTCCCTGATCCTGGACCTACATGGGTGCTGTATCAGAGGACAGAGAGCTGTTTTGTCCAATAGAGCTGCTGATGTGAACTGGGCAGTTGTTATATTGATGTGATTTCCAGTTCACATCAATATTTAAACCAAGAGTCTAAAAATGCTGCAAGATTTGAAATCAAACAGCACAATTTGAAAATGGGTGATATTATCTGATCCTTGTGCAGCAGTCATAACATAAAGGTGCAGAAGAAACTGAAAATGAGTATGACTCCCCCAACATGCCCAATACCCAATGTGGTTATTGCACCTGCAGACAACACCCTGGTCCTCAGACCAGTTTTGGACCTTAGGGGCTTTTTCTGCGCAGACAAGAGTGAAACTTGTGTCTGGTGTTTGTTTCAGTGGGAGGAGGAGGAGGAGGATGAGGAGGGGGATGTGGTGGGTGTGGGGCAGAATCAAAGAGTTGAGACTTATTGTTTCAATCTGAAAAGGAGCTAATGGTCGGCCATCGCAACTAGGGATCTGAAATCCACGGGGTGCCCCGGGGCCAGGTCGTACAATGGCACCCTCGCTCCCTCCCCGCAGTGCGTCTTCCTGCCGCAATCTGCGGCCAACGACTCTCGCAGGGGGGAGCGCATCTGCGCCGGTGGATCGACCATCCAGGCTTTTCAGTGGGGGAAAGGGAGAAGTTCACCTGAGAGATGTTGGTGCTTTTATGATCCAAAATCAGCCGAGCTCTAGGAAACAAACTCTGATCAAAGTGAATCCCCAGATCTTTATTAGATTACAATCTCACATGACTATTTTTTTAAAGCGTGTTTATCTAATAAAAACGTCAACAAATAAAAATCGAATTGTATTCATTCTAGTCTGTTGAATTAAACCCTTTGTTAGATCCCAGTGTTTCCTTCCCAGGCCATGTTAGACAATGATTTATGAGCTATCAAACTTTGTTTCAATTAATTAAAGTCATTTGGTGGATCACATTTGTTCGGGCGACGGGCTCACTTCATTTATTCAAACATCAGTGGCGATTTTAATATCAAAGCCATCTCTCTGAAGAGAAATAATTCAGCAGTGTGATTAATGTATGAGGTGAGCATCTCACAGCCTGACTGGATTAATTTTGTGACCCGTGCCTATTTAGCAATGTCAACCTGTGTCTGGATGTTGAATCAGTCCGTTAAAGTTTCCCAGTTTCCCAGAGGTTCGTGTAAACTTGAGATTTTAACTTTTACAGAGTCGCCCCGAAGCGGCTGAGTTTGTGTGACGCCACGCCCACAACTCAGGGAGAAATCAAGGTCATTCACAAACTCACCGTCAGCTGTGCGCAATTGTCTGCGCCAGCCAATGGGCGAAGAGATCAGGCGCACTCCAAAACCCGCAGTTGTGGGCAGGAAAACCTGTGGAGCCCGGGAGGAGGGCGGCATTTGAGCTTGACGGTGAAGCGGCGCGAAGGCCCGGATTCATGGAGTAGGCCGGAGGCGTGCTGGTGGTTCCGTGGCACCAAGACGACAGCTGCTCGGACCTTTCGCGAACTCTTCCCCGAAAGGATTTTACGCTGGTTAACAGTCGATGGATTTTTGGAGCGCGTCCTCGTGTGCAAACTTGAAGCGGATGCGCATGTTTAACGTCCTTTAATTCCCTCCAACCTTTCTTCTAAAACTTTCTATCTCGGACTTGTTAAATCGTCTCTCCCAGCGTTTGGAAGATGTCTGAAAGATCGCAGAGTCCGGAGTGCCAGAGCAGGCCGTACGACTTCAGCCGCGCCGGCCATTGCTCCCAGGTTTTGGGTCAAGACGGTTTGGGCAACGCTGCGTCATTCCAGCTGCCTCACGGCGTTTTGCCGGACCCGGGCCTCCTCTACAACAAAACCGCGTATGGTGGCATCGCGCCGGCCTCTGCGCAAACCTTCTTCCCCTTTCCACCCATGGCCAGTGACTACCGGGGAACCGACCTGCAGGCTGGAGAGTTTGGGCAACCCAAACACTGGTATCCCTTCGCTGCGCCCGATTACACCGGCCAGGTACCCGGCGTGGCAGCAGCTACCCAGCCTACTAACCTGAGTCCCCCTATGGCCGAGACCCGGGAGCAAATCAAAATGCCCGAGATCAAAACCGAGAAGGACACCAGCGATGACTTTTCCACGGAGACCAAGGGTCAGTACCTGACCCAGTCAGCCTCCGCCGCCATGGCCCACGGAGTCTTCTACCCCGCGGCCTGGAACCCATCCTTCTGGCCGGGGATCGCCCACATCACCCCGCCCGGTATCAGTAACCAAAACCCCTCAACGTCTTCTGCATCGTCGCCATCTATGTCCCCTTCACCCCCGAGCAACGGTCTTCCAGGAAACGCGTTTTTCGGCGTGAACCCAACTCAGGCTGCCCCCGGGCCACAGACGCAGAACCCGGCCTCCTCCACTCGCAGCAGCGGTTCCTCCAGCGGCGGGTGCAGCGACTCAGAGGAGGTGAGTTCAGAATCCTTTCAACCATTGAACCCAGCAGTTGTGACTTAGAGTGAATGAGGCCTTTCAGAAAAATATAGACATTCCAGTCTCACGTGTTGAACTTCTGTAAGTCCTGCATCTATATTGTTTCATCTTCAACCTGTCCCACAGGAGAACCTCTCCACAGAGGAACTGGAGCAGTTTGCTAAGGAGCTGAAACACAAACGTATCACCCTGGGATTCACACAAGCTGATGTTGGCCTTGCCCTGGGTAACCTCTATGGTACGTTTGGTTGTCCTATAACATGGGCTTTTGTGTTGATTTGTACAGTTGAGATATTTAATGAATCACCAGCTTTCCACTGTTTTGGACAAAAACATGTTGCATAAACCCTGTATGGTCTGAGACAGTTGCGTGTAAAATGTAATGATTTCTTTGCATGCAGGGAAGATGTTCAGCCAGACGACCATTTGCCGCTTCGAGGCTCTGCAGCTGAGCTTTAAGAACATGTGCAAGCTGAAACCTCTTCTCCAGAGATGGCTGAATGAGGCAGAGACCTCGGACAATCCCCAGGATGTAAGTTTGCAACCCTGACATCTGCCAGCTAGTTTACAAGACAACAGATGATGGGATCAGTTGGGTTTTTTTCAGGCTGAGCTGACTTTCAGCAAAAGAAATTCTGTTCTCAGGAAGTGGTGACCTGCCATCTAGTGGCAACGTTAATTTGGTGTCTTAAGAGATGACACGAAACGGTATATTGTAAAATCTTTTTGTACATCATATATATTCTTGAATTACGTGTTATTCCTCAGATGTACAAGATCGAGAGAGTGTTTGTAGACACCAGAAAGAGGAAGAGAAGGACGAGTCTGGAGGGGGCAGTGCGCTCTGCTCTGGAGTCCTACTTCATCAAGTGTCCCAAACCCAACACCCAGGAGATCACACACATTTCTGATGACCTGGGCCTCGAGAGAGACGTAAGAACTCAAGTGACTTAGTGACCTCCTAAAGAATGTGTCCTGTTGTGCTTGTTAATGAAAATGTTATTCTTGGCAGGTGGTGCGTGTTTGGTTCTGCAACCGGAGACAGAAGGGAAAGCGACTGGCTCTGCCGCTGGATGAGGAGTGCGATGGGCAGTATTACGAGCAGAGCCCTTCCCCACTGAACATGGCCCCTTCCCCCATCCCCAGCCAGAGCTACCCTGTGTCCAGCTATCCCGGAGCGACTCCTCCCACACTGTACATGCCCCCACTTCACCGGCCTGATGTCCTGAAACAGGTCATCCACCCTGGAATTCTTGGTCACATGACTGGATAAACATGCTCAGGTTGTCCTAGCCAATCCTGCAGATAACCTGCCCAAGCTTTTCTGTTGAAGGCCAACACAAAGTGAAGAGAGATGATCAGTGGATCATAGGACAAACAGATAAAAGGAAGAGGATCTTTCTCCTCCTCCATTCTGAAACTACACACGTTGCCTTGTCCACATCCTCTAACCACGACCAGAAACTCCTCACTAACAATTCTGGATTAAGTCTTGGACTAAGCAAACTAAATCAATCCACTTTATTAATTTCATGTTTAGAACAATTTAAAAATTAGCTCTGTACAGCAAAGACAAATATTGGAACGATGTAAAGAACCAGAATGTTACCTCCACTTAATCATGAGTATGTTTTCCGGAGAACAGGTCTCGGTTAACAAGAGAACTGCAATGTGACTTATAGTATTGTTTTTTTTAGTTGGGTCAGTATTTGTGCCATACTTGTCACCAATCTGAAAGGAGCAGCTACGTTATTTGTCTTCCATTTGAAATGGAGACCAGTTTCTTATTGGGGCTTAATTTTTTCCGTTTTATTTTTGCACAAAGTTGCTGTTGTAATGATGAACATTCTTTTCCGAAAATGTTCCTGTTTACAGACCAGTTTTTTTTTTTTTTTTGTCCTATAATTGTTGGTTGTCGTCAACATCTCGAACAAGTATTTTTGGCAGCGATCAAGGGATTTAGAGTATGTTTTGATGAAATGTGAAGAATCTTTTGTTCGGTGTCTTAGCCGCTAAATCTACCATTTGCACTCTATTTTCTGTCTCAGATGAGTGGCAGTGAGATAAATATCTGGCCTGAGTCCTGATGCTTTCATTTGACCAGGTGTGTTCTTTATTTCCACCCTATTGTGAAGGTTTTATGTTACAGTCAATTACTTGCTGAAATGTATTTTAAGAAGTTGGGTTTTTAGTGGAATGACCATAGTTTTAGAAGGAAGACATCAAATGTCTCATTGTGTTTCAAAAAACCTTGCATGACTGAAGGTCCTCATCAACTTTGGATCAATCTCTAACTTTTAATATAACACGTTGTCTTGACAGATTGTAAATGCATTCTTTATAATTTATTGAAATGTTGGCTGCGATGTTTTTACTGTAACCACCCGAGACTTAAATGTAAAATGGACACTTTTATTTGAAGAACTGTACAGGCAAACTACAAAATTGTTCTTTTTCCCAGTAAATCTTTGCACATATCCCACCAGTAAATAGTCCTGACTGAGATGCTTTGAGTTTTATCAGGTGCAACTTTGCACAAGTTTTAATATATTCAAGTAGCACAGCAAATAAGCACAATTCTGATGTATTATCCAAAAATACCAAAATCAGAATTGACCCACCTTGCTAAGTCATTGTAAACTTTCTTCTGAGGTAAACTGTGGTACTTCAAGCAGATCTTGCAGAGTCTCTCTCTCCAGTCGGTGTTTACTTTCACTTCCCAGTCTTGTTTCCAGGTGAAATATTCACCATAGCGCTTTTTGTCCTTTGCCAACTCTTGTAGAAACTTTGCTAAATGTTTTACTGACCAGAACTCATCAACGTGGATGAAGGAATTGGGTGGAGCCACAGCTTTATAATCGCTGGGTGGCGGACCCAGTACAACAGGCACTGCCCTACCTTGATAAGCATTCTTCCACAATTTCTCAGTGATATAATCTTTGGAGACTGAGTTCTCAAAGGCCAAATAGAAGTAGCAGTGAGAGATTGTAGGTAAGAGCTCAGTGGACGAAAGGATGGTATTTGTCTTTTTCCCATAAACCTTCACAGGAATGATTGCATTGAGCTCTTTGTAAACCTGGCTTCTCTTGTGGTGGTTCTGGTAGTTGCTGACCACCCAACAGGCCAGAGTGCTCTTATTCTGAATGTTGTTTGTCACCACATGTCCTCTGGTCTCCTTTGGTAGCCGCTCGCCATACGTGACAGTGACGTCAGAATCTCTCCGGTAACTTATGGTCATGTTGAAAATATTTGCAAACTGATGCAAATTTCCGTTATGAACTGGGGCTTCCAGGGACAACCAGGCCCACCGCTGGGACTGTGGCCGCGGAACCGCTAATGGCAGTTTCTGGCTTCCGTCAATCAGCTCTCTGTTGTGGAACACCACCACATCGGCTGAAGGGAACAAGGTGCGGTCGTCCACCAGTCTGCAGCGAGGGATGCGGAAGAGGTCCCAGCATGTGTTGCCCTTGAGGCTATAGGACACACCAAAAGGCCAGTGCCACATCAAGATGGTCACATTTCTGCTGCTGTTGTGGGCTGTCAGATCTCCAGGTCCTCTCAGCAAGCCGTTGTAAATACAGAATGGCAAAATACAGAGGACGGAGAAGAGGATGCACTTCTTCATTTTCAGTGTCATTCCCCCCCTGTCACAAAATAGATCCAAGAAGTATGATTATGAAGGAGGAATATTTGTGTCTTTAACCTTTAACTGAAACAAATGTTTAATTCATTGACAATATTTAATCATGTTTACTGGAGCTAGTTTTTAACATGACCCCACCACAGATCAATGTCTGTGTAGAACAAAGCATCTCTACCACCACCTGGTGGGGACTGTTGTGAGTCATCAGTCTCCTCTTCCATGTGAGTGACTGACCAAATTCATTATGCTCGACAGATTTCAGTTCTCAGATTGCTTCTGTCATCATGTGTATTTCATTATGTATTTTTGTATGTTCACATATCTGTCAATACAGAAAGTTTGGGTTTCATTTGTTGACTGATCAGCAGTTGGTGTGCTGGTTATCGGCGGAGGTTTGCTAACTAACCCCCCCCCAGTGTGAGGAAGTGGAGATGGGCTGCCACCTCAAATCTGCCGGTGCCTTCCAGTATGTGGAGGCGTCACCACCACAAGCTTGAGACGGAGACATGACATCTGTTACGTAAGCTCTTTTTTTTTTTAAAGTTCTAATGGCCACAACTGCTACTACTCACACATATCATTACAATACATATTTTAAAAAGTATTTGCTGATTTACATAGAAAAAATAAAAATTTGGTTGTGATAATTCTCCTCATACACACACAGACCCAGATACAGACCTGTCGTCATATTTAGTCCTCATTATCAGCAGATTTATTTATTTTGAGGCTGTTGTTTATTTAATTAGGCTGAATTGTGTCCAAAACATTGCAGTCAGTTCAGAACAGCAGCTATCTTCTTTTTTTATTTTTTCCTACCTTTCCACATAATTTGTTGTTGTTCTTCTTCTGTTGGTTTTATTGGTGGCTGGCATCAGCATCAGTTCATTGGTGCATTTTATCATTATCATTCTGATCTCTCTAGCTGGCTATCTCTCTTGGTATCTCGCACTCTCCCACACATTCTTGCTTGTTTGTGCAAAACATATGGTTGGCAGCTGGCATCTAGTTTGTATGTGCCACCACCTACTTTACTTTATCATTATCATTCTCTCCACATCCATAACGTAATTTGTTTGTATTAACCTCTGAAAATAAACCACTACAGATTCAAACCAACTATAATCAGTGGATCAATGGATCCCGTACTCTGGTCCATATTTTGTAAAATGTAATGCAAACCTGTTTCATTGTATATTCCCAGCCTTTATAAAAAAAATAGTGCTTAGAATTGCCTGGTGCTGGAAAAGTGCGAAGCATTCAAACTTGATGCTGAGGATATCCAGATGACCAAGTATTTGGAGGAAACGTTAGTTCTAACTGAGTTACAGTTTTGACTCACCCATAAGATGTTTCAACAGGAAATGGTATAAGGTCTATGTTGGCAGAGAGCATGGCTCTCCTCCCCAGCAGCACAGAGCATTACAAAGTTAAAGACAGGATGCCATGACTAGATATAACAAAAACTCTGTCATCCACTAACCTGATCCAGGTATGAGTTGCTGGTGCTCCATCCACCTTCAGTGCTGCCATTTTTGGTTGCTGCTGTGAGGACGATGTTTTCACATTCACTAGCTGCCCTGACTACCTCATGAGCACAACAGGAACAAGCATAAGTATCAGCAGCAGGAAGAGGAAACAGTCCTTAAAAACTGTTTCTTAACTGTGACATGACTCATTGTAAAATGTTGATGTTTACATTTATTCCACTAAAGCTGTGTAGGCAGGACCCCTATATATTTTTTTTGTTTGTTAAATGTGGTATTATTTGGTGTCTCGATGCGTTATTTAATGCCATCCAGTTTTAGAGGTGTATTTTCGTTATAGTCATTGAACAGTTCAAATACTAAATCACATCAGGTGCCAGTCCCTTTAAATTTTACCAAGCTACGCCAAACTGCACACTGGATGCATTATCAATATTGTTTAGTAAGATTTTAAAATGTCTGGATCCTGTCCTTGACCCATAATCCAACCTTTCGGTGAATGTGTGCAGCTTGATTTAATTTAAGCGGTTGGGCCTTGACGGAAGTATGAGTCAACTCAGTCAACACAAGTGAGCTAAGGTAAAGATAATTAACACGTGCAGTCACATCGGTGCATCTTGTTTTCTTTGGTCATTCAGTGGATGATTCATTGCGAAACTCTTTGCGTCACTGGTGTTCTTTAAAGTCATAGAAGGTGGAAACACCTTTCATTGAGATCTGAAACTAAATACAAATAAAAAAAAAAATCACTTTAATTAACAGTGAACAATCTCTAAATCCATCTAGAGGATTCCATAGCTCAAAATCATTGATGACTGACTGTCACACCCTTCAGGATTTTCTCTCTGGTGCCCATGAAAGGACACCGGCGTGCGTGACTTGAGCCATATCTCCACCGATCTGTCTCTGAATGTGTGCCCTGAGATCTTCATCTCTGTCCTCCACCACCAACCTTGTTTTCTCTGTAAGTCAGCTCCCTCCTTGTCTCCAGTCACAGAAACCTCAGTAAATACCTGCCACATGAGAGCATTTTCCTGGCAGCTGTGAATGCTGATCGACGACCGAAAGAAGGCTGAGGGACGAACGCAAGAAAACAAAACACATCAGACATGAGGGGAAGGAGCCAGAGGCAGAAAAACACAGACACACTAGAGAGAGAGAGAGAGAGAGAGGGGGTGGGGGCGGTGACAGGTGACAGTAGGTGACAGAAAGAAAAATATTGTGTCTTCTCAATTCCTCATTCTAGAAAAACATATGGTTAGGTGTATTTTTCTCACTTTCGAGTTCAAATTAGCGCTGAGCACCACAGCTTCCTTTGATGGTGTAGTCAGCCTTTACTTTGTAGTAGCAGTTTGATGGGGGGCTTTGATGGTCATTGTCTAGATTGACGGCAGAAGAGCTGGACTGGAACCCACAGAGCTCTAACCTCAACATCACTAATGTTCTTTGCTACAAATCCATGACAAATACTTTCTCAGAAGAAAGAGGCCGATCAAATGATTGACTTCAACAGTTGAGGGAAATAAACTATTAAAAGACCTTAGTTTTGGTTGGTTTTGTTTGCAGGATTACACAAAACCACTCAGAGAATAATGAATGAGTCTTAATGTAGGAAAAACAAACATTTAAACTCTGTCATTCATGAGTGTGTGTTGTTTTGAGCAGATTGGAATCTAGATCTCGTGAATTTAAATGTGGTTTCTTGGTTGATGCCTCTGAGTTTTTAGGTCAGGTCATTGGGTTTTATTTTGTAAGGTTTTCTAGTATGAGACGTGAACAGACAGCGGCTGACGGAAGGCAGATTTAGACTGAAGTGGCCAGACTAGGACGGTTTGAGATCGATAGTGGCACTTTTTTCTTATAGAATTTGCTGGAAGACTGAGAGGAAGAGGTTGAGAGGAGAGATCCAGCTATGCTGGTTGGACCAGAAAGGCCGGAGGGGGCGTCGGCTGCCTCGCAAAGCCTGACAGGTGTGGTGAGAGACAAACAAAGAGCACACTCAGTGGAGAAAAGAGACTCGACTGCTGTGTCTGAAGAGGGAGAAGAGAAGCAGTGGTATTAAATAAATAGGTGAAGAGAAGGTACGCCAGAGTGACCACCAGTCCGGTGTGAGTATCGCCAGTTTCATCTGAACCGTGATGGCGTGTGTGAGAGCGTGTGTTGGAAGGAAAGCATGAAACTGCAGAAAGCTAAGGATCTAAACTTCACATTCACACTTTCTTTTTAAAATCTCTGCATCAACAGAGTCAGAAACAGGGGTGAACGTCACCAGGCGCAGAGAAAAAGACAGAATCACAGAAACAAAGATGGCTGAGGCCGCGAAGATTGAACTCTTCGTTAAGGTAAGAACTGAAATACTTGAGATTCGAAATAATCTGCTCTAAATGTGCACAACACAGTTGAATACATGTGTATAAAAGCTGTAATTCTACCCAGAGTTAAATACACTTGCCATTACCTAATGTATAAAGTAAAAAGTGAGTTTCCTTGATTCATTTCCTTGTATTTCTTGATATTGTGTGAAACTGTCCAACCCAACAACAAGTGTTTGCTGCCATTACAGTCAGTGCCTAGAAACTGTGGTGGCATACATGTGATGATCTATGGTCTTCCAGCTGAGGAAGCAAATACCATGTAAATACTGTTTATAACTCTGGGTGGAAAAGCAGCCTCAACCCTCCTTTTAAAATTCCTTCAGACTGTCAGGGCAGAGCAGGCTCGACCAGAATACCTGTGCAGGCACTCACAGTATGGTCAGAGGCATGACAACACTGACACCACCGTACCAGTGTGCCGTGTTTAACATGTGTTTACCTTAAGGTTTTCGCTTGTTTGTGAAGAATGGAAGTTTTTATTTCTTGTCCTTGTGTGTTTCCTGTCCATTTTCTCTTTCTCATGATTTAATGTGTAATGTTCTTTACATTCATCCCTCCTTTCTGTGTGTTTCTTGCCACTGTTTGTTGGTCCTGCTTCTGCGAGCTTTGTCCCCTTTTTCCTGCCTTTCGGTCCTTCCCCTGTGTTTTGTGATCCCTCCCGCATCACGGTGGTTTTGATTCTTTATTATCTGTTTCTCCATCAGGCCAGTGGCGATACTGAGAGTGTGGGCAACTGTCCCTTCTGTCAGAGACTCTTCATGATTCTTTGGTTGAAAGGGGCCAGCTTCACCCTCACCACTGTCGACATGATGAGGTGAGAGCACTTATTTGTAAAACCTCAGCAAACATCTGGTTGCATGTGTGGCTGTAAATGTTCTGCTGTTGCAGGTGTTCAGGTAATTGGCGTTTAAATGTTTGTCATGACCTCAGTGCAGGGCTGCAGCAGGATTGGAACGCGGTGAAAGAATGTAGTCACTGGAAAATGAGCAACTGTCACAATGAGGCCGCAACAATAACAATCATACTTCTTCCTCCTCAAGATACGGTTTTCATTTAGATAAACTTGCCTACAGGCTTTTTTAGGCCTTGGAAGATAAGAAGCATTCCTGTCTACCCAATTGAACCCTACAGGAAGTACCTGTTCTCTGTCTCCACACACAGAGGTGTAATGACAAATGATGATAATAATTCTAATCATCATCAGGAAATAGATTCAACTAATTGCAGGAACAATGAAACGTAAGCATTAATTTAGTTCTTTCTCACAATCTATTCACAGAGGTATTCATACAGTGCTCCTATACACCGTCTGGGTTTGGTATCTTGCCCAACAACACTTTGGCATGTGGACTGGAGGAGCCAGGGATTAAACTATCAATCTTCTGCTTAGTGAGCAACTTGCTCTGTAGCCCCTGAGCCTCAGCCAGCTCTGCAAATGGCTGCTGGGAAAAACAAAATCTACTGGGAGAAAGTTATGAGTGTACTTGTGACTTTCGGATATCCGGATTTATTTGGAAGCAAATGTTTAATGACATTTGGGAGCCAGAGGCTAATTGGATGGGTCATATGAAATTAGATTTGTGGATGGAGTCATGACCATCTGGAGCTCCATCAGGGTGGGTGGTCTGCAAAGATAGTTCAGTTTTTAATTGGTGATTGTTTTGTTACTTTATTGAGGGGAGTGTTAAAGATGACTTGTGTCTCTGCAATAAGGACGTTTAAAAAAAGACCACGTCACTATGTTTATCATTATCAGATGGATGCTGAGGATTTAAAACCTGATTTGCTTCCTGCTCTTCTGCTTCAGGGCACCTGACGCGCTGAAGGCTCTGGCTCCGGGCTCTCAGCCTCCCTTCCTCATCTACAACGATGAGGTCAAAACAGACACCAACAAGATTGAGGAGTTCCTGGAGGAGAAGTTAGCCCCACCACAGTTAGTAGACTGCATTTGATTCATTCAAATACATTGATGACATGTTATTACTTTATTCTGTCTATTAACTTTTATTCTGTATTCTCTAAACGACAGGTTTCCAAAATTGTGCTGTCGGTACAAGGAGTCCAACGGTGCTGGAGAAGACATCTTCCGAAAATTCTCAGCATATATTAAGAATCACAATCCTGGACTAAATGACAGTAAGGACTTTATCAAAGATGGGTGTGTGGAATTGATTCTTTTATTTGAACACCTGACTTTTCTTTCAGCACTCGAGAAGAAATTTCTATCAACTCTGGTGAAGCTGAACATGTACCTGGAGACGGCTCTTCCTTATGAGCTGGAAGAGAACCCCAATGCCAACGAGTCGTCCCGTCTCTACCTGGATGGCGACTCCTTCACCTTGGCGGACTGTAACCTGCTGCCCAAGCTCAACATTGTGAAGGTGAGCAGGGTTCAACAGTAATTTGTGTATAAAAAGTTGGTATATGGTTGGTATATCTCACTGGTAAAAACTCTGTTCTTGCAGGTGGTTTGTAAGGAGTACCGTGATTTTGCCATACCCACGGCGCTGAAAGGTCTGACGCGTTACCTGGACAACGCCTACAAACGGGATGAGTTTCGCTATACCTGCCCAAAAGACAAAGAGATCCTCTTTGCCTATCAGTCTGTGGCCAAGTACCTGAACAAATAGATTAAGATTCATGAGAACAAAAGAGTAGAATGGATACTACTACTACTACTGCTCTTACTAACGACAGAGAAATGACAACAAAAAGCCTCAAAACTGCATGTGATATGTTTTGAGTCAAAATACTGGAAGTCTGGATAACAAAAATTGTTTGCAGTGATGTTTGTTCACAATAATTAGCTGCTGTTATAAAGTTGCTTAAAATTTGTAGATATTGTCTGTTGCCTGCTGTTGCCTGCTGTTGTACTGATGTGGATTTCTTCTTAAGCCCCTTTTAGAGTGAGAAAGCACTGTAAATCCCACAGAATATTTGTGTTGTTTGTATTGTGTATAAGAATTTATTCAACGCCGATTGCAGATATGTAGTTCCATTTTCATGTCAATCAGGTGAAACAACAACTTCAAATTTATGTAAATTTATCCTTTGGGAATGCTTAAAACAAATAAGCTAGATTCAGATATTTTGCTTAAGTTTTTAAACTGATACTAAAGGATACAAAATCATTTGAATAGAATAAGAGTATATGATGCAGATAATGAGAGAATAATTGATTTCCATCTGATTATAAGGATATTATTGCATAGTGGAATAAAATAAAAACAGAAGTGCAAAGATCCTTGTGTTGTTTTCCTAATATCCTAATATATAGTTTAGGAACCATCAACACCATCTATGGTTTTAATTTTATTGATTGCAAATGTATATATACTGGCTGTGTGCATCCATCATTTTACCCACCTGTCTCGATGTGTTTGTCATGTAATGTAATGATTGTTGCCAAAAATATAAATAAAATAATGGAAATTTTATAAAGAGGTCAAAAAGTAGGAATGTATTCCATGAAATTGTGGCATCACTGAATTTTTATCAAAAATATTTAGAATTTTCTGTAGTACTTCAAAGTAAATATACTTTATTGTCCCCATGGGAATACTATCCCCAGAACAGTTCAGGGGGACATATCGTTTAATAATAATGCAGAATAAAAGCGAGATCAGTGTAGTACCTGTCCTAAATCACTTTAAATGCTTAAAGAATGAAAATATATAACTTATAATTTCCATTATATTAAATAACCGTACTACAGTATTCAAGTTATATTCTTTAGAGAACATCTGGCTCCCCTTCTGTTCGTGTGGATGTAAACAGGAAGTCCTGAAAGCGCCTGCTCCGCCCCTGATTGGTCGAATGCTCTGAGCGGTGCCAAGGCAACAGCAGAAATCAAACACCCCATTGGTGGACGTAGGGTCGTGGGCGGGACTGAGCGAGTGGCAGCACACAGAAAACTTTATTAGCTTCGTCGCTAACATCGAATAATCGCCTGTTCAGAAATGACTCGAGCGTGAAGCAGCGCGACACAACCATGGACAGGTCAGACACGTGCCTTCAGCTCCATGAGCCTTCCGTTACGCTTTTGCCCGAAGTTGACGTCGGTAATTTGACGATAAATGACAAGACGGCTAGCTAATGTAACTGAAGCTAACGATAGGCTATAGCTAACGTTGAGGGGATGTCGAGCAGCTAGCTGAATTGAATGCTGACGGAGCTCGAGTTCTACTTTAATTGCACGTCAATAAAACAGGAAGAGAATGTGAATTAGCGTTATGCTGTTAATTTACTGGTCACAGTTCTTCTTTTCTTAGGTTCCCCTTTGCCCAACAACTCCCCCTCTCCTCCTCCATGACATTTTACCTCACTAGGAGTAGTATTAAGTACACGTTTAAAGCGTTCTTGTGTTTCAGGATGCAGTGCCAAGGCGATGACGATGATGGGGACATGTGCAAACGGGCCACTTCAGTAAGTGAAACCTCCAGCAGCTGATGGTGAAGTTCAGACCTTCAGAGATCCCCTGTGCTGCCTCCCAGCTTTTGAACACAACAGAAATAACTGCGACCATTTCTCTGCATGACCACACTGGTCATCTTGTTCTGATACTTTAAGGAGATATTTTGAAGAATGCTGTACTCTCTACAAAGTTGTTTAGCAGACACTTTTATTTTTTCTTTTATTATTTAAGTGACACTGCTTGAGCACCTGTAAAAGGGCCTACAATTATTATACCTTGGATTCAAGACATTGTGCTATTCCAACCTGTGTTTGTAGGTGCTGCTGAACAGCAATGAAATCAGCGCTCGAGTTCAGCAGTTTGTGGAGGAGAGGATGCAGACCACCATGGTATGGAATACACAAATACATGATTGAATGTTTGTTTTCTGTGAGCTGCACTATGACCACGTAGAATGTGCTCTGTGAAAAAGACTTATCCAACTTATTGGCACATGCCTCTGATTCCTAAGACTTCAGCAGACTTGGCACTAAGCTAAAGTTGAGTTTTGTATCTGTGGTTTCAGTTGATTTGGCAATAGAGTCTTTCGAGCGGGGCTGTAAAAGGTGCTTCCTGTTAAGGGTCTTTATAAGGCTTTTTTCAACATCCTTTAGGGAGTTGTCTGGCTAATGTAGCTGATTTCACATGAAAGAGCTTAGCGAACAGATTCACTTCCGTTTGTGTGTTTTTCATATCCTCATTGTTCTCAAGTATTCACAGCGCGTCACTTTTTCCACATTTTGCTATGTTACAGCCTTATTCCAAAATGGATTCAATTCATTTTTACCTCAAAATTCTACTCATAACACCCCATAATGACAACGAGAAAAAAGTTGTTTTGAGATTAAAAATAAAAAAACTAAGAAATCATATGTACATAAGTATTCACAGCCTTTGCCATGAAGCTCAAAATTGAGCTAATTTGCATCCTGTTTCTACTGATGATCCTTGATGTTTCTACAGCTTAATTGAGTCCACCTGTGGTAAATTCAGTTGACTGGACATGATTTGGAAAGGCACACACTTGTCTATATGAGGTTCCACAGTTAACAGCGCATGTCAGAGCACAAACCTTGACCTTGAAAGCAGCAGAAATTTTTCTGTACCCTTCCCCAGATTTGTGCCTTGAGACAATCCTGTCTCAGAGGTCTACAAACAATTCCTGTGAGTTCATGCTTGGGTTGTGCTCTGACATGCACTGTTAACTGTGGGACCTCATATTGACAGGTGTGTGCCTTTCCAAATCACGTCCAATCAACTGAATTTACCACAGGTGGACTCCAATTAAGCTGTAGAAACATCTCAAGGATCATCAGTGGAAACAGGATGCAAATTAGCTCAATTTTGAGCTTCATGGCAAAGGCTGTGAATACTTATGTACATGTGATTTCTTAGTTTTTTTTATTTTTATCTCAAACTTTTTTCTCGTTGTCGTTATGGGGTGTTGTGTGTAGAATTTTGAGGTAAAAATGAATTGAATCCATTTTGGAATAAGGCTGTAACATAGCAAAATGTGGGAAAAGTGAAGCGCTGTGAATACTTTCTAGATGCACTGTATGTTAGGGGTATGTACACAGAACCTGCTTAGAGTTAGTATATCATATCTAACAGGGACACAGCCGCTTTAATGACCTGTTCTGCACTGTATTCCCCTTTCATGTGACCATACTGTTGTGTTGATGCTCTTATCTGTCTTGTAGCTCACTGGTGTACTGATAGGAGCTGCTGTCGCCGTCTCACTGATTGGCATTGTGGTCCTCTTCCTTTACCGGAGATACAAGCTGGCTCGTGAGTCTTTCAAACGCTTCCTGAGCTTCATCGCAATTGTAATGCTTTAAATCCAGGTGGGCCAATGATCAGTGCCATCGTGACTATCTGGTAATGCATGCAATTGATAACACACACACAAGTAGAAACAGTAACGCTCTGCATCAGTTAAAAATGAAATCATGTGATAAGTATTTTTTTCTAAACTTGTTTGTTGGCTGGACACTGTCTAATCTTAGCTGCTATATTTGTGTAGTTTCTTTTGTATTTCACATGATAAGGCTCTTCAACAAAGTGTGTGTATAAATAAATTAAGTTTTTTTGATAATGTGGTCTCACTACAACTCTATGCATTATTGTGTCACAAGGTAAACAACAGCCAGATGCTCCTCAGTATCGCTTCAGGAAAAGAGATAAAGTGCTCTTCTATGGAAGGAAGATCATGCGAAAGGTTTTTTTTCCATTTTTATCTTAAATGCATTTAATTCACTAGGCAATTATGTTCTTCTATTACTAGTTATACCGTATGAATATACATTCTCTCTACAAAAAGCAAAACTGAATCTTTTCCTCCATGGCTGAGTGATGTTATCAAAGCATGAAATTAAGTCCACTGTATCCACTGGCCCCATTCAGTATAATACAGTCAGACTGGAAATATGTTGCATGTGTTTAGCTAAATAAAGAACATATATTTTGACTTTGTTCTCCATAATGAGGTTTTCACAGTTGCCTAGAACAAATACACAAAATGTTTGTTTCTCTGCATTTGATTTAATTTTTTCTAAAAATTTTTTTGTTTGTAAGGTCCAGACACTGTCGTTGATTCCTCCCCCCTCCTCCACCTCCGTATCAAAGCAGCCGCAGCGCATTCGCAAGAGAACCAAAGTCCTAAGCATAGCTCGCAAGTATGTTCTGTATATGAATTCTAATTTATATAATATAGCGGCTTGATGACAGAATTCAGCATATTGCTGATTTTTTTTTTTTTTATTTAAACCTTCAACAGAATCCTCCGGATCCGTAAAGACCCTCCCACCCTGCAGCCCAAGGAACCCCCTCCCTCACTGCTGGAGGCTGATTTAACAGAGTTTGATGTGCAGAGCTCCAATCTGCCCTCTGAGGTCCTCTACATGCTCAAGAATGTCAGGTAGAGTAACAATACCTTCCCCACACATTGAGATAGTTGGTTTTTCTTATTGTATTTTTTCTACGGCTTGCTCTAGGGTCTTGGGACATTTTGAGAAACCCCTGTTTCTGGAGCTGTGTCGCCACATGGTATTTATCGAGCTGCAGGAAGGGGAAGTTCTGTTCAGACCGGGAGACGATGACGACAGCATCTATGTGGTACAAGATGGACGACTTGAGCTCTGCATCCAAGAGAACGTATGTTTTCAGTTAACCTGCTTATCAAACAGGTCACTGCTGATTGGAGCAACACTAAACGAGAAAATACATGAAACCTGTCGCAGATGTCACCAAGGAGGATCTCCAGAGTTAGTGGCATTTAGACTCAGGTGGCATCAATCAATGCTCCTTAGAGTAGCTCTCATTTTAATTATTCCAAAATTGTAATCAAATGCACCCTCTCAAACGACATGACTAAAACCGAAAGATTTTTAGCAGAGTTGAGGAAAGGGTAAACATTCCCCCTCCTTGGAACTGATTCTGCATTATCCTTCTTAAAGGGTCATGCTGGTCAGGGAATTAAAGTCCACCACAGGAAAATAAGCAGTGGACACAAAGACACAAGCATTTATCTAATGCTAAGATTGTAGCTGATATAAATGTTAATCCGGTTAGTGACAGGAATTTGAAACTTACTCTTAGCA
Source organism: Pseudorhombus dupliciocellatus (assembly GCA_016785235.1). Classification (NCBI taxonomy): domain Eukaryota; kingdom Metazoa; phylum Chordata; class Actinopteri; order Pleuronectiformes; family Paralichthyidae; genus Pseudorhombus; species Pseudorhombus dupliciocellatus. The sequence goes on along the minus strand of JAFBJW010000151.1, from coordinate 671,868 downwards.
TATATACCAATAATGCGTTTGGAGGAAGTTGGTCTAATTTCTTGAACTTGTGTGTTTTGTTATAGGATGGTACAGAGCCAGTTGTGAAGGATGTGCACCCAGGAGACAGTGTCCACAGCTTACTCAGTATTCTGGATGTCATCACCGTGAGCCCCTTATTTTTCCTTCATCTACACATCTGGCAACATAATCTCCTTCCACCCTCCATCTGTCTTCTTGTCTCTTCTCTCCACTGTTTATACCTCCTCCCATGCATCTAAATTGAATTATTTTGTTTATTTGGTGCCCTCACATTTTACTCAGGGTCTGCATTGTTTTGTTTATTCTGCAGGCACCAAGTAAAAGTTATAATTACTCCATAGGCAAATCCAGTGTGGTGGCCATCAACAATGAGGAAGTTTTAATTACTGTGCAGTGTCTTGCTTATTTTCCTCTCGTCTTTGCCAGGGTTATCCAGCTCCATATAAGACTGTATCAGCACGAGCTGCAACCCGTGCCACCATACTACGTTTACCTGCATCTGCCTTTGAGTCTGTCTTTCAGAAATATCCAGAGACACTCGTGCGTGTCATTCAGGTAAGAGATTACATAAAGAAGCATGACCAGTGTGAAGCAACTCTCTTGAGCACATCACTGAATTAAACCCCATCATTTTAATCTCATGTCGGTGTAACCAGAGCTTGGTTTATGCATTCTACTTTGTTTGTCTCAGTGTTTGACTCTGTGTTGCAGATAATCATGGTGCGCCTCCAGAGAGTCACCTTCTTGGCGTTGCATAACTATCTGGGCCTGACAACTGAGCTCTTCAATCCGGTATAAGTACACACACACTATCACACAGAGGCTCATGAAGAATACCGTTGCAGCCATCATTTGTACATAAACGAGCACAGAAGGACACACACAAACGCTTGACCACAAACACGCGAGCTAATTTCACACAACATTGAGCACAGCATCATAGCTCAGTCCTTTATAGAGGCTCAGTGAAAATTTATAAAAATGATTATGACCCCTCTGCTGAAAACAAGCAGGACATCACCCCTCAGACTGCTCTGACTTTATCACCAAAGATATTCTTGAATGTTGACATTTCTTGTGTAATGTGTAATTTGCCCAAAACCCAGAGGCCCTAATGTCAAATAAGTGTTGTTGAGTACAATGTTTCAGGGTGACTGGAGATGTAACTGTAGACCAGTGAAGTGTGAACCTTTTAACTGATTTGGTTTGATGGTTTATCGACAGGACAGCCAAGCAGTGCCCTTATCCAACATAAACAGTGTCATGGCTGAGGCAAATTCAGTGAAGATGACTCGTCGTCTTCACTTTCAGGACGAGTTACCTGCTGGGACCACGGAGGGCCCTGCAGAGTCAGGTCCTGTAGTTACACACACAATTTCAAATACTAAACGCACATGTAGTGCTGTGCTCTGTTGAGCTGAAATTGACCCTGTGTTGGTATTTCGCTTAACCCTTAAACAGATGGTGTAAAAGATAGCCCATCAAACAGCTACAGGAAGCAGCGGTCTGTCACCATTCCCACTGACTGCACAGGTGGGTCACTGGAACAGAAACAATCACTACATTTCCTCTGTGTTCATTTCCTGCACAGTCCCTGAGCCGAGAACAAGGACACACATAGATATGCTCACCCATAACCCTCTTGTCATAGGTAATGACCTGGACATGGCTTGTGAACGAGCTCGTGTTACAATAGATGAGGCACTGTCCGGTTCTGTGACTCAAAAGGTAAATCCCTAACATGACAGCAGGCTTTAAAATGGTAGAGGGAACACCATATCCCAGCATCCACTGCATCCTGTGCTGCTTGTCTTGTTCTTCATTTGTCTCTCTCCCATGTCTGTGCCCCTAGTCCAGTCTGAAGAAGAGCGTGACGATGCTGCACACGCCCTCTGAAGTGTTTCACTACACAGGCAGTGGGGGGCACTCTGATGCCGTCCACCTCAATAAGAGCAACACAATCTTCCAGGCCGCTAAGAGAGACCTGCTGGGAATCATCCAGCTGCAGGTGGGAGGCTGATCGCAGACAATGCATTTTAACTGGTATAAATGTTCAGGATTACATCATTGTAAAAACAAAGGGCTCATGTTCATTTTGTGTGCAGTTTGCAATGTGTCACTTTAAGCACTATACCAACAGAGTACAGTGTGTGTTTGGTGTTATTATTATAACAGTAGGCACATCTTCATTTCTATTTATTCTCTTGCAGGATCCGACTCTGCTTGAGGGCAGAGTCACACTTCATCAAGTCAAAGCAGGTTCCGTGGTGGCTCGTCAGGGAGACCAGGTTAGAACCACCAAGACAAGCTTGGTCTGTGAAGCTAGAGACAAGCTAGAGGCACTGCATGCCGTGTCACGCATGACTTTCCTCCTTTCCTCACTTTAGGAGGTTAGCATCCAGTTTGTGATATCCGGCGTACTCCACGTTTACCAGCGGATGATTGACCGCGAAGAAGAGACGCGTCTGTTTGTGACGCACCCCGGGGAGCTTGTCGGCCAACTTGCTGTACTGACGGGAGAGCCGCTCATATTCACTGTGAAAACTCAGCGAGACTGCAGCTTCCTCTCCATTTCCAAAACCCACTTCTATGAGTCAGTGGTGCTCACACTCATCCATGCAAAACACTGTGGAAATAAGATGACAAACACGGCAAAGAACAATAACGGTCCGTTGGTTTTGTTTTACCTCATTTTTACTCTTGGCTGTTATCTCTTCCTCAGGATAATGCGTGTGGAGCCAAATGTTGTGCTGAATGTTGCTCACACAGTGGTGAGGAGGATGTCGTCTTTTGTCAGACAAATAGATTTTGCTCTCGACTGGATGGCCGTGGAAGCTGGCAGGGCTGTCTACAGGTATTTGGCTGATGTCATTGTGTATTGTTGAAAAATGTTCTTTCACAAAAAAGGGACTTTACAAACACTACTGCACCCAGTGAAAATAAGTCATCTTTATTTTTTCAGGCAGGGAGAGAAATCAGACAGTACATTCATAGTACTGAGTGGTCGACTTCGCTCTGTAATCATGAAGGAGGATGGCAAGAAGGAGCTGATAGGAGAGTATGGACGCGGTGACCTGATTGGAGTGGTAAGAACCATGGATGATTGGTTGAAAACTATATGAATATCTACTGTGAGTACTGGTTTATTTGAAAGTCAATCAGCATTAATAGTGCTGAGTTTTGATAACAGGTTATTTAACTAACAATAGCTGGTCATTACATTCAGAACACTGGCTACTGCCAGTAAATAAATCATTCATCCATTATATATGGCCTTTATTCTGAGAGCATCACAGGGGTGAGCTGGAACCAATCCCATCTGACAGAGGCTGTGAGGCGGGTGGGTACTGGCATCCTGGAAAGGTCACCAGCGTATTGCAGAGCCGACCTATAGAAACAACCGTTTTCTCACATTCGCACCTAAGGGCAATTTCGGGTCTCCAATTAACCGAACCCCAGGCTGCATGTATCTGGACTGTGGGAGGAACCTGAGCAAACAGCAGCAGTCTCATCTGGTCCCTCATCTGGTTTTGTAGGAAGGCTTTTACAAATAACTTGTAATGAGTTAACTTCTAAAAATAGATACTGCTTTGTCAGTTTGAATAAACCACGTTAAACAGGCACTGTTGCTCTTCATCCCCTGGCTGGCCTCTGCCTCAGTGCCTGTAATAAAAGCTGGGTTGATGGATGCTATGGTTACTGTTACCTGGAGAAGGAAACCAGCCATTGCTGCCTCTGTGGGAATAAGGTTGTCAGAAAGGTGTCTAATACGCAGAGACATATTTAGTACTTCAGCATTGACGTCAGGTGTGAATGATGAGTTCTTATTTATAGTGTCTTGATTAATACTTGATTATAGAAGACAACTCTGAAAATGTTTGCACTTGGGAAAACAAGGCTCAGCATTCATGAACACAAAACATTCCTAAAGTATATTTATTCATTTGAAAAATGAAGCTTTATTTACAGTGTATATAAAGTGTCAACAAAGTACTGAGGTTTATATTCAGCCCTTTTGTTTTCTGCCTACATTAAAAATGTAATGTGTGCCTCTTGTCTCTGCAGGTTGAAGCCCTGACCCATCAGAACAGAGCCACCACCGTGCACGCTGTACGAGACTCTGAGCTGGCCAAGCTGCCGGAGGGAGCTCTCAGCTCCATCAAGAGGAAGTTCCCCCAGGCAAGATGAACCTCAAGTGTTTCATTTCATTCAGCTCATGTGAAAACATTTTATTTATTTATTTTTTTTTTTATGAACAGATCAGGTCTGTGTCGTAATTTCCAAAAGCTTGGAAAATTGATTTGATTTAACCTTTTCCTAATTAAATACCAGTTTGAATAATGAATGTTGAACTGCACCATAACCAATGAACTGCAATAATGTGGATTAAGGATTTCCAGAGTTTGTTCTATTAATCTTTAGCCTTAAAAAAAAAATAAAAATAAAAATAATTTGCTGCAAAAAACGAAGCATTGCGGTGTGCCTGATGGATAACACAGAACTGCTTCTCAGGTTGTGACCAGGCTGATCCACTTACTTGGACAGAAGATCCTCCAGCAGGTCAACGGTCCTCTGACAAGTATGTGTCTCAGTGTCTCTCTATCTTATGTCAGTGTATTTGTCAACATTTAAAACTGTACCACTGGTTATGTTGAAAGAGGTTTTTTTTTTTTTCTTTTCTCCATGTTCTTCATGACTCCAGCTCGCAGCCTGGCGCTCCACACCCCCGGCAGTAAATGGGATGCAGGGAATCAAGCATCCAACCTCTCAACTGTCACTGTCCTGCCTGTTTCAGAGGAGGTCCCTCTGACTGCCTTCACTCTGGAGCTCCAGCATGCTCTCATCGCAATAGGTAAAAATAAATAAGACATGAACGTGTCACGTTGCTGATGCTTTGAGTCTTAAGTCCTGCATATTATAGACTGTATATCTTCAATGTACAGGGCCCACTCTTCTGCTGACTAGCGATGTTATCAAACAGCGACTTGGAGCAGCAGCACTTGACAGGTACTTTCTTTTCAGTGGTAGTAATCGTACTGAGCAAATAGAGGTCAGTGTCCATTCCTGTCGTTCTGCTGTTAAGAACATTTCTTTGGGCTTTCTCTCATTTGGACTCGTTGATCAAATTCTATTCAAGTTTGTTTTATTGGCACAACAGCAACATGGATCAATGTGCTGGCAGTGAGATAATGCCTCCGATCATTAATAGACTTCTTTTCCTCCTCAGCGTCCACGAGTACCGCCTGTCCAGCTGGCTGGGCCAACAGGAAGACCTCCATCGTATAGTTCTCTACCAGACTGACTACACTCTGACGCCGTGGACTCAGCGATGCATCCGCCAGGCTGATTGCATCATCATTGTGGGAATCGGAGAGCAGGACCCTGCAGTCGGGGAGGTTGGTGTTGACTTAGTCATTCATAATTGGCTTTCAAGTCCAGCATGTATGGATTTATGGGTAAATTAATGTATATTATTTTTTGAATGTTTCTTATTTGTCCTCCTCATAAATTTCAATGCAATACAATTCTTCTAAATTTCAAGGAGACATTTTATAATTTCCTGTTTTTTCTAAGCAGCTGTTCAAAACCCAAAGATCTTAGTCTCCTGTCTAGGCAATCAACCCCAAGACCACTAGTTTATTTTCAAGGCTAGTGCATGTGTGTGTTATCAGGCTGAAGGAGAGCGGATCTGTCTGCTCTGATTTAAAGTCATTTTCCTCATGAATAATGGTAAAAGCCAGAGGTCAACCATGGTGGTCACACGAGTGGTTAATGGTTTATAGTTGACCTTTGGATCGGAACGGGTGGGTGTTGTGAGAGAGCGGCGGGTGGGGCTGCAGAGAAAGGGAGCTCATGTCCAGCTGATGAAGGACAGGTAATTGCCTTCATGTGGAAAAATGGGTGCAGAGGGAAGAAAGGAATGTATGCCTGGATAATGGGAGAGGGGTGGAAGAAATGGAAAGATGGATCGATATTAGGTACAAAGTGAGTCATTGCTCAGGGTTGATTCTACACACACACACACACACCTTTCACATATACTACACCTCAAAATACAATGAAATACATTTTTTTAAATTAAAAATTAATCTCTGAAGTAACCTGCATATTTTTGCTCTTAATTCTCAGTGTGTCCAGGAGTTGCAGTATTTTTGAGGGCTGGTGTTCATTATTCCATCTGAGCAGACAGAAGTCCCTCTGTAGAGTGTGGAGAATAAAATGTTCTCAAAAATCTGTGCTTGATGCCTTTGCATAGCTGGAGCGCATGTTAGAGGGCAGTGCTGTGCGTGCTCAGAAGCAGCTGGTGCTGTTGCACAGAGAAGATGGCCCCCAGCCCAAAGGAACTGTGGACTGGTTAAACATGAGAAGCTGGATCTCCAGACACCTCCACCTCTCCTGTCCCCGGAGAGTCTTCTCCAAGAGAAGTCTGCCTAAACTGGTAGGAATGAAAAATTGTGTTTCTGAACTTAATCTCCTTCTGATCGTACCCCTCTTGGCCTCTTCATTTTTTTTTTGGATCTTTTACATCTTATTCAACATCTTCATTTTTTTTTGTAATGGATTTTATTCCTCCCATTTTTCCACTGCTCCTCACTACTTTTATGATTATAATCTCTCTTTTTTTCAGTTGGAGCTGTACCAGCGTGTGTTTGAGAAGCCAGCCGACCGCCACTCTGACTTCTCCCGTCTGGCTCGTGTCCTCACGGGCAATGTTATCGCCCTTATTCTTGGAGGAGGAGGCGCGAGGTAACATTCTCCCTAAAGGATGTAATCAATACATGATTCTCATTCTCCCGTTATTGCTGTTAGTACAGCTTTAAATCCTCTCTCTCTCTTCTTCCATGTTTATTTCTCTGCCCTTCTGTTCAGGGGTTGCTCTCAGGTGGGGATCTTGCGAGCTCTCAGCGAGGCCGGCATCCCGGTGGACCTCATCGGTGGCACTTCCATTGGATCCCTAATGGGGGCGCTATATGCAGAAGATCGTAGCCACAGCCGCATGAGGATGAGAGCCAGAGAATGGGCAATGGTGAGAGTAAAAAAAAAAAAAAACAAGAAAAACAAACTCAAACAGCATGACTCCAAAATATATCAGCAGGCGAGCTGCAAGTGTTAACTCCTGACAGGACATTTAGTAAGACTCTCTAAGTTCCATTAAACTACGTGTGACAAAAGTTATGATTTAATACATTAATCTGTTTTTGGAGAAGAAGATCAGAGTTCAAAAGCTCCTTCTCCACATGCCCCAGCGTCTATTAGAGAGGAGTCTTTGCATTCAGGTTCTGCTGTACTCAGTCTCTGTGAAGCTAATTCTTTATAACAGCAGATTATTTTATTCTAATGCAATTCAGGCTTTAATTCTGTTGTATAATGGACCGTGTTCTGCTGATTAACCATCAGTATTGTTCATGCAGCACTTGATGAGTTTCACATTCAACTCATGAATAGATCCTTTTTGGTTGTGATATGAAATTCCTCTTCAGGTTTATTAACACTATGACCATCCATGGAGCCATGTGAGTGGACTTTGTTCTCCCTCGGTGTACCCAGCCCCTCGCCTGGCCTTGTCCTTGGCTCTGAACAGTAGAAGCAGCTGGCTGGGTCGCTGCTCCTTTAGTTTTAAATTAGAAGAGCCACTGTTGCAATGAAAAGGGCTCTATTTTAATGACCGAAACACACGGTCCAAGGCACAAGTGCTTTAAGGACAATTCCTAATCCACTTTCAGTAGTTCAACAGGAAAGGTTTGATGCATTTGTCACATGTTTCTATGTGTTTTGTAGATCATGAAACCATTTGATGTCTCCTCCCTGCAGGAAATGACGTCCGTGTTTAAGAAGGTTCTGGATTTAACGTACCCGGTCACCTCAATGTTCTCTGGAGCTGCCTTCAACTCCAGCATCAGCAATGTCTTCAAGAGTAAACAGATCGAGGTGAGAGAAATTTTACTTGAGACCCGACAGAGGCCAGTGAACGCTTCAGCTGATTACAATGTGAAAAATGTATCAGGTGATCATTTAGTCGAGGCAACTGGATTTCTTTCTTGGTGTTGAAAACATTTTGTCCGTCATCAGTTCTGGTTTGGTTGGGAAAAAAACAGGAGATGTATCTCTGGATGTGGGTGGTGCTGTGAGTATGGACCATTCCCCTCGTTATGTGACAATAGGTCACATGACTCATTAACTTGTGTCAATGTGTGAAAGATTGGGGGTGAATGGATCCTCATGCTCACAGGGTCCAGAGGATGTTAACTGCTGTGGTGTAGATGAGCAGCTAAACTTCCTGGGATGGGATCTCAAGGCATAGTGGTATGTAGTATACAGACGGTGACGTAGCCCCCCTCCTCTGTTCAGTGTTGGCCTTTCCAAGTGAGTGTAGATGGCCTCCTTTACTCGTCTTTCAAACCATCTGTCCTCCTTGTCCAGGATATGAACATCAGTGTCCTTAAAAGAGTGTCCCTTTTCCTTAGTGTGTATGTAAACTGCTGACTGCGGTCCTGTTGTTGCATGTCTTCTGTGTTGGTACATGCGTTTGTGGAGTGGTTGTGTGGTTTCTCCTATGTACAGATCGGGGCATTCCTCACATAAACCACATTGTTGAGTTCAACAGTTGCATCGACTAAATGATCACCTGATACTATGACCTGTATGAATGAGAATCTCCACAGACGTAATGTGAAAAAAGGGAAAAGCAAACGTATCATGTGATATAACTTATTATGTTGTTCTGTTTGGATGTGACCTTTTGTGCATGCAGGACCTTTGGATCCCGTATTTCAATATCACAACTGACATCACTGCCTCGGCCATGAGGGTACATACTGACGGTAGGTCACCCAAAAAGAAATGTTCTTAACTGAAGTGGAATTCATCTCACCAGATAGGTCCTGTTTTTATCTGAGATCTCTTCCACCACTGTCCCCTCATATAAACAAAGCCTTTCTTTTGTCCTGTTCATGTGTTTCAGATTCATTTGAGTCAGTGTGGTCAATCTCAGTTTCGTATGATTGCTTAATAGACACATAACTGAAAGATGTGACTGTTGCAGGGTCTCTGTGGCGATACGTCCGCTCCAGCATGTCTCTTTCTGGGTATCTGCCTCCTCTCTGTGACCCCAAAGATGGACACTTGCTGATGGATGGAGGCTACATCAACAACCTGCCAGGTTTGTTACACTGAAGCTGTTTACAGACATGATTTCTTGAAAATGTACCAACCCAATTTTCAAGGGTCAGACGCGTTCTCAACATCAGGACAGTTTCTGACACAGTAAGATGAGGCGTCTGGGTAAAACAGCAGGAGACAGGAAATGACAAATACATACCGCTGCAGAGAGCGGTGTTTTTGTTTACTCCACATCCACGCTGGCGCAGGCTCATATCACCAAAACATCTTTAATCTTGTTATCTTTCCTAGTTGACGTCAGCGTGTGGCAGCTCTTTTTTTTATGTCTGTTGCATGTCAGTAACATCATCAACCTTTTTTTCTAGAAATGTTTTTTGTTATAGTGATATTTTCCTGAAAATCTTGAGTTTTATATTGAGCCCACATCTTTTTACTAATCGTACTTCAAACCTTCCTGACTAGGTTTTTCCTCTATCCTTAAAAATATATTCCCTTCCCAAATGTCTATTATTTATTTATTATTCCCCTGTCCCGACCACTGTCTCTTCTTCTCTCAGCTGATGTGGCGCGCTCCATGGGGGCCAAAGTAGTGATCGCTATTGACGTGGGCAGCAGAGATGAAACCAACCTCACTAATTATGGTGACTCGCTCTCAGGCTGGTGGCTGCTATGGAAACGCCTCAACCCCCTAGCTGAGAAAGTAAAGGTAATGGATTGATTAAAACTAAAGATGCAACATACTGTGCAGGGATGTGTCTTAAAAATAAATGAGTCCTATGAATAACAATGAGGATATCTTTGGAGGTGTTTTTCTTTTTTTAATCAGTGATACATGTTCATCTCTACACTTCTGGTCTCAGGTGCTGAACATGGCAGAGATTCAGACACGCCTGGCGTACGTGTGCTGTGTGAGGCAGCTGGAGTCTGTGAAGAACAGCGAGTACTGCGAGTACATCAGGCCGCCCATCGACAGATACCGCACTCTGGAGTTTGGAAAGTTTGATGAGATTGCTGTAAGTTTGACAACACGATTGTTTTTTTTTCTCCTCAGCTGTGGTTTTGTGATAATTATTTCACACCCACAATACACTTAGGGTTCATTATGTTTCAAACGCTCCGGTGAAGAAAATGATATTGACGTTTTTTTTTTTTTTTTTGTTTGGGCGATGTAGGAGGTGGGATACCAGCACGGCAAGACTGTTTTTGATGTTTGGAGACGCAGTGGAGTGGTGGAGAAAATGTTGAAAGACCGACACCAGGAGGAATTCCACAACAGCCAGGGCAAGAACAACGTAAGGATGAAGGGAACCGCTGTAGAGTATGTGATTCAGGATAATTTAATGTGGTGCAACAACAAACTCTGGGCCATCTTTTACTTGCGATTTGGCAAAATGTCACAACACATTTTTTTCATTTTGCCAAATTTGCAATATTACAAGCATTAGAGGGTGAATATCTGCTCAGCCTGTAGCCTGCATTACAATGAAAGAGAAGTTTTTAAAATATCTTACAAACAAGCACCACATTATCTTAAGATGCAGCCCTTTTTAATAAGATTCTATAAGAAACAACTTTTAATTGTCTATTACACAGATGTTGTTTCCTGCTGGTGGACGGTATCAATAGAACCCCTTCATTTAAAACATATCACCAAAGATAACCCAATGTTACATTATAGCAGGCAATGGAAAAAGTTTAATGCAGAGAAATGAGAGTATTCAGGCTTAATGTCATATGAAATTGATCAGATGACTAAAGTAAAATGTCCCGCATCTGCCAGGCTGATTTCACAGTCCCCTTCATTTCCTTATGATCCATCTTCTCATTGGAAATGTGTAATCGACCAAATGGTTTTAATTCTCTAGTGCCATTTTATGTCAGTGTTGCGTCCCTAAAATATACGATCGCTGTCTGCCAGAGTCTGTTGTTCACGTCGTCATATTTCATTTCCACACTGCTGATGAAGTAATAACAATAAAGCCATAAATCTGTCAGAGGAATTCACTATAGAGCAGCTCTGTCCCCCAGCAATGTCAAAGAAAATCAAAGGACGAACAATATAAGACAAAAGACAGAATGACAAAAAAACATTTTCCCCCAGTTTACAAAGAAATTTAAAGAGGGTGATGTAGAATTCATACAAGAGGATGAAGGAATCATGGTGCTAACAGCAGTGGAGAGAAGAGAGGAGCAGCAGTTCGACTCACAGATCTGAAACCAAACGACTGTTTTATAAATAAATCTTCTCATTCTTTAAAACAATAGCCATCCCACATAGGCAGATAATGAGTGCTCTTCTATTTTCAGATGCCACTGACTGTAGGGTAAAACTCTCAGGGGAGATAATGCATCTCTTCTCCATGACGGATGTTTCACAGCTCTGTACATTCAACAGTGTTGCTCAAAAAACAAATCTGGAGTCAAGAGAGGTTCAAACAAAAAGGACCAGTTTGTTGTGATCAAATGATGAAATCTGGGTATTTTGTAGAGCTGTCCGAATGTTTAAGGAGCTAAACTGCGAAGGCGGTGTACAACGGTCATGGGCAGAGCGATAAATACTGTCCCAGCATGCATTGCAAGTCTTGGTCTTTAACTGAAACATAGACATTGCTCGCTGTAGAATGACTATTTAATTTGGTCCTTTAATAAGCGCTTTGCAACATACTCTACATCTCCATATTTTAGTGAACCATTAAAGATCAGACAGAAAAAGTTCATCACAACTTTGTTTCTTTTAATCACTGTTATAATGGAGTGTTTGTAGATGGGATTCATTTCGCTGTGGAAGAAAACGGTCAGCTCTTGTTTTTTCATTCCCTGACTGAACCAGCGTAGTTTTTATATCCTAGCACAAAGAAAGTGGGAAGTCTCCCCAAAGTTACTGAAACTTAAAGATTTCATCCCAATAATCAATCTCCTTCCATTCTTCTTAAAGAGAGTTTTCTCTTCCTTCGTCGAATGATTTCACTGTCATGAGCAGTTCTAACAGACAAGGGGTTAACCGCAACTGCAGTGACACACAATGGAACCAGTTCATTAGCTTATACCTGCGGATTTAAAGTACATTCCAGTTCCTCAAACAGGTTTTCAGTTGTCTGTTGGCAGCAGTTTTCTCTAATGAATGTCTTGGTTTGTGTTTGACTCTCAGGTGGTGACGTGTCCCAATGCTTCCTTCACCGACCTGGCCGAAATCGTGTCTCGCATCGAGCCTGTTAAACCTGCTCTGGTGGACGATAAACGTATTGACACACACACAAGTTTTTTTTATTTCTAATCTCAAACATGTACACCCACTGTTATCGCTTCTCCTCTGTGTTTGTCTTTCCTGTGCTCGCTCCCATTTGTTCCTTCATGCGTTTTTGTTTTCCTGTCACACTCTATTAGCAAATGCATCAGTTTCACATGGAAGAGGAGACGGATTGCTGCAGCCTCACTGCAGAGGAAAAATTAGAATATCAATTATGTGCGTCCAACTGGACACACACACAGAGGATGGAACATGCTGAAGGAAAGTGGGATCTCAAATCGGGCACTTACCCTCAAATGGAAAGAGTTAGGATACAAACATATTTAGAAAGTATGTTGAAGGGAAGCATGCTGAGACTCCAGTGAGGTTATTCTCAGATATTCCTCGTCAACTCCTTGTGTTCATATGAGAACATATTCATGTACATTGTTCTCTCCTCCTCTCTTTTCCTGACCAGAGGAGTCAGACTACCACACTGAAGAGGAGGCAGCGGAGAGCGCTTTGTCGGACATGGAGCTGTACAGCCGATACGGAGAACACACTGAAGGGGAGGAGACTGCTGACACAGTGCGACACTCCACTTTACCATCATTTAATTTTTTTAAATAACGAGAAACAAATACTGGCAAATTTATTGAATCGAGATAGAAGCTGATCAATCTGGCTCTAGTTCAAATAGAATAAATATTAGAATGTGAGTGTTTGATGAGGTATCAACATTTGCCTCAACAAACATCGTATGTTGTCTTTACAACGTCATCAAACATCTTGAACATTATGTCACCTGTCTGATGTCCTACCTGATCTGATTTGCAGGATGAAGATCTGGATTTGAGTCACAGACATCATGCAATCAAACCCACTGCCAGCGAGAAGTAGATGCCCAAGGACTGAGGAACTCTGCTGGAGCAGGTCATCACCATTTAACCTGCGTCTCTCTCTGCCACACGTCACCCTCCAGTTTGTCCCACGTCAGTCACACCTCCTCCATCCTCCCCTGAGACGATCTGAGTGACCCTGATTACCGCAGCGCCCTCTGTAACCCGGCCTTGTTAGCCATGCTGCTCACAAGCTCGATGCATAGTCCATTAAAAAAAAAAACCTGCCGCAGCGTCCAGAGGATGATTTAGTCAGCTCCAAATGTAAGTCAAAGCTTCATTATTCCTCATATTGAGTCGAGATTACTTCCTGGAGCTTTACATGCACTAAACACGTCCAGACAAGAATTCAGGTTTGACAGTTAAACAGGATCAAAATATCAGATTAGAAATCAGAACCACATCCAAAGATGATTATGTATGTTACTCATAGTCATTGTTAGCGTTCCTCCTCGTTTATACTGCCTGCACATTGATGCCTTCAGTGTTCTGCGAGCTTAAATTTATGCACGGCGACTATGTTTGCATCACGAGACACGTCTTGAATTTTATACTTCTTCGTGTCTTCACAGGAGCACGCTGTAACATTATTTGGCCAAAACTTCTTTCAGCCTTTTCTTCTCTTTTGTGATTTGGATTTTTCTGTTTTGGGGAAAATGCAAAAGGGGGAAAAAACCCCAGATGTTCTTACATACATATTTTATAGTCAAAGTTTGAATAATTCAATATGCTTCATCTTTAAAGGAAGAATGTATGCAACCATTTCACTACAGTCAGACAATCATTCCACAAATGCAATGCAACTAAACTAACCAAGTGACTGATGTACAGTCTGTGATTCTATAGTATTTGATACAATCAATTATATTAAAAGTATTTATGTAATGCTAATTTAATTAACACATTCATATTTAACTCTATAGAATGTAAAACAAAGTAAAAATAGTGTTACAATTTAAGTTGAAATCACAATAATGGTTGTTTCATTTAATGTAAAAACAAAACAAAAACATTTGGTCTGGAACCATCAAAAAAAAAAAAGATTTCTGAAACAATGAGATTCATTTTCTGTATCATTTTCAACCACTGCCATTTAAACAGAGACCCTGTTATTTTGCCTTCGGGGGCGGTCACTCTTATGAATGTAGCACCCCCTCATTCACGTCCACTCTGTGTGACCGAGGACGTGAATAAAACATATGCCTCCAGTGGGGATCTTCAACTTGGAACTTTGACCCATAGTGTTCTCCTGCAGCCTCCGTACGTTTACAGTGAACAAAAAAAAAAGCCAAGATACAGATTTAATTCAACTTATCCCCTTTCACCTGACTGACTACCTCTGCTGCCGACACAAAGGCAGAACCAAGACGCCCGTGGTCTTAACCTTTTACACTAAACACTCCGGCCTGAATAAAACAGGCGGCAGAATAGTTTACAGGTCAGATATTCTCAAATATTCTAATGCATAACATTTAAAGATAGTCTTGTTAGTTATCAGTGACATCTGTGTCTCAGTAAACCATTAAACAACAAAACGTCACACGGATCAATTCCCTGCTTCAAATTATCGGTTGAGCAATGCAACGTGTTTTCTTTGCACTTGATGAAACAACCTGTGATGTCACTGTATGGAGCTTCCATCTTTATTCCATTCTTTATTAATATTTTGGATGGTTTCCATAAACTGAGCACAATGAATTTATGTGGTCTGGCTGAATCCAGCTTCTGTGATTTATTAAATGGGACGTGGTAATGGATGAGGTGATGTAATGGGTGGAACTATGCCATGACTTAATGTAACACAGCCTTAAACGACCCACATGAAGAAACAACCACTGGTGCCCTCACTTGGCATCGATTGATTTTGATTGTCAGAAATATTCAGGAGTGAATGAAGAGTATCAAACCTGTACTGTACGACATCGTCTAGATATATATGTCGTTTGCTAAATATTACTATGGATAACCGATTGTTACTAATAAACCTTTTATTGTTGTACTTGTTGACTTGTTTGATTGTTAAATGTTTTCCCCGTATAATCAGTGCTTTTGTTCAAGCGCTAACTAGTTTTTTTTTTTAAATTAACCAGTTGATAAAACTAAGATTTACTAAAGTTTATCACCATATTTCTTAATTATCATTCGGTGCACATTTGAGACCAGAATGACACATTAAGAAAATTTAGGCTGTTCAGCAAGACCAGGACTCAGCTGTGGAGCTGATGATTGTCAGACCTGCAGGAAATCATTCTTTCAGTTAGATTCTCAGTTGGATTCTCAGTCTGGAGGCTGCAGTGGTTTCATCCCATTGTCACATGTCAGGGCCTCATTGTTTCTCAAATTATTTATTCTGAAGTATTTTTAGAAGCTGGATGAGATTAAAATATATATTATCTTTTTAACATTTTTTTTAACTTTATTGATGTGTCCTATAATGAGCTTTTTAACACCCCCCCCCCTTCGCTCTGGGGAAAGCAGACTTGCATAAGCTAATTAATGAGCACATAGGGAGAATTTAGGTTGCAGGAAGGAGCTGGGACACAACCAATGAAAGCGGGAATAAGTGGCACTGCCTTCGATCAATCTGTCATCTGGAAGAAGTCTAAGAGCCAAAGGAAACTAAAAAAGGAAGAAAACGGCTCCAAGGTCAAGTGTAATGGACCAGGACCTCACACATACTGTTCATATCCACACTGCATACAGCAGCACTCGTCTCCTTCCACCCTATCTTGCCTCTCACTCTTCTTGCCTACAGGCTTTCAGAAAAATGGGGACAATGAGGACTTAAACAGACAAGTGGGTCACACTAATGCTGCAGTGGTGAAAGCACCTGTGTCGTCATTCATTTGTATGTTGTTTTCTGAACCAAAAAGTCATAGATTTGTATGTTTTTTATTTTATTTTTAACACAGTCCTACATAAGTATGTCATTTTTCTACCAAAAGGTAGCCACATTTGTATGTCATATTTTTTAACAAAGTCCGACATTTGTATGTTTTTTTCATTTTTTAAACCAAAGTTCTACCAAAAAGTCCAAAACCTTCACTCCAACCTTAGATCGAGCAGTAAAAATCCCAACCAACCAACATGCCACAACCGGGATTCGAACCAGCGAACCTGGGATCCCCAGGCTTAGCGCTCTACCACTGAGCTACTTGCAGACTCTTGTGCTTGGTGAAATTCGTCTTCTCATCCTCATGCAACCTTCACTCCAACTTTAGATCGAGCAGTAAAAATGCAAACCTACCGACATGCCACAACCGGGATTCGAACCGGCGAACCTGGGATCCCCAGGCTTAGCGCTCTACCACTGAGCTACTTGCAGATTTTGTGCTTGGTGAAATTCGTCTTCATATCCTCACACAACCCTCACTCCAACCTTAGATCGAGCAGTAAAAATCCAAACCAACCGACAATCCGCTCCCATTTCCTCACACAAAGCCGCAGATATGCGACTTTTCACAGGTCGTGACTTCACAAAGTTTACCATGCGCACAACATCATCCAACCCAGGAACAAGGTCTGCTGGTAAAGTCTTGGCTACGAGGGCTTCGCGGTATAAAAAACAGTGCGTAATGATCACATCAGCATCACTAATTCACTTGTCTCCAAGCACAAGGCAATTAGCTATCTGCTGCTGCTGCCACCTACTGGTGTGAAAGAGTACTACATGTACACCCCTGGTCTACTCTAACGCCAACCCTAGATCTAGCAGTAAAAATCCTAACCCTAACCCAGGAACGAGGTCTGCTGGTAAAGTCTTGGCTTCGAGGGCTTTGCGGTGTAAAAAACAGTGCGTGATGATCACATCAGCATCACTAATTCACTTGTCTCCAAGCACAAGGCAATTAGCTATCTGCTGCTGCTGCCACCTACTGGTGTGAAAGAGTACTACATGATTACTCTGCCAGGCGCGAGACCGCACAGGCACACAAATTGGATAATTTCCCACGGCACACCTGACATTAACACATGTGGTAGGGTGTGGTGGGGCAGTGTTTTTCAACCTTTTCCGAGTCAAGGCACATTTCTTTTGTTGAAAAAAATCCCACCACACACCACCAGCTGAAAATGTGAAAAAAGCTTATATTAACAATATCAGTGTTATATTGTTAATATATGCTTTTTTTAACATTGAAGAATGACGTTATATTGTAACGTCTTGAATAGGAATCAAGTAAACACAAAGAAAAAAGTATTTTATAATATTTCATATTTATTCACTCAGTGTAAAACCTGGGCCTGTTTGGATGAACACAGCTGATATCCTGGCAGGAAGCGATGAAAGACACACACAAAGCTCTTCCTCCACAGCTCTCAGTCTTTCTCTGTTTTTAGTTTTTACAGCAGTCAAGCTAGTCAATAGCTTCGCATTCGTGCATTCGTGTCTTCAATTCATTGAGATGATGAAACATATCTGCCAGGTATGCCAGCCTTGTACACCACTCATCACTTGCAACTACCTTTGCGTAATCGGACCCCTCATTTGTCAGAAACACTTTAAGTTCCTCTCGCAGCTCATACACACGGACCAGCACCTAGCCGCACGACAACCATCGGACCTCTGTATGAAACAGCAAAGCTGCTGGTAAAGTCTTGGCTACGAGGGCTTCGCGGCGTAAAAAATAGCGCGTAATGATCACATCAGCGTCACTAATTCGCTTGTCTCCAAGCACAAGGCAATTACCTATCTGCTGCTGCTGCCACCTATTGGTGTGAAAGAGTACCACATGATTACTCTGCCAGGCGCGAGACCGCACAGGCACACAAATTGGATAATTTCCCACGGCACACCTGACAATATCTCGCCATTCCCCTCGTTATGCGACTATAAGTCGCATGAGTGGGCCATTAACACATGTGGTAGGGTGTGGTGGGGCAGTGTTTTTCAACCTTTTCCGAGTCAAGTCACATTTCTTTTATTGAAAAATATCCCACCGCACACCACCACTGGGGATCCCAGGTTCGCCGGTTCGAATCCCGGTTGTGGCATGTTGGTAGGTTTGCATTTTTACTGCTCGATCTAAAGTTGGAGTGAAGGTTGCATGAGGATGAGAAGACGAATTTCACCGAGCACGAGAGTCTATAAGTAGCTCAGTGGTAGAGCGCTCAGCCTGGGGATCCCAGGTTCGCCGGTTCGAATCCCGGTTGTGGCATGTCGGTAGGTTTGCATTTTTACTGCTCGATCGAAAGTTGGAGTGAAGGTTGCATGAGGATGAGAAGACGAATTTCACCGAGCACAAGAGTCTGCAAGTAGCTCAGTGGTAGAGCGCTAAGCCTGGGGATCCCAGGTTCGCCGGTTCGCATCCCGGTTGTGGCATGTTGGTTGGTTTGGATTTTTACTGCTCGATCTAAGGTTGGAGTGAGGGTTGCGTGAGGATGAGAAGACGAATTTCACCAAGCACGAGAGTCTGCAAGTAGCTCAGTGGTAGAGCGCTAAGCCTGGGGATCCCAGGTTCGCCGGTTCGAATCCCGGTTGTGGCATGTTGGTTGGTTGGTTGGTTGGTTTGGATTTTTACTGCTCGATCTAAGGTTGGAGTGAGGGTTGTGTGAGGATGAGGAGACGAATTGAACCTGGTACGAGAGTATCTGGATAGCTCAGCGGTAGAGCACTAGGCCTGGGGATCCCAGGTTCGCCGGTTCGAATCCCGGTTGTGGCGTGTCGGTTGGTTTGGGTTTTTACTGCTCGATCTAAGGTTGGAGTGAGGGTTTTGTGAGGATATGAAGACGAATTTCACCGAGCACGAGAGTCTGCAAGTAGCTCAGTGGTAGAGCGCTAAGCCTGGGGATCCCAGGTTCGCCGGTTCGAATCCCGGTTGTGGCATGTCGGTAGGTTTGCATTTTTACTGCTCGATCGAAAGTTGGAGTGAAGGTTGCATGAGGATGAGAAGACGAATTTCACCGAGCACGAGAGTCTGTAAGTAGCTCAGTGGTAGAGCGCTCAGCCTGGGGATCCCAGGTTCGCCGGTTCGAATCCCAGTTGTGGCATGTCGGTTGGTTTGGATTTTTACTGCTCGATCTAAGGTTGGAGTGAGGGTTGCGTGAGGTTGAGAAGACGAATTTCACCGAGCACGAGAGTCTGCAAGTAGCTCAGTGGTAGAGCGCTAAGCTTGGGGATCCCAGGTTCGCCGGTTCGAATCCCGGTTGTGGCATGTTGGTTGGTTGGTTTGGATTTTTACTGCTCGATCTAAGGTTGGAGTGAAGGTTGTGTGAGGATGAGGAGACGAATTGAACCTGGTACGAGAGTATCTGGATGGCTCAGTGGTAGAGCACACGGCATGCGAAGCCGAGGTTGGCCGGTTGGAATCCCGAATGAGGTGAGGAATTTCACCACGAACGCAAGTGGCTCAGTGGTAGAGCACACGGCATGTGGAGCCGAGGTTGGCCGGTTTGAATCCCGAATGAGGTGAGGAATTTCACCACGAGCAAAAGTGGCTCAGCGGTAGAGCACACGACATGTGGAGCCGAGGTTGGCCGGTTCGAATCCCGAATGAGGTGAGGAATTTCACCACGAACAAAAGTGGCTCAGCGGTAGAGCACACGACATGTGGAGCCGAGGTTGGCCGGTTGGAATCCCGAATGAGGTGAGGAATTTCACCACGAACGCAAGTGGCTCAGCGGTAGAGCACACGGCATGTGGAGCCGAGGTTGGCCGGTTCGAATCCCGAATGAGGTGAGGAATTTCACCACGAGCAAAAGTGGCTCAGCGGTAGAGCACACGGCATCTGGAGCCGAGGTTGGCCGGTTCGAATCCCGCTTGTGGAGGGCTGGTTGGGTCCCCCTGGAGGTAGGTGCGCTGTACCTTTTGCTTCAAAAGGTTTTTTTTTTTTGCTTCCCAAAAAAAAAAAAAAAAACCTCGGCTCCACATGCCGTGTGCAAAAAAAAACACCTACCTGCGTTCGTGGTGAAATTCCTCACCTCGTTCGGGATTCGAACCAGCCAACCTCAGCTCCAGATGCCGTGTGCGTTCGTGGTGAAATTCCTCATTCGGGATTCGAACGGCCCAACCTCAGCTCCACATGCCGTGTGCGTTCGTGGTGAAATTCCTCATTCGGGATTCGAACCGCCCAACCTCGGCTCCAGATGCCGTGTGCGTTCGTGGTGAAATTCCTCATTCGGGATTCAAACCGGCCAACCTCGGCTTCGTATGCCGTGTGCTCTACCACTGAGCCACTTGCGTTCGTGGCGAAATTCCTCACCTCATTCGGGATTCGAACCGGCCAACCTCGGCTCCACATGCCGTGTGCTCTACCACTGAGCCACTTGCGTTCGTGGTGAAATTCCTCACCTCATTTGGGATTCGAACCGGCCAACCTCGGCTTCACATGCCGTGTGCTCTACCACTGAGCCACTTGCGTTTGTGGTGAAATTCCTCACCTCATTCAGGATTCCAACCGGACAACCTCAGCTCCACATGCCGTGTGCTCTACCACTGAGCCACTTGCGTTCGTGGTGAAATTCCTCACCTCATTCGGGATTCGAACCGGCCAACCTCGGCTCCACATGCCATGTGCTCTACCACTGAGCCACTTGCGTTCGTGGTGAAATTCCTCACCTCATTCGGGATTCGAACCGGCCAACCTCGGCTCCACATGCCGTGTGCTCTATCACTGAGCTATCCAGATACTCTCGTACCAGGTTCAATTCGTCTCCTCATCCTCACACAACCTTCACTCCAACCTTAGATCGAGCAGTAAAAATCCAAACCAACCNGGTGAAATTCGTCTTCTCATCCTCACGCAACCTTCACTCCAACCTTAGATCGAGCAGTAAAAATCCAAACCAACCTACATGCCACAAACGGGATTCGAACCGGCGAACCTGGGATCCCCAGGCTTAGCGCTCTACCACTGAGCTACTCGCAGATGCTTGTGTTGAGTGAAATTCGTCTTCTCATCCTCACACAACCCTCACTCTCGAGCAGTAAAAATCCAAACCAACCGACATGCCACAGCCGGGATTCGAACCGGCGAACCTGGGATCCCCAGGCTTAGCGCTCTACCACTGAGCTACTTGCAGACTCTCGTGCTCAGTGAAATTCGTCTTCTCATCCTCACGCAACCTTCACTCCAACCTTAGATCGAGCAGTAAAAATCCAAACCAACCTACATGCCACAAACGGGATTCGAACTGGCGAACCTGGGATCCCCAGGCCTAGTGCTCCACCGCTGAGCTATCCAGATACTCTCGTACCAGGTTCAATTCGTCTCCTCATCCTCACACAACCCTCACTCCAACCTTAGATCGAGCAGTAAAAATCCAAACAAATCGACATGCCACAACCGGGATTCGAACCGGCGAACCTGGGATCCCCAGGCTTAGCGCTCTACCACTGAGCTACTTGCAGACTCTCGTGCTCGGTGAAATTCGTCTTCTCATCCTCACGCAACCTTCACTCCAACTTTAGATCGAGCAGTAAAAATCTAAACCAACCAACCAACATGCCACAACCGGGATTCGAACCGGCGAACCTGGGATCCCCAGGCTTAGCGCTCTACCACTGAGCTACTTGCAGACTCCGGTGCTTGGTGAAATTCGTCTTCTCATCCTCACACAACCGTCACTCCAACATTAGATCGAGCAGTAAAAATCCAAACAAATCGACATGCCACAACCGGGATTCGAACCGGCGAACCTGGGATCCCCAGGCCTAGTGCTCTACCACTGAGCTATCCATATACTCTCGTACCAGGTTTCAATTTGTCTTCTCATCCTCACACAACCCTCACGCCAGTCTTAGATCAAGCAGTAAAAATTCCAACTGACCGACCAACCAACCAACCAACCAACCAACCAACCACAACTGGGATTCAAACCGGCCTACCTGGGATCTCCAGGTTTAGTGCTCTACCAGTGAGCCACTGTGCCGCGAGATATTGGCAGGTGTGCAGTGAGAAATTAACAATATAACACTTATATTGTTAATATAAGCTTTTTTTCACATTTTCAGCTGGTGGTGTGCAGTGGGATTTTTTTCAACAAAAGAAATGTGCCTTGACTCGGAAAAGGTTGAAAAACACTGCCCCACCACACCCTACCACATGTGTTAATGGCCCACTCATGCGACTTATAGTCGCATAACGAGGGGAATGGCGAGATATTGTCAGGTGTGCCGTGGGAAATTATCCAATTTGTGTGCCTGTGCGGTCTCGCGCCTGGCAGAGTAATCATGTAGTACTCTTTCACACCAGTAGGTGGCAGCAGCAGCAGATAGGTAATTGCCTTGTGCTTGGAGACAAGCGAATTAGTGACGCTGATGTGATTATTACGCGCTGTTTTTTACGCCGCGAAGCCCTCGTAGCCAAGACTTTACCAGCAGCTTTGCTGTTTCATACAGAGGTCCGATGGTTGTCGCGCGGCTAGGTGCTGGCCCGTGTGTATGAGCTGCAAGAGGAACTTAAAGTGTTTCTGCGTAATCGGACCCCTCATTTGTCAAAGGTAGTTGCAAGTGATGAGTGGTGTGCAAGGCTGGCATACCTGGCAGATATGTTTCATCATCTCAATGAATTGAAGACACGAATGCACGAATGCGAAGCTATTGACTAGCTTGACTGCTGTAAAAACAAAAAACAGAGAAAGACTGAGAGCTGTGGAGGAAGAGCTTTGTGTGTGTCTTTCATCGCTTCCTGCCAGGATATCAGCTGTGTTCATCCAAACAGGCCCAGGTTTTACACTGAGTGAATAAATATGAAATATTATAAAATACTTTTTTCTTTGTGTTTACTTGATTCCTATTCAAGACGTTACAATATAACATCATTCTTCAATGTTAAAAAAAGCATATATTAACAATATAACACTGATATTGTTAATATAAGCTTTTTCTCACATTTTTTAGCTGGTGGTGTGTGGTGGGATTTTTTTCAACAAAAGAAATGTGCCTTGACTCGGAAAAGGTTGAAAAACACTGCCCCACCACACCCTACCACATGTGTTAATGGCCCACTCATGCGACTTATAGTCGCATAACGAGGGGAATGGCGAGATATTGTCAGGTGTGCCATGGGAAATTATCCAATTTGTGTGCCTGTGCGGTCTCGCGCCTGGCAGAGTAATCATGTAGTACTCTTTCACACCAGTAGGTGGCAGCAGCAGCAGATAGCTAATTGCCTTGTGCTTGGAGACAAGTGAATTAGTGATGCTGATGTGATCATCACGCACTGTTTTTTACACCGCAAAGCCCTCGAAGCCAAGACTTTACCAGCAGACCTTGTTCCTGTGTTGGATGATGTTGTGCGCATGGTAAACTTTGTGAAGTCATGACCTGTGAAAAGTCGCATATTTGCGGCTTTGTGTGAGGAATTGGGAGCGGATTGTCGGTTGGTTTGGATTTTTACTGCTCGATCTAAGGTTGGAGTGAGGGTTGTGTGAGGATGAGAAGACGAATTTCACCTAGCACAACAGTCTGCAAGTAGCTCAGTGGTCGAGCGCTAAGCCTGGGGATCCCAGGTTCGCCGGTTCGAATCCCGGTTGTGGCATGTCGGTTGGTTTGGATTTTTAGTGCTCGATCGAAGGTTGGAGTGAGAGTTGTGTGAGAATGAGAAGACGAATTTCACCAAACACGAGCGTCTGCAAGTAGCTCAGTGGTAGAGCGCTAAGCCTGGGGATCCCAGGTTCGCCATGCTTGGCTCCCACCTGGAAGACCTGGGTTCGATTCCAGCTCTGCCCAATCTTGTCTTCGTGAGCATTAATGTTGACAATACAGGCAGTGAAGCTGAGAGATCGAGTTCATCATTTTGTGCTGCAATTGGGTTGTTCATCCACCCGTTACAGGCGGGGGCCGCATTTGTGCCGCCAGTGGTGTAAAGTAATCGCAGTAAATTTGCCATATGTATGACACGTGACCATACACAGCGGGGCAGAGTTTCTGTATAATTCCACAAACAAAGACTCAAAGAAGAATGTAACTTTAAACGTTTAAAGATCAAACCTTCAGCTGCGTTCCCGAGTCACTTCATGGTCTGCGTTTTTCTTCTCTGGTTAAAATCTGGAGGTGGAGCTCACTGCTGCCCCCTGCAGCTCAAACGTCGTCGCGTCCTCTTTCACATTCGTTTTGAAATGTGCAATTTTCAAAATTATTTTAATATTGTCTAGAGAGAAAAACATTACTACTCTGTTATTTGAAATGTTTTCCTATTTATTTTATTGTCATTATTTTTCCAGTTTATATTTTCCTGTTAAATAAGAGGTTTATTTTTAACCACTTAATCACTCATTAGAATAAAAACATATGTGTCCCACCAACAAACTAACTACCAACAGATGCAGCACATTAGTCGTCTCTCAGATTTATTTTGTGGGGAGGAATTATCAAACATTTAAAACCTCCTCTCTGCGTGATGCCAGACAGCTCTGACCCAATCCTCTTTTCCTGCTTCCTCCACATCCTGAACAACATCACCACTGTTTTTTTAAGTTTTCCTCTTTTTGACAAAAATATTTGTCTCACTTTTGAAAAAACATTTTATTTGTGATTTAGCTTCTTTGGAAAAAAAAAAACGCCTACTTGGATCAAATAAAAAAAAGTGTTTAGGATTTATCAAATTTATTTATCACTGTTGTTTATTAATCTTTGTTATTTTTTTCTTCTGGCCTTTTTTCATATTTTTGTATTTAATTTGTTCAATTTTATTCTTGTTACTGTTGGTAAAAAATCAGAAAGGTTTTGATTCATAGTATTTTTACACATTTAAAAGCACTTGAGATGATTTTTTTTTTTGCGAAAAAACATTTTCAGCATAAGACATGCTACCCTATGATGTTTTCATTGATTTCTGGGCAAAAGAAATTTTTTTTTTTTGAAAAAAACGACATACTAACCTATGACTTTTTCATCGATTTTTGAGATGATTTTTTTTTGCAAACAAACTACATTTTCAGCATAAGACAATATTTTCAGCATAAAACTTACAAATGTATAAAGTTTTGATTGATTTCTGGTCATGTTTTAAAACCCATTTTTGCAGAGAGGCAATTTTTTCAAAAATGCAAAATGATTAAATGTTGAATATTAAAAAAAGAAAGCTGTTACAATGAACGTAATTACACAGTTAAAGTGCTTGAAAACTGTTACACTTATTAGAATCTGCAGTTAGGGTTGATGTTTGTATTCATTACAATGTGTGAAATAAACTGCAATGGACTCTGAAAACAAAATGTGTACGTATGTCCTTTTTTTTGGAGTGTGGGGGGGGGGGTGCATGTACCAAAGGAGGGCCCAGCAGAAAATGTTTGGGAACCACTTGTATATCATTGGTCTAGGGGTATGATTCTCGCTTCGGGTGCGAGAGGTCCCGGGTTCAGCTCCCGGACGAGCCCCCAATTGTGTTACGTCCCCAGACTCGGTCAAGGGGTTTGAGGGAGACGTCAGACACACAGTTAGACGGGTCGCAGGCAAAAGAGAAGATTAAACAAAAGTATGTTTATTTGCCACACTGGCTGAAATTAGTCCAACACAAACAGAATTACCCTGTGGAGGTAAAAAGGGACAAAGAATGTTGCCAAAGGAATGAAACCAAGAATAACAAAACAAGGCCTAGCTATCTACTTGTCAACTCAAACACAACAAACACAGGCCTATCCTAACTGGCTAAAAAACAAGGTGATGGTAACAACAAGGGTGGCAACCCCCTGTCTAACTGGTGTGTCTAGACAGTAAATCAGCTACGTGATGGAATGTACAGGGTACCCCCACTCACCTAATCCACTAGTCACCACCACAGGGTCAACTAAAAGAGACTGCATAAACGAGTGCAGTTAAACAAAATGGCCGCAATGTAGCCAGGGAGCACAAGCAGCTGGAAACCCAGTTGACGGCTGAGCTTAAACAAGGCCAGAGCAGAGGCAGGAGCAGAGTGGTGTGGAGCGAGCTGCAGCACAGAGTGGAGGCCAGAGAGCCAGAGCTGCAGCAGTGGAGCCTCTTTATAGTCCTCTGATTGGCTGTGAGGCACTGGTGAAGCCACACCCTGCTGTACCTGCTCAGGTGAAGGGAGAGGGAGAGAAACAGACAGGAGAGGGAGACAAACACACAGAAGCACACATCCTGCCTGGCACGTAACAATATATAATCAGCAGTTGATTAGCGGTATACTTACTAACCTATGACTTTTTCGTCGATTTTTGAGATGATTTTTTTTGCGAAAAGCATGTCTTTCAGTCTTTCAGCATAAGACATGCTACCCTATGTTTTCATTGATTTCTGGGAACCGGCCAACCTGGGAGCCCCCGGCCTAGTGCTCTACCACTGAGCTATCCGGCCACTCTCGTTCTTGATCTAGCAGTAAAAATCCTAACCAACCAACAATCCACAACTTGGATTTGAACCCACCAACCTCTGGGATCACAAGTCTAGTGCTCTACCACTGAGCAATCCAGCCTTTAATTCAAAGAGTCAGTGCAGGGTTTAAAGTTGTTTGTAGGTTTAGAGCAGGGGTCTCAGACCGGCGGCCCAAATGTGGCCCCCGCCTGTAACGGGTGGATGAAGGATCCAATTGCAGCACAAAATGATAGACTGGGATTTGAACCCACCAACCTGGCTAAACTAAAATTCTTAATTTGTATATTTATTTTTTCTTCATATTTTGTGTTAAAAAATGAAAATAAAAATATTTAAGAACATTGGAATGTTTTTATCAGAGCTTTTCTTGTGGAAAACCTGAGGCGGCCCAGCCTCACCCAGACTCTGCCTCCAGCGGCCCCCAGGTAAACTGAGTTTGAGACCCCTGCTCTCGATCAATGGGATTCTTCCTAAGTGTGGCCCTGGGACTCATTTGAGGTAAAATTGTGTCCACGGCTGCAGACTAATTCCTGGGACGGGACTTTCCTTGGTAGTGTTTTATTGCACATCATCTGTTCGACATGTGTGTGATCCAGGCTGCAGCTTAGTAAAGATGCAAATTGAATGGTTTTTGGTGTAGACGTGGTTGAATTACTCTGAACCACAGATCTGTCAGCAGGCATGTGTGTTGCGGTGAGTTATCCATGTTGTCATCTCCATACATAACAAAACAGTTCATTATGTCTGTGTGCAGTGGTTGCATAAAATTTAAGTTTACAGGAAAAAGACGTTTTATTTCCTGGAAGCTTCAGCTGCAGTGGACATAGATTTTTACAGTCTGTCTTCACTGAATCATTTTAGACACATTTTGTCTTTTGCTTTACTTTAAAGAAATAAGTAAAGAATCAACAACCAGCTTCACCACAAGCAAACAGAAAATTGAGACAAGGAAACGCACTTAAAACAACAAACCACAGTGATTAAATACACTGCTAATCAACTGCTGATTATACATTATACAATTCACTCTGTCCCCTCAGGATTCATCAAGTCAAGACAAAAAATAATCAACACCAACTCTCCATGTACAGTAGAAAAGATTTGATTTAATTAGTCATGAACTGAAAAGGCAGCGTATGTGGGCCTGGACATGACTCCGCAGAAAGCCAGCGAGACTGAGACAGCTGCAGTGAGAGTGTGCGATACATTAGCAGACTCACTGCAGGTCAGTATGAAAACAAAGATTGAGTCACAGCTGCTGGCTGATCCAGTTTGAGAGCTGCTGCTCCTCACAGCTCTCCACCAGGCTAATAATATCCTGCTGAAGCTACTGATTGAGAACGCAAGGTGAGAGTTCGACGCTGCCCAGGTACGCCAGGCAGCCACTAAAAGAGGAAGAACTTTTTCCAGGACGCAGCCGGGCCCATAGGTTGGGGTTTTTCTCAGCAACATGGAAATGGAAATACACCCACAAGGTCTAAAAGCAGCAAATACAGAGTGCAGTGACGTGAATAATGTATTTTTACTACAGAGTATTTCAGACTCGGTCAGATGTTTGTATTTTCAGATTGGTTCGATGCAAAAGATAAATTTAGATCTTTTCTGATTTAGTGTAGTTGGTAGAAGTTACTCCTCCACTCTGTTGGTGTAAATGATGGACTGAAGCTTCACTCAGATAAGAGAGATACATTTTATGAACAGTGTTTAGTCTCAAATGTTGCAATCATTACTTGGCTTTGATTTGAAAGGAAAAGGAAACTATTGCATGTTAAACTTAAACTTATTATGAGGGAATGCAAACTTTATCTTCAAATCAATGCTCTCCATGACCTGTAGGGGGCTCCGTACATGTATATTTTAGGGTAAATACTTCTAGGTACCTTGAGTATTTGGATGATACTACATTGAGTCAAAACTCGAAAGATTCCAAAGCTGATCTAATCTAAAATACTGATGACTGAGTGTAGGCCCGGGTCTCATTCATCACCTTCTTCTTTCAATTCACTCGCCTGTCCATTCAATTTTGTGCTGGATTTCCCATCATCCCTGGCCCCGTCCCCTCCATCGGTCTCCTCTGTAAGTCCCTCAGGCTTCTGTCCATTTTGTGATCTCATTCACAGGTACGCTCTTGGCTGTTGTTCGTTTACCCTTAGGAGATCCGAGGAGTTTTGGCAGGGTCGCCCTCGGAGGCTTCAGGGCCACGTTGAGCGAGACACCAGGTCGGAATGAAATGACCTTTTCCGAGGCGAGCAACGAGACTGAGCAGAGAGCTGAGGAGCAGAGTGGTTTAATCAGATCAATGTGCCCTTTGTCATCTCACGTCTACCCTGTCAGTCGGTGCATCTGTCTGCCGTTTGTTGCCTGTTTGCGTCTCATCTATTCTCTGTGTGTCGGCTTCTGTCCATCTGACGTCCTGCTCATCTTTCAATATCAAACCACAGGTGTCATGGTAACACTTAAAATTATATTTAGTTTCTCTTCATCTTATTTGATCATTGTCTGTATCTGTCATGGCTGCTCTACATTCCTCTGCCTCCTTCTGTCTGTCTCCTGTGCTGCAGCTCCTCCCTGCTCAGCCACTAAGACGCTATGTGGCTTCACATTTAGCTTCAGCCTCCCCAAGCAGCCGTAAATCACTCCCCTCTCTGTAAAGGACACTTTGTTCTAGCTGGGGTTTTGTCTGCACTGACAGAGAAAGTGGGCAGGGTGTTGGTGTTCGTCTGTTGTCGTCTGATGTGGGGTGACATCACCCCGTTTCAGTTTTTACAACCTCAGCAGCGTCTCTCTCTCTCTCTCACCTGCACGCTGCAACTGAATGAACCAAGCAAGGGCACGTTTGTCTGGGTAAACAGACACAAGCCGACTTCTGTGATTCATTGTTCAACCTCTGGGAGGACAGGCACCGCTGGCCTCAGCCTCTCATTCATCTGCAGTCTCAAAGGCTGCTGTTGACTTTAGACATAGAAATACACCCAGAGGAGGCTTCCTGCTGAACCAATCCCATGAGTTTACATTCTAATACCTGCTCAGTCTGCAGGAGTTGCAGCAAATGGAGTCCCACAGGGCAAACTGCAATATGGATTCTGTTTTATGGCATCTAAGATTGTTCTCCAGTTTAATAAGAGGTAAACATCCAGGAGATCGTATTTACAGCTCAGTAAAGCTGAACCAATCCCTCTCCTACAGCTTAGTGAAACTGTTGCATGGTGCTTGTTCTGTGCCTTCAAGGATCATGTGTAAGATTCACCCAGGTAAACTGAACCAAACAAATTCATGATATGAAATCACACATTTCCACGTGCTTCCTCGACATTATTTCCCATAGCACGTTAACCATTTCCTCTTTTCTCTCCCCATCCCCTCGCTCATTTCACACTTCTCCTCCTCCCATCAGTACCTCTTTTACCTCTTATAGAGAATCAAACCACCACTCCTCAGCCAACCGAAGAGTGCAGGAATCCATTAAGCACCATAGTGGAAATATGTCACCTGGGAGGTGATGTTACGAGTGATTTAGTAGGCAGGTGAGGATGGAGGAGAGGAGGCACAGAAGGAGGGATGCTGCAGCATCAAGGTGAGGCAAGGTGAGGATAGGCATGGCTGTCACGTACAGAGAAGGCCTTCCCTCTTCTGTCTCTCTCTCCACCTGACACACACACAGCCAACATGGACGTCATTAGTCTCAGAGGTGATTGTGGACCAGTAATCAGATTGGAGCACTGCCCTGCTGGAGTTACATCACCCTTTACAACACCGTTAATTCACCTGCTTACACTGCAGTGAGCAAACAACTCATCTCCCACCCAATCCAAACATGGAAACATTCTTTATGTTGTATTTGAGATCTATGTCAAATATGACCGATATGAAACACTTATGCAGCGTAAGTCCTAATATCTGGATCACTTAGAAAGAACAAGGTGTCATTTTAAAAGAACACAATCAGTAACTACTTGGTATAACAAAGATTTTTAGGTCAAAATAATATTTTTATTTGCACATCTCAGAGCAGATTTATTTCTTACGAGATTTCACATTCTTTTTAATCCATCCCCATCCTTCCTTCACACAAAATCATTTCTTGCTAATCCTACCTGTTACATACAACCATCACCCATTCTGTGTCAATCTCTCTCTCTCTACTTATCTCACAGCCTTTGCGTTTTGTGCATCACACATCTCAGTGATACTGTCTGCTGGAATTGTCTCTGTGGAGTCCAGGGATGTGTTGTGCTGTGGTTAAATGCAGCACGGCCAATTTAGTCAAGTCAAACTTCTTATCTAATGATTTCTCTTGAGTTGTGTTCTAACCACTTTATGTAAAAGTCTTTGTCAGAAGTGTGTGAAGTGAGACGTCTGCACATCGAAGCTTCGTATAGATGTTCATCAGACCCAAACTGAGAGTGAAAGTCAAGTTAACTTTATATGACTTCCAGTTAGTCCAGCATATGGATATGAGATTGTAATTATATGACACATCACTTTATTACCTCTAACCGCTTAACTTTGGCGGGTCCACCGTTCTGCCACTTTCTTTAACGTTGCGAGTTAGAGCATTAGCCTTGGCGAGGGATGCACTCTCCCAGTGACCTTCACAAGCATCTTTTGTACACTCCCACATGTGACAATAAACGCGCATGAACCCACAGCTGCCTTTGTCAAGCAGAGTGCCGTCTCACAGCTGTAAACAACACGCAGTCTTTCTCTCCACAGTCAAAAAATAAAGAGAAAGGGGAGGAACATATGGAAGATGGAAGAGAGACAGATGCCCTGGCTTTGTCAGTCCCGTTCATCGCATGAATGGAAAAAAATAATCCGCATCATACAAGGGATTCCACGCCTCATTTATGGCTGCTGCCTGAATGTCGCAGGGGTGTGGGTGGACATGACCGCAGGGATTCCCGTTAACCAGGGAGAATGACAATTACCACCCTGCCACCCTTCTCTAGCTGAGGAAAGCATGGAGCGATGGCAGATGAGTCACCAGGAGAAAGACCGCGGTTTGGCCTCTAATGAAGCTCACGCCCAACAGTGATAAATAATGAGGGTTGTCCCGAGTCTCTGGAGAGGTGGGAGCACAGTGGACGGTGTGACGCAGGTTCACTTCTTACCCCGTGTGTAGTGCACATAGGTGTACACATGTTCTTTCATTCCAGTCCTGTCCCCTCTGTCTATTCAATTTATGTTTCCAATCCACCCACTTACTGTCCTCTGTTTTGAAGCCTCTGTCCTCTCCTTGTGCTCGTTTCGGGTCAACCATCTTTTTCCAAGTCTCTGCCAAATGCTTTGTCGCGGTCATTCACAACATTAGTATTCAAAGCAGTTATCCACCTCAGTGCTTCTCCCTTTACTGTCTGGTTTCTGAACCACAGAGAGCTGCACACAGGTTTCCTCCTGTCTTGAGGACAGACAGAATCACGGCGGAGTTTTGATAACATTTCATCTCTGACTCAATTGTTGACTCATGTGTGGAAAGCACTGACACGCCAACCGTGGTACAAAGGCTTCCAGCGAGGGTGGCGTCATCACTCTACGACACCAGCACCACACCTGCGCTCCAATTTTAGATTAAACGCAATCCCCGTCCAGTAATTCACACTCTGCTAGAGGCACCCTTCAGCTTCTCCAATTTACAGAATAGATTAGGCGTGGCACAGGCAGCACAGCTGGAGGTTTTCAACAAAGAGAGAGAAGAAATAATACATAATGCGTGTTTTGTCAAAGGAGGACTAACAAGAAACAACAAATGACAACAGCGACGAAAGTTCCACAGGGAACGACTCACGACTGCAGGTGCATCTGTTCAAGAGACAGCTTCACATCTGTCCTACAGACAAATTCTGTCAGCAAAGATGGGAAACAGTTAGAAATCAAAGAATAATTCAATATCTTATTCCTCCTTGCCACAGAATGACAGTGTTGTCAGAAACACGCCAGTGAGCCAAATGGTTACACTTCTGCCACCTCATTATCATGCTTAGGATAACTGTGGTGTTTTTCAGGTCGACCCTCCAGCCCATTGTGCCGTTGACTTAAGATTCATTCCACGTCATCTCCAGCTCCGACTTCAGTCTTTGTTATTTTTGATGCTTCTTGTTTTCTTTCTTCTTGATGTTGCTGCTGCTGCTGCTTAGGATTTCTACAACTATCACAACTGCCTCCTCATGCTGCATGTTGAGCATCGCAACGTCCAGCTGTTAGCATCCCCATTTTATCAGTCTGAAATCTGGAAGTCCCACAGGATTATACGTAGCTGGGTTGTTTTCAACTACTTGGGATTTGATTCCCAGTCAGGGCACGTTAAACCCGGCCCTTAATATGCTACAAGCCGTCCTCTGTAAGAGAAGTACTGGCTCGGATGTTTGTTTTCGGATGGGTGAATGGCTTGGGAACCAGTCCAACCAGATGAAAAGTGGTCTACTGGAACTAATGGACTGGTTCACGGAGACGTGCTATGGTGCTTTAGCTTCTTTAAAGTCTTGATTAGTATTCAATATGTTTTGTCTACTCTGCTTGTGGAAGTTATTCTTCCACTGAATCTTAGATCAAACTGAACAGCACACCTTCCACTGCCTGATGATGAATACCAAATTGTTAAAAATGACAATGTTGTAAATTGGACAACTTGTCACAATTCTCCTCAGCATAAATCCTAATTACTTATTGTGACAGACCAAACAGCTCATTTTAAGCCTCTGCTGCCAGCTTGTCTGCTCTGTTTGGCCAATGAGTGTGAGGCACCAACATCAAGTGACAATTTAGGTGCGCGCTACAGTTACAGTCCTTGATAGGGATCTGCTTGTAAGGCAGCTTATTCTGTGCGCAGCCCGGCTGCCAGTTGAAGTGCTCATGGTTCGTTTATCAGCCACATGAGTGTGTGCCACTGTAATTGTATTCACACAAGCTTCTTAAGGTGAGATTGATGTGGCGGCCAGCCCATATATGCAGAGAGGATAAATGTCTCTTCGCTGACCTTGTTTGTTGGTTTATTTGCCACTAGCTCTGTTTAGCTGGAGCAGGCTGGATGGAGGGTTGGGGGGTGGGGCAGAGAATCACTGTACCTGAAAAAAATCTGTGGTTTGGACTTTTCAAGAAATGTGAGGATGCTTATTGTGGCAGGAACAATATATCAGCGTTAGGTCAAGAATAACAATCACTGCCTTCCAGTCCTCTGGGTGTTTACAAGGACAAGTCCTGACAGGAGTCCTGACTGTTTGTCTTTCGCAGGCAGCATGATGAAAATTAAAGACTCCAAAAGATTCAAAAACTGCTGGCTAAAACTACTACATTTCTAACTCTTCAACGGAAGTGTTGTTTGAAGTTGCAGTCATGAGCTTACATTCTGATGAATCATTACCATCCATCGAAGCTGACACTTGAGTCTTCACACTCTCGCTGGTTACTGCTTGTTAAACCTGACTCACACACACACTCATATAAACACACTGAACCTAACTTTCTTTCTCCCCGCCCATTGGATTGCACTATCCATCATCTGCCCATGAAAATCTCTCCACCTCCGTCAGCACACTTCATTTCTATGCTTCGTTTTCTGTCTCCGTACTGCTCTCATCCATCTCCACTCAGCTCTGCCTGCTCCGTCAGGTGAGGAGGGTCCTCACTAACCCAGATACACAGCAGAGAACAGGCTCTCCAGAAAAATGGCCTTGATGGAATTATGAAGTAACTAAAGTGCTGTACTGTGGGACGAGCCAGTTTTTTTAAAACATTTAAAAAAGCCTGTGTTTTTACCTGATTCATGAAAGTCACATGACTATAAACCACTGGGGATGGTGGGAAAAGCAGCATCAACATGACCGCAAAGGTCATAAAAATTAATCCTCGATAAATGCGAGAAACTTAACATTAAAACATGTAAAACATACATCAGCATGTGTTCATCTGTTCAGAGTTACTCTTTCACTGCTCAGCTGTTGTTGCAACCATCACAGACTCACATATCGATCTGCTTCCAAGCAATCAAATGGTGTTGGTCAGGGTCAGGGAAGACACAGATATCTACGGCAGATGTGGATTTATGGATGCACGTGCCTTTTTATTGTCCTCCCATTTTCTCTGCCTTCCATCTAGTCTGTTGCTCCTCTCTTCTCCTATTTTCAGCACAGTGGTATCCTAGTATGTTTGCTTCATAGAGGACGAATGGCTGCACACGCTTAGCAGAATGAAAATCTTGTCTTCATCTCTCAATCATCCTTTTATCTCCCTTTTTCCATCATTCATCTGCAACCTGCGCCCTCGCCTGTTTGTGATTCCAGCTGCTCATTCATGCCTCCATTCATCCTCTCGCCTTCCATCATCTTTCTCATGCGACGAGCTCCTGGGTCCTGTCCTCTGTCCAATTCATTCATCCCTCACTCCCCTGCTCTGATCTACAGTCAGTCCACACACACTCCTTTGGTCTGGCCTGGAATTATTTACTGCTTAATGGCCTACAGCAGCTCACACCAGCCCAGTGGTGCTTTGCTTTATTTATTGATTTTCATTCCCTTTGTCTTAGTGTTTGTGCTGTGTGTGTAGCAGATGCACATACCAAAAGATAAAAAGCCCAAGGACATCCTGCACGCTGGATGGACAGACAGATTAATTGATTGATTGATTTGGGGTTTGACGGATGACTGGCCTGAACTGGGCGATGAGTCTGTGTGCATCACATCATAGATGTAACAATTCAGAGCCTAAGATCAAAGCCACAATACAAACACCCACTGTCTCCTATCAGTGATGATGTAACTGGGGTGGGGTATCACACGCTCTCATTACTTTACTAATTAAATAAAATTAATTTTGTGACACATGACACAAACACTCAGACCAAGGTGTCTCCTCTTACCAGCCTTTATGTCTCAAACAATGACTGAGCACTTTTCAAGTAAAACAAAAGACTTTTCATTCCTACAATGAAGTTTTCTAAATATTGCAGGGATTTTAGGGTCTCAGGGCTGCAGCCAAGTCTCCAGCGTATCGAAGGGCCAGTTAACCATTTACACACACATTCAACCACAGTAGAGTTTCCATCAACCTACATGTGGTTGGACTGTGGAAGGAAGCTGGAGCAAATAGAAATCTTGTTGAAATATAAAATAATTCACCCTGAGGACATTATCAAATCTAACCACACTCACTTTAAGTCACTATTGTACTGCCACAGCTTGAAGTGAGCACTGCAGAATCTCAACCTCGCTGCTCCCATTGTCCTTGGCTGTGGACAAGGCTCTCCTTTTCAGCGCAAGCGGGTGAGAGGGGGGTTTTACCCAAAATGACCGGTTACATAACACCGGGTAATGGGTGAATAACGATAATAGGACACAGCTGATGGTCGAAAATGGATGAGGTGAAGAGCAAGGCATTCAGTGGCACCACCTGAGTCCTGAAATACCTAACCTACACACGCCCCCTCTCCTGATGATGATGAAGATGATGCAGCCATCCTTCTTCCGATGCATTTTCTCATCAATGAGAGAGAGAGAGAGAGAGAGAGAGAGAGAGAGAGAGAGAGAGAGAGAGAGAGAGAGAGAGAGAGAGAGAGAGAGACTATTTTCAGCCACACACTGTTCATATCCGGAGACACAGACACACACACACACACAAAGGGAGAGAGAGAGAGAGAGTGAGAGAGAGGGAGGCTGACGTCCTCTCCTCTCTTTTGCATCATTTGCTCTGCAGACTCGTGCGTAACGTGCCTGCTCCTGGATTTCCCATCACTTCAACTTTCTCTTTTTTGCAGCGTCCCCCCCCCACCATTTTCAATCATTCCACGGTCTTCTATAGTCTCATCCCTCCTTCCTCCTGACTCCTTTGGAATGAGCTGTTTTCCTGCCTGCGTCGGTTCCATGTCAGCATGGGAACTGTCGTGTCCAAGAGGAAGAATTTGAGAAACGATGCGATATCTTCCGTGGCAGCAAAAGTTAGGTGAGTGCGTGTGGCGCACGGTTCTCTGGTGTCTGTGTTCCAGACGCTTCTGGGGGTCTCGACTGGTGGTCTTCAGGTGGGGGACAGGTGGCACGTGTGTGTTTTGGGGGATGACACCGCTGCAGCCAGTCTGTCTTTGCAATGCGCAGAGGCTCTTGGCGCTTTGTCCCATGGTCCTGAACGAATATGTGTTTGAATACCACTTTATTTCCTTTTGGACTCCACCTGTAGCGAGCACATGCTGCCAGCCCGAGGGGCCGAGCAATCCCCCTCCATCCCCCGGCTGGAGGAGGACGCTCGCCTCTGGCGCGGCGGAGCTTTTACTGTTGTTGTGAATGGAGCATCATTGTGTAATGAAAGTCATGCAGAGTCAAAGCGAGGGCTACCGTGACTCAAGCTGATCGACCCGAGCCTCTCATTCATCGTCCCACTTTGGCATCACCTCAAATGGCTGTTTTCATAATAAATACCCTGCCGTCGCGGTTTGTATAGTAACTGTAACAGAAACGATTTTTCTGTCCGAGACGCATCGACCCGCTAGGGGCTGCGGCTGCCGGCTTCACGCCCCGGAGGGCAAATGATCCAGCTGTCAATGAATCAATCACGGTAATCGATTGGGTCGTCTGCAGTGATCACCTATCACGGTCAGTTCTGGGGGGAGTCACAGAGGACAGCGGCTGCTCATGCATTCGGACTGTGTGCCTGGAGTCCACCCCGTTAACGACTCACTCTGGTCAGACTCTCAGGGTTGATGGGCTGCATGGATCCTTTAAAGGGTCACATCTGCACTTGCTGCTGCATGGATGCACTTGCAGCTGCACCCCTCTCTCCACCCTGTGCTGCTGGCTGCATGCACTGGCTGCAGGAGGCTGGGATGAAGCTGCAGTTTGGCCAAAAAAAAAAAAAAAAAGCACGTGTGTCTGTGTGCTCTCATGTCTACCCATGAAGTGCACACAGGCTGCTTCCCCTCAGAGTCAGATCTGAGCATCCACGCTTCCCAGCTCCGCAGCAAAGCCCTTGACTTCAGTTCAGTCAATGAATGACCTTGACTTGAGCATATAGATTCAAAACCCACAGATGTGAGCTGATGTGCTATTACGTCATCCTCTCTCAGATTGTGTGTGTTGCATTTTACATGCATGTCACATTTCCTTTCATTACAGAGGCCATACAGTATGTGAATCTCGTATGGAGGCAGAGCAGTGTGCAAATGTGCCACCTTGAAAGCAAGAAGAGGATGTGATGCCCATACTAAGCAGAAAGTGACTACTGAGAGTATCTTGAGTGTGTAATCTATGTATTACTCTTGTTGTAGGGATCTGAATATTTACATGGGGACTTGTCGTCCTTAGGGGAACAAAAAGTCCCCATGAGGTGAAGACATATTTTAAGGTTAAGTTTGGGCTCAGGTTTAGGTTTAGCTTTAAGGTTAGGCAAGTAACTGTGTCTGTCTCCAGGAAATAAATCTATGATGTTCTCAGAAGTCATGGAGACATGTAGCTCTATTTCAGACATGAAGAAATAAATGTCCTTCAGACCAACACTCTCCCTTCTTTTCTCTCTTCCTCCTTTCTGTCTTTCTCTCTCTCTCTCTAACCCACACACTTCCATTTATTTTACCAAGACCCTAACACTTCTGCAAACCCTTATTCCTAAACCTTAACCACTTCATACCTAACCACAATTCCCTTTTTACCATTAAATCATAACCAGAACCTATAGGGTAACCATTTTCATTCAGACCAGACTTTGGTCCACATGAGGTCCACTGGTAATAAACAGGTTGAGTGTTTATGTGGAGAAGGTCCTAAAGAGGTAGCTTCTTCTCTCTTTCACACACAAGCACAGGAGCTCAAAAACACATTATTCAGGTTTATTTCTGGAGGTAATAGCAGAATGAGGTTTGCCTCCCGTAGATGAAAAAGTGCAGCTGAATTGCATCCAATATTTATCAGTTTTTCACCTGCGCA
Organism: Pseudorhombus dupliciocellatus; assembly: GCA_016785235.1. NCBI lineage: Eukaryota > Metazoa > Chordata > Actinopteri > Pleuronectiformes > Paralichthyidae > Pseudorhombus > Pseudorhombus dupliciocellatus. The sequence continues at coordinate 633,426 of JAFBJW010000151.1, read as the reverse complement.
GAACCTTATGATTGTGGAGGCGATCACTGAAAAGTGGTCTCCTCCTCTCTCAACCTCACACACATGCACATTACTGTATCTACAGTCACACAGGCAGCATTGCACTGAATTGCTCACTCCATTTAATTATGCTCGCTCCTCTCCTCTTCAGTGTGTCTGACGTGCAGCCTGGACCCTGAATCCTCTGAAAAATGTTAGAGCCTTGGCTGAAATGTCACATCACTAGACTTCGTTTTGGACCAAACACCTATTCCTTTGGGAAAATGTCTTTTGATTGATGCACATCTATATCTGGTGCGTTATCAGAAAAAATTTTGTACGTCTTATCACCATACTTGCGGATGAACATGTTCGTATAGAAATACATATAGAAAGCATTAAGGAGACTGCTCACAGTGTTAATCTGCACCTATGTCATCTTATGTTTATAGATGTCTGGTTATGAAACAGGTCACACACTCCCCTCCAGCTGGCCAAGAGAAGTATCGAGCAACTGAGAGTGAGGAGGAAAAAAAAAAAAAAAAAAAAAAAAAGAGCGTGAGAGCGAGGGAGAGATTACCTCCAATTTACACACCAGTCCTCTGCGACACAGAGCAAGCGCACACTTTGATCATGCTGTCAGCTGGGGCTGTGCTGCGGTTTGGCTGAAGGGCATCGGACAACAGCCATCAACTGGGCTGTGGAAGATGGCCTGAAAGATGAAAGCATTGGTCCTCTCAGATGGATGCAAATGAGCTACTGTGCCTGAGTTCATTCAGGACAGTCGACAGGTGCTGCTGTCTTTGTCCTAAACCTGCAGTTATGAGCTCACAGGCTGTTGTGTGGTGGTTTTTGTTGTCTTTTTTCTGATTAGATTCAGTCACTCAGCACAGTTAAATTTTTTTGCTATTAATATGCTGAATGAGGCAGATTTCACAGTTGGAGGAATGTTTAGGACTCCAGCAGTGCTATCTGATTGTTTATTTATCTTGTGGAAAAACAATCTCGACTCAAGACTTTTCAGTTGTTTCTGAAATGTAGATGTTCAGGCTTTCCAATATTTTCAGCACTTCTTCCATAGCTTGAGGCCAACTGAGCCAACTTATCTGATTTGATGATGAAGATCGTGTTGTACAGTCAAAGGCTCTGAAACAAACCTGTGAGGGATCGTGTCGTTGGCCGCTGGTCCTGGATGGACTGTTACAGCCCCCCTGAAAAGCAAATGATAATCAAATTATTTCAGTTTCAATACTGACAAGTGTTTCATTGTGTTGTGTGTGTGTGTCTAAATCAGCTGTACCACTCTGCGCTGCATGCGGTATGGGACATTGTGGTGAGCCACAACTGTACTGACATTTTAATCAGCTCCCTGATCAGATGCTTCACTCCCACATGTCCCATGATGCACTACAATTTCAAGACTGTGATTAACACTCCATAAGTCCCCTCAGCCCTCTCTACAGGTCCTCACTCCACTGTGAAGTTTTGTGTCTGTATCTCTCTCTCCCTGTGTGTGTGTGTGTGTGTGTGTGAGTGAGTGTGAGAGAGAGAGAGAAAGAGAGACCCAATTCAATTAGTCCATGTGAGAGGAGGATTCGATTAAGGAGCGTTCAGAGTGAGGAATCTCTTTGCAGCCTATTGTTTACGGTGGAGAGACACCCAGGGAGACATCCGCTCTGATGACATTCAGACCAGTGGGAGCACTGCCAGGGGAACAATTGCCCGTTTTCAGCCATGAGCTGCCTTTTTGCTAAAGATATACTGTCAAGCGAGGTTTCACAGCACCACCATCCAGAGAAATGGCGCATGACACTTAGATATGGATCAATAATGAAAATACTACACGTAGCATTGAAATATTTGCTACACCACAACTAACTTTACACAAGTGCAATGTTCATAAAGTGTGTTGCAAGTGATCAATTTAACTAATTGTCTTATTGAAAAAGAAACCACTGCATTTACTTTAGCCTGAGTTATAAAATCCAATCTCCTGGTAGAGGACATCGTCACTTGTTTTTTTATCTTTTATCAAAACCATAGTTTGGTTGCTTGGTGCATATTCAAGTGTGGGTGGACATTTTGCACCTGTAAAAGCAAAAGTTACCAAAAAAAAAAAAAAAAACCCTAAGCAATGGGTGTTCATAAATGTGGGCGTAAAAGCACCCTTCAAAAAAAAAAAAACGGGACAATCAGAGAAACAAGCCAAAGAAGAAGTTTCACTTACTATCATTTCACAATCTACATCCATTAATATAAACAAAGAAAAAGAGCTTGTTAATAGTTTTGTTATGTTCCCGTTTTGAATTGTTCTGTCTGGAATCCATTCCGAGAGTTGAAGTGCTGAGGTGCATCTTCCTGCCCTCGAGAAGGGTTCCATGCATCTGCAGAGTGCTCAGTGGAGTTTGTGGTGGAATGTTTTCACCAAATGGAGTGTGTGTGTAATTGTGTCTGACTCATTCAGCTTGTGAAAATAAAGTACGCTGCGGTATCGGTTGAACTGTAGACCCAGACGAAGGCTCATGTTCACTCAGGAAGGAAGAAAACAAATGACCACAGACAGGAAACAGAAGCTTCAGGTGTCACATTAAACCCACTCAAAGTTTACATAATAGGATTAGAGCTACTTTTGGAATTTAGTTCAGTCCCACACACAGGACCTAACAGCAGCCTTGTCATTTCATCAATTGTTAATTAGCAGCATGTTTATGTTTCAAGTGAGATATCCCTCTACAGATATCAGCTATTTTCTTTTCATTTGTACTGGATTTGAAAAGCATTGACAAATAATGTAGTGTTGAAATGGACAACACATCATGAAAATTACAATAAAAAAACTAGAATGGAAGCACACCAGCACCAAGGCCCAAGTACCCCCTTAAGATCCAATAACCTGCACCAAATTACACACTATTTATAGGGTTCGCACTTGGCTCAGGTCCCATCCTGCCTCCAAGTATTGTGGGAATCCATTCAGGAGTTTTTGTTTCATTCTTCTGGCCAACAAACGGACTGTAAGCTCCATGGTGGAGGTAACAACAACTTGGAGATGGAGAATTGTTTACCAGTATTCCCATATGTTGTGTTCAAGGACACTGACGTTTCTCTTGGCAGCTGAACAACACTGCACCCACCAAGCAGACTGTCAGGACATTTAACCCTCATGTAAGACAAAGGACAAGCTAAACAGATTTGGGGATTGGGGAATGTCATTGCTTGTATTTAATAATAACACCACTAACCCAAAAAAACACATACATACAAATACAAGTAATTCCAATATCGGAAAAGAAATGTGATTAAGACCCAATAATAAAAAGATATTTATATATTATATAATACCGTAAAAAACATTTAAACTGTTCACTGTTTGATTTGTTGCCAAATATAATTTCCACCAAGCTCATGCACACCACATATTCAATTTAACTACGCACTATAAGTGACTGGAATGAAATGAAATGATCTTTAAGACTGCAAATCAATCTCATCATAAAGTCCATTTAGTATCTGTTCTGGAGCTTTCACACCACTTGAAAATTCTATATATTCAAATTTCCATCTAATTTTCTCTGCTCTTAAACTTATTTTATTATCTACAGTTCCATCATCCCAAAGTCCATCTCTAGTGACTACGCCATTTGATTAAAGGAAAAGCAACTTGACAGTCCTTGGATTCTGTAAAACAGCATCAGTGGAATATTCATTGGGTGAAATATGTACAGTCAGCGTCATGATCCTGTCAGGTCCAAAGCAAAAGGTTTAAGATTTCACTCTCACAGTGTCAATTGCCATCCTCTCCAGGGCCGTAGCGAGACATGAAACCAAACCCAGCTCACATTGGACAGAGTACTTCAGACAATGTAAAGACTCTAATTAACCTAAACTGAGACTCCTCAGCTGAACCCAGGATTTGTACAAAGAAACTTCTTCTGTTTAAATATCATATTCCATCTCATCCTTAATCCAGGACTGCACCTGATCCTGCACCATCCTCCCTGCTCCTGTTTAACTCGCGCTGACACTGTCCCACTCTAAAGTAATGGTAACATCAAATTTTAATCAACAACAACCTCCAGAGGCATTTAACTACAGTTTTCATATTGCCCATATCAGACTCAATGAGCCTCTTAAGGGGTTAAATGAGGATTTTAAAGTTGAGTCGACTTTCAAGGGTTTAGCCGCCCTGAGGAGGAAACTCAATATCTGTTTAGTTTCTTCCTCCCTCATTTTCTACACTGTGCTGTCTCTGCCTGTTTCCTCAAGTTTACTCCTCTTTTCATTTTTAATATGCCCCATTTTTCCAACCCTTACACTCACTCCCTCTGCTGCAATCCCATCTCCTTTCCTCCGACACTCCCCTCCTCCCCTCTTCCCCCAAACACCCCGTCACATGTCTGGAAGCATGCACCAATTTCAAATCTGCCTGTGCACACACAGCTCTCCCTCTTCATTTTCACCTGCGCTTGAAGAGTATCTCTTCTCCTCTCGCCACCTGTGTCTCCCTGACGTGGCTCACATATCATGTATATGGAGTGGGCACAGTAACATGAGAGCACAGCACAGCAGGGGGGGGGGGTTAGTTTAGTGGATAGATTGAGATGTATTTTGCACTATGGGTTTCCAGCTCATGTATAATGGATGACGCAAATCTCCCGCAACATTGTTTGGTGATTCTAACCAGAGTGGCCGTCCTGTTGAATAATAAAACAGCAGGACATAATGATAATGTCTGATGGATACCTACTGATTAGAGTGAAGACTGCATCTAATCACCACTGTCCTTAGGTGGGGTTCTGACTTGTTCAAAGCTAAGACAAAGATTTTATTTCAGGTTTTTTTATTATGTCCTTTCTTTTTTTGCCCTTGGAAAATTCACAGAGGCTCACATGCAGCAGCACAAGGATTTAAAGAGAGAAGATGCAGTATACCAGAATCGCAGTGACATGTGTGCTGAGCTATTTATAGAAGTATAGTGAAGGGAGCTGGATGATGTTGCAGCAGCACGTGCAGAGTCTCTTAGACCTCAATAACAACCCCCCAAAAAACTCTGAGGGAGTCTGGTTCTATTTGGCTGAGGTCCTCAGCATCAGGAGTGAAAAATGAAGCATTGACAGATACATGTGAATTTCTAACTGTTGCCCTCCAAAAATGTAATGCAAGTTAAAAGCTCTGGTAAACCTGATTTTCATGCAGCAAGTTTCCAATTTTACCCGAGGATATCCTGTAATTTAAAGTGTTACTTGATGTTTGCAGTTCTAATGTGGTGAATAAGAACTGAGGCACAAACTTCATTAGGGGAATACGTCTCTGCATTAAAGAGCATGTTCATTAGCGTGGGTTAATGCATACATAGCACTTCCAGAGAACACTCCCGCCAAAGGCACAAGGCTGACAACTGACCACAGTGAGCAAATTCCCTGGATCCCTCGACCCTGAAGGGGTTTCCTCTCAGTTCATCATCAAGTGGTTTACCCAAATATGATAGGATTTGTTTGGATATGCACAAATCTATAGCTGTAGATCAGATAACACCATCAAAGTGTTGAAGTTTTATTTCAGTCGGTTTACTGGCAGTTATAGCAAGAACAGCAGTAGCTTTATCTCTGTGCAGCGAAGTCAAATAAATTGATTCAGTTTTAAGTTAATCAATTTTCTGCCTATTTTGAACACGCCGTGAGCAAGTGTGATCTGATTTCATGCTGCACACGGCACAAGTGGTTTCCCTTGCTGCTGTGGACAGAGTAAAGGCACCTGATGAGGATTCTGAGGTGTACAGCTTCTCGCCTGCAGCTTTTAATTTAACAGTTCACAGTGAGTGGGCATAAGACAGACTGGAAACCATTGCATGATGTATCTCACCCAGTGCAGTTACACAGACATAAAATGTTATGATTTTTGTCCATTAAGTAGCTACTTTAAGATATGCACTAAAATTTGTAAATTTACTGGAGCGGCTGTATGTAAATTCAGTGAAAAGATGTTTGACGCTGTACCCTGGCATTCAACATGTCTGACCTGGACATTCTCCTGCTGTGTTTGTGAAAGACAAACTCCATTTCCTGTCTAAAAATGCATCAAAGTAAGAAGTCCACCACCAACCCAGTGTTGGTGTTTTAGAAGCTCCGCTACAACCTACATTTTGAGGAGGATGAATGAACACCCGACCTCAGGCAGCTACAGTCAGTGGAGTGGAGCATATTTTCATCAGGTTAACTTGAGAAGCAGCATTATCGTTTAATTTAAAGGATGTCTCATCATACAGTAGCTTTAGAAGGTCCTGTAGTTCAACTCTGCTATCTGGTGCACCAGAAAACATGAATAAGAAAAAAGTGTTAGAAAAGAAAGGTGGTACATCAAAGCATAGTGAGTGTGTGTGTGTGCATGAGTGAGAGAGAGAGAGAGAGAGAGAGAAAGACACAGGACTGCTTGTGTCAATATGCCTGCTGCTTTGGACAGGCTTTAATAATTGACAGAGCTGCAAGGGAGGAAGCGTACACCCACAGTCCCCCTGTATACAGGAGATTCTTCTTTATACGTGAGGCTTTACCACTCTCTTTCTGATGTGTGTGTGTGTATAGTCACCTCAACTACATTAGGGAAAACATTACCACTCGGGTTGAAGGCCATTTTCCTGAGTACAGTGAAGATGTAATGTACAGTAGTCCCTAAGAGCCACTGTGAACAGATGTTTAGCAATATACCGTGTTTGTCATTTTGTACAGTATGTAAGTACTGGAGCTAGTTGTTGAATAATGGATAAAAGCTGCAGTGTATATAGTCGTTAGGGCCTAGTCTCTATAATTCAGTTGGAAAAACGACGACAAATGACAACGGTCATTGCTGTAGTAATGATTATTCATATTAATCGCATAAAGAATTGCAGTTTCTCACATTTTCTCATTTCCTCTCCTCTCTTATTCTTAATTACTACCATGAGTCGTTATACCCAGAAGCCATTGGTGTAGCACATTTCCTCTCCTCTGTTCAGACGCAGATTGACATCAAAAGCCCATCTGCATTCAGTTATCCGTCTCTTTTACCTCTTCTCTCTTAACTCCATATTCAATCCTGTCGCACACTGAGGAGCGCAACATTAAAAGGCAAATATCATTCAACTGCAGGACCCAGGGCCAATTTATTTAAAGACAGAAGCCCTCAGTGATATTAAGTTCTATATAAAGGCAGATGGGTGGCTTTAGAGTAAAGCCTGACTGAATGAAATGGACTTTTGTGGGCTGATGCCAATTCCTATATTAGGGACTGAAAATGTATTTTGCTGATACAGGATTCCTAAGATGTTGTCATTCTTTGTGATTCCCACTGACTCTGTGTAAAGATGTGAGTGTTTAAATCTACCTAAAATGATTGTCTCACTCTTGTCCATTTCCCATCTATTAACAAGGAGGAGGTGGGATTAATGACCTATACTGCAGGCAGAAGAGAGTTGCCTGGTGGTGATTTGACTTGGTTTTTGGGCAGCAGGCATGTCAGCCACCTTTGGTCAAATCTTTAAGAAATGTAATTGAGGTTTGATATCTTACTTTTCATCTGTATTATTCTAGACTGAAATATACAGGGAATGCATCCACACGTACAGTTTGTGTATGTGTAAAACAAGAAAAATAATCAAACGCACTTATGGTCCGCTGGAGGCAATTACATCCACCAATGCAAATGAAGGTCATACTTACAAATGAAGTCGACCTAAAACAAGCCCTCTCTCTGTATCCTCTTGCTGTCTCTGACTGTCCGTCTCTTCGTCTGCGGCTGCCTGAAGTGTGGAGATAAAACAGCTGCATCTTAATCTGTGGGTGGCACAAGTCTACAAAGAAAGCAATTAGGGGTTTATAATTTACAATTCCCCTGGCCTTCTTTCTTCTCTCCTCTCCTCTCTCACTCACCCCTCCTCTCCACCCGTGAATTAATGTCTTTATGTGTATGTCATGTGTCTGTCCCCACAGAGCAGCCCGAGCATTTGGAGAGAACCTGTCCCACACACACTCTGAAAATCGAAACGGATCAGGTCAGCGTCTCTGTCATCATGCCATTGTCCATCCCTCTCTGCTGCTCTGCATATTCCCTTGTGGCCTTTAATCCCTCTTTCACCTGCTGTACCTTATCCTCTGCTGAAATTTCAGGCAGGGCACATTAGCGTGTACTACAGTGGCTGATAACTGCAGAAGGATGATGATAGTATCCTCTGCCATCCTCAGCTTGTCTTCTCCTCCACCTTGGTTTATATCTCTGACACTCATGTTTGTCTTTCATTTTCCAACCCTCTAGCTCATCTCCTTTGTGAAACCTTGGTGGATCCTGACCCAGAGTCACCGAGTGACACCAGTGGTCCCAACAACAACAACCACCTCCATCCCTGCTCCAACACCACCAAGCTCTGTGAGGACAACCCAGAGTCCAGCCTGGTGAAACAGCCACTGGGCCTGTTCCAGCCACCGCCTCCTTCCATCACCATTTCTACCAACCCAGCACGGCTGTCCCTTGAGCGCAGCTTCTCGGCCGAGGAAGACCAGCTGAAGTGTGTCGAGTGCACCCTGCAGCCTGCCCGTGTGTACACCATCACTACCCAACACGGCATGCTGATGAGCAGCGGCCGGGGCAGCAAGGAGAGCCTAGAACTGGACGTCCTGAAGGAGAAGACGGGGAGTGGTGGGCTGGGATCCAGAGGTGGCTTGATCCAGCACTCCGCGTCCCCTTCCTCGGCCTCTTCGTCTCCGACACAGTACCACCACGCTGGCAGCAGCCGTGGCACCAGCAGCTGTGGTAGTAGCCACCACCACAGCAACCATCACCACAGCAACCATCACCACGGGATCCACCACCATGCCGTCGCAGGCGCCAACACGCCATCCAGCAGTGGGGTCAGTGGAAGCAGCAGTAGCAACCAGCAGCAACCTTCCCACCGGTCCCACCACCACCATCACCTGTCACAACCACCACTGCAGACATCTGTCAGTGCCCACAACATCCGCAGCTGGGGCGAGGGTGGAAAAGGGGAGGCCGAGTGCAGCGGACTGGCCTGTGACTCGTGCAGTGGCGTTCCCTCACGGAGCCAGGGGTCCCTGGACCTGGAGAGTGCACCCAGGGAGGCAGGCAAGCATCACAGACGCCTTGAGCGGATGTGGAGTGTGGACCGGGTGACTGGGCTGGAGAGAGGTGAGAGGGGGGAGGACACAGAGGAAGGGAGAGGCATTGAAATCCAAACAGGGCTGGGAGGGGGGAGTGGGGCTGATCTGAGGCCCTGTGGTGCTTGATATCAGACCAGAGATGAAATTGTATTTGAAATAATTATTGCTCGAGGATATGATAGTAAATTAATATTAACTCAAAGATTTTTTTTTATTTTGAAGCCCCTTTAGTGGAAAGGGAATCTATTTTAAAATCACCTTTAGTAAGGAATAAATAAGTGATTAAGTTATTTACATTTGAAGTAGCTTTTAAAGTAAAAGTAAAATAACCTCACTCACATGTTAAACACATTTAAAGTGAACTAGTATTTTTGTTTCCAGATACTTTTTCAAATCTATATCCTCTCAGGTCTGGTTCGGGATTGAGGGCTTGATGTTGGATGTGACGTGGTGGTCTGTAGTTCTGACTCTCCGTCTCTCTCCTCTGCTGTCTCTTCCTGTGTGTGTCCCTCTCTCCATTTGTGGAGTGGTGGACTGTGAAGTGCTGGTGCCGTCCCTAGTTTTGTGCTTCCATTTTTTCTAACGTATTAATGACAACAGTCGCCAAATGCAGCAGATTTTTCTTCACTGTTTCCCACTCAACATCTGTATCACCATTTCTCTGTGTGATTGCAGAAGACACAAACTGGTTCCCCAAGGAAAACATGTTCTCCTTCCAAACAGCCACGACGACCATGCAGGCGTGAGTGTTTTCAAAAGATCATTTAGACTTATTTGCATTACTTCACACAAGCTCCAACCATCTTCTGCTTCTTCTCAGCTTGACTTCCTTCCCATCAGCATGACATTGACTCCTCAGTTCGCTTGGCTAAAGTTAAATTATTGACTTGTTGGACTCAAGGTGCAATCGACATGCATATTTTCACTATCACAAAACTGTAGGATTTGATTTTCCCAAAAATGTGTTTGAGACAGAAATCAGTTATTTCCTAATTAGTAATTAAACCTAAAAAATGTGGACTTTGAAAACGTCGAAGCACTTTGTGTTGTTTGTTATTCATGAGGTTAAATAATGCCATACTCTTTTAGTTTTATCTCATTATCTCCCAGTTCTGTTTTCCTGGACTAATTTCTCACTGTTGCCTAAACTGTATTATTTCTCTCTCTCTTGTTATTCTTGGGACCGTCAAACAGGATATCGTGAGTATAATTCCCAGCTTGCTTTCTATGTATTTATTTTTCTAACCTTGCTTTCCTCAACTGTCCGTCCCTAACTCTATGGCTACCCATTTAACCTTCATCCTTGAGCTGGGTAAAGGACAGATTAAGTGAGCTTGTTCGGCTTGTGTGTAGTAGTCTTCCACTATTATTAATGTCAAATAATATATTATTTGAGAAAACTGTGGCTATGACAGTCTGCCAAGCTCAAGTCAGGAAAGATGACCGTCTAACTGCAAGCTGACCTAAAGCCTGTCACATGCTCACATCCACCCACTGTGGTGCGCGCGCACACACAGTTTGGACATTTAAGATCTTTGTGGCTGTCGTGTTTGTGCTATAATTCCACTCAACAGACATCACTAATTATCACTGAATCTATGCTGGCTGACTTTAGCCATGTTCAGCATCGACTGTGGCATGTGGCTCGGGAGGGATTTGTTAAAGACAAGTATTTATAGAGCCAATATGCGATCGTTGATGCCTTCTGGTATATCCGTTTTACCAGTTCTACTTTCCAAAGAAATCAGTGCAGCCAGTTTCCAGCCATGTATATGCATAGTCTGATAAATTCTTCAAGGACGAATATGGAATGATATTTGTGGTTAGCCCTGCAGAGGAGTTCACTGACAATCGTGACTAGCCAAGCCTAGCCAAGTTCATTTGTGCACATTCCCTGCTCCAACCACACCATGTCTAACAAAACCCAGCTAACCTATCCTACTCTCACCATTGCCTACCAGCACAAAATCAAAGTTCTTGACAAGAATTATAGGATTATTATACTATTTGTTCCTGTTTCATCAAATCAAACCACTGTCAGCATGGTGTCTGCTATGAACAATTGTTAGCCGGTTTCACAGGATTGTCGGTTTACACACTGATCAAGTGCAATTAAATCTGTTGAAGACATAACCACACATTTTAAAGTGATGCATTTCACACTGTGATGGAACTCTGACACATGGGAGCCCAGTGTGAACCTTGAGGAATCACTTTCCAGTCCCAAATTACCAGACCATTCTGTAACTTTCACAAAGGATGGTTTAAATGCTTCTCTGACTATTTCTCTGCCTTTGCCAGAGGATTATAGAAGTGCCGTACAAAATGTATCCACGCAATCTTAACACCATGCTGTGAATCAGATGTATTAGACCCAGAGCTGGAGAATAAACACTTTTTTGAGTGCTGCTAATTAAGCCCACAGACCTCCAGCTGCTGAATTAAACTGGCGTAAGCTCAGAACAGGTTGAGCATGAGGATATATAAATCAAGCATCCATGGGAGAGTCTGGAAAAGCATGAAGAAATATTAAAATCCCCAGATTTGAACTATCCCTGCAGAAATAAGCTACATAAGGTCACAGGATCAGTGTTACTTTTGGACACTATGTGAACAGAAAAGATGTTTTAAGCTGGTGTTAGTCAAATCTAGCTGCTGCCTACCTTCAACAGCCCAACAAACCCTGCAGCTAAAAGGCCTGGCATCAGCCCCCCCGCCCCCCCCGCACTGCCCTACCCCTTGCTACGCTAGCATCCTCCCTCTCTCATCCCTTTAATACTGTGCCACGTCCTGGCAGGGCTTTCCGGGGATTTGTTCACAGAAAAAGGAGAGAGAGGGAGCAGGATTCGGCAGAAGTCATCCAGAGGTACGGAGCATCCCCTGCCAGGGTGTGTTTTGCTTGAGTGCTGGTTTTCTGAGCCGGTTTCTGGCTACAGCTCCATTGTCACTCATTTACAGCCGTGTGCAATCTGACTAAAGCAGAGAGTCAGAATGTGGCACTTGACGGTTCGAGGACGTCAGCGGCTGTCATTACAACCAAAAAGGATCTCCATATTGGTTGCCTTGCTACAGTTCCCCAATGTGGGCCAAATTTGTTCGGCCAGCCACAGAGAATAGGACTTTTATTCCTTGACAAAATTGAAAAGATCAACTAGAATGGCACTCAGTGGAGCGGATACCTCCGCCAAAGGCCGAACAATCCTACCCAGGATTGTGTAGCTCTAATAGGAGAAGTATAAAAGGGAAAAAAAAAAGAAGTGGTCCGATAAATTATGTATTTTTCATGAAACATAGTTAAAGGAATGTGAAAAGTTAAATAGGCCCCATCCTTCCACTAAATCCTGAGTGGAGGTCAAACAGGCACATACTCTACTGGTTGTTTAACACATAATCGTACTCATACTGGTAGATAATCTGCAGCCAATCTGTATAAATGTCTTTGTACAAAGTTTTGAAAGTTGTGTTGCAAAATGTGTCATTAGAGGAAACAGTGGGATCTGAACTTGTCATTGATGTCACAACTCCTTAGTGTCAAATGCCACTCAGACCCAGATGCCCTGACACACAGGGGCAGATGGTGGCTGAGATCTCAACTCCTCTGACATCTCAGTGTCATCCATCTGCAGTGTCAAACTCATTCATACTTGGTGTCGAAACCAGTGATGGGAAAAACAGCAAACTTTTGAACTGTTTGAAAAGTCACTGTGAAGAAAAAGCCAGTATTTGTTTCAATGGATTGGAGGGAAGCTTATCTTACATAACTTAAAGTTTATTACAGTAAAAAGGCCCATAGCATAAAGAGCAGAGGGAAGAGGAGGAGGAGGTAAATATTGTATTACTAATAATAGGATAAATATGATATCAAAAGGCAAATAATTGGACGGGAATTAGTTACAGAAAGTTGAACGAGGAGGGGAGCTGTCAGACTGTCTTCAGTTGGAGGTGAAGGTGGACACGCTTTGTCTCATGTCTTTTCATGTCTTTTTATCTTAATCTCATTAACCGTCTCACCGCACCTTTCATCTGTGGACACTTGGGGTGAAAGCTCTGTCTGACTCAATGTGTGAGTGCGTTTAAGCTATATCAAAGCACAGATCAAGCATCAGTGATGCTGTTTATCTCTTGCTCCTCTTAAAGCATGAAGCAATTCGTTTTGCTTGTAAAATTAGCAGTTGTCTGATGGTGCAGTTTAGTTTGAGACGTAAACCAAGGACAAGGAGGATCCATAGACTATTTTTATGTTTGTTCTCTCCCAACAGATAAACATAGACACAGACACATGCAGGGATCATTAATCATGTCAGTGTACAGATGTGACATGGGAGGGAGGCACCACAGATAAAAGGATGTTTATCTGGGACTCTTGCATAGAACATCATGTCAGGATTAGACAGCAAGTCACACAGAGAGAAACTAAATAAACCCTCCTGCCGTGTTGGTATTAAGACACCAAATCAGGTTCAGTTGGAAGATGCAATTAGAAAAGCAGCCTCTCGGTTTAATTACTTACACAATTAAAATGCCTGTTTTTTAATATGGTTGATATTGAGCAGCGACAAAGTTTTTAAAGGTTAAAACACAACAGAAAATATTGCAAACTCATGTTAGTTTAATAATTAGATCCATTGAGTTAACTCAGTCTGGACTTTTTCCTATGAATACAAATTGTATCCACTCTCAGAAAACAAGCTTCACTGAAATATTGTCGTCAAAGGTTTTTTAATTTAAAAAAAAAAGATAAAGGTATATGCAAAATGAAGAATGAAATAAAATAATAATTTTATTGGACTCAGAGGATGAGCACTGTTACTGGCTGATAATGCACCAAACGATGAAGTGTTGTGTAATTGGAGGAATCATTATCTAAGTGATATGGTTTTTGGCATCAGTCTCAAAAATTAAATGTCAGTTGGGATCCACACTCACATTCAAATAAACCAATCAGGGTTGTTCTCCTAATTACACCCATGTTGTCTACACACCATCAACTACCTAACAACTCCTCTGCTTGGAAAAGTAAAGAAACAGACACAAGTTCCGCGCAGCAGTTGGACTATATTAACTCTGATGTGGGTGTTCTCAGATCAGGACCTTCCACTGAGGAGGATTTCCCTTCAGCTCTCGTTACATGAACCCGCTCTATAAAAGACATCTTCAAAATCAGTACATTACACCCACACCGCTCCTGTGACCAGTGTTTTCCACTCACGTTGAGGAGGAAATGTGTATATTTAACCATTTTTAAAAATTGTGTCTTGAAAATAGAAGCTTGACACTCCTTTTTGTCTCGTCTTGCTTTGTCATCTCCCTCCCACCCCCTCCCTCTTTCCTCTCCTTTACATTTTGGTTCTTCCCCCGGCCCTCGGTTATCCCTCCTCCACTTTCATTCCTCTGCCCACAGGAACTTCCGGAAGCATCTTCGGATGGTGGGCAGCAGAAGGATTAAAGCACAGAGTGAGTCAGAGTCTCTGTGTGTGTGTGTTTGCTACATGTGACTGTGACGTTGTTCACCCCACCATCATCCGTGTTTATTCTGTTTCTTTGTTTCTTCGTGGTCTCTGGTGTTTTCTGCATGGCACAGAGTGCTGCTGCTTTAGCTGGGATTGTGGGACACCGTTGCGTTTCCTTGAGGATTACATGTTTATCAGTGTGTTTTGTGTGCCAGAAATATGAGTGTGTGCATGCGTGTAGTGTATGAATGTGTAAATGTGCAGTTGGTCTTTTCCTGTTGCATTTTGAGCCCAGACAAGGACACTGACTGATTTGTTTGTAAGGCAGAATGGAAAGTGATGATTGGTGATGATGCGTGTGAGCCTGTGTGAATGTCCTTGAAAGCCTTCACAACAGCAGCAGAGAACAGAATGTTTAGCTTCCTCCTATTATACAGTATTATACAGATTCACTGGACATGTGACTGTTGTACATTATGTGACTGGTCTGTCCTCTGTCTGTCCAATGTCTTCAGAAGGGAAATGGCAAAGGATAGTAAAACATCCTAAAATAAACATGTACTTGAAAAGTCAAATAAACTGAACAGAGGGGAGTTCTTGAGGATACAGCAGCCTGGAAAGACAGAAGGCAAAAAATGGTGCCTTCAGGGACACTGTTGATCAACCGTGTCAAACACTTTCAAGTAATCTAAAAATATTCAAAGCAAAGCAATTACAGTTCAAAGCGGAGTAGATTTTATCAATGAGTTGTAGCTGGGTGAATCAAGAACAGCTATTTGAATCTGTGTGGCTGATCACAGAGACGAATGAGCAGCATGTTGTTTAAAATAAGATATTTGTGTTACTATTTTGTATATGTGTGTGTTTGTTGGAGAGTTTATATATGAAGGAATTGTGCATTTGAAAAGAGAGGGGATGGCCTGTATGTACTCTATTTGTGTGCTTGTAGCTGCACCTGCATTTGCACCCTTCTGTGGTTTTGGTGGTGAGTGAATGGAGGAAACAGCCAGTTTGTGGGCTTGTTAGTGTGAGTAAGTCTGTGTGTGTGTGTGTGTGTGTGTGTGTGTGACCATCTCTCCCCCGCCTGCACTAGCATTCGCTGAGCGTAGATCGAAGAGTTTCAGCCGCTCCTGGAGTGACCCCACCCCTGTCAAGACTGACTCTCCAAATGAACCCAGAGACAGTGAGTCGACACAGAGTCACGCACATGCATGTACACAAACACACACACACACACTTTCTGGCAAGTGCAGCAGCTAGACAGAAAGGCTGCAAATCTACACACGGACTTAATGTTCATTAGTGCAGCTATAGGTGCGTGAAAAGCCAGAAGGTTTCATTTCAATTGGGTTTAAAAACATCCAGGGACAGAAGTTCATAGAGGTTTTGAGAGCCCGTCAGGAGCGACTTTGTGACGTGAAGCTCTTTGAATTTCTGCAAAGCACAGAAAGAGGTGACCTGGACCTGAGAGACCTGACCTGTTAAATATCCCCAACTCCATATATGAATCCAAAGTAAACTCAATGTCACCTGAACTGCATCTCCGGAAAAAAACTGGTCCTGTTCAAAATGTATTATATCATCTCATGAAGTAATAAACTGTTAAAGCAGCCGTAGCCAGAACTGTATGATCACCGTGCACAGTATGGCAGTAAATCACTGATGTGTCCCTGTGTGCACTCACATTTTGACAGGCAGATTCATTATAGCTGAAGGTTGCTTTGTGCTCACCCAGTGTCATTCATTAATTTCCAAACATGTGGCTCACGAGGAGCTGAAAGCCACTTAGTAGCATTTGGCAGCCATAAAAAAAGCTTTATAAGCATTAGTCCAGGAGTCAAGCTGAAATCAGGTTGTTGCATAACCTCTAATAATGACAAAAAAAACTGAGATGCACAAAAGTGCTTTTAATGTAACGTTACCAATTTAACTGCAATTACTTCTCACAAGACTGAGCCTTTTCCAAAGGTGATTAGTTAATTAGAAAAGCAAGTTATCGTGAAGCCTGCACAGACACGTGCCCTCCAGCACGGATCACACCACAGGAAGCTATACTGCATGTCCTGTGGACTTTACTGTCACGTAGAGGTGACCTTTTAGCTGAACAGTTTTCCAGCTCAGTTCCTGGCTTTGACACATGAAAACAAACTAACATGAAACACAACCTCTCACACACAAACTGACTGTCTCTGCTGTTGACTCTGACCCTGTCCATCTGTCTCCCTATGACCGTGGGTCTTTCTTCAACTTTGTGATGCTCTCTTTCTCTCTGTGAGTATGTCTTCCAAACGGGTGTGTGTGTGTGTGTGTCAGCTGGTGCAGACGTTAATGAGGAGCTGGTGTGTTGTGCATCTCTGTGTTTCTAAAAAGCTTCGAACACACTCTGTTTGTTTGCATGTGCGGTTTGTCTGTCACTGTCAGAGTTGCTGGTTTTCTGTTTTTTCTGCACTTCCATCTTGAGCGTTTCTGTGTATCAGCGTGTGATAGGAAATAAACAAACTGTTGATGACAGACTAACTCTGATGTTGATGCCTCACCTTCTTTCTTGGGGAGAGGTGTTGTTCTCCAGGGGAGTGCCATTCATTTCACTCTTGTTTTCCGTTTCCCCTGCTGTTCCTCTTCAGTGTTCACGAATCTCTTTAAAATAGAGAACATAGTGAGTGATGTGCATGACCTATTGGCCACTATTTATTTATAGATATTACATACTCACTGAAGTTAATTGGATCCATGTTTCATCAATAGTTTCATTTTTGAGCCAAATTTGCATGCTATGTATACATATTCAACCAAATTCATAGAATTAGTATAGAATACACATTTTTTTAAAGAGATGACTCATCATTTGACCTTAATGACACAGCTGCTGAAGCCATTTTGAGTCTATGCAAAGATGACAGACAGCTCAGCGGTGGCTTTAATAAATGATCAGTGTAGGTTCAGACAATAACCTTCAGGCATTGTTTTCAAAGGTATCATTCAGCTAACTCTGTTATCTGGACTGTGTCATATACATTATGATTGCACATCAGAGAAGCATGACTTGATACTAAATAGCACTCTCTCTTCTGAGCAGCCGACCTCTGCTCCTTATTACTTCAAGCCAGTCATGTCTCACGATCAGTCACTTTCTTCTCCCCCTGCCAGCTGCCTCTGGTTTTTCTCCTTCCATCTGTCATTTTCTTATGTCACCACCATAATTAATGGCTCCATCTGTTTTTCCTCTCCTCCACTCTCCCCTTTCTCCACTTCCTGAACACATCCTCCCTTCACTCCCTCAATTTCTTCTCCCTGTGTCACCTTTCTCGCCTCCCACTCCAATCCCAACACACTATTATCTCCAGTCACTTTCCCTCACTGGTGTGTTACATTCTCTTCCAGGTGGAGACCTGCAGACCTCCTGTGGCACCCTGGATGAAGGAGGTCTTGATGAAACTACAGACTGGGAGGAGGAGAGGGAGATGGAGCGGCTGGCCTGCGAGGGAGATGACTTCATACCTCCCAAAATCATGGTAGGAGGTTGAGATTGTGGAGCGAAGAGCATGAGGAGTAAGGGTTTATAGCGTGTAATGCAGCCAGCCACTAGGGGGCAATCAAGATGATGTGAATGATTATTTCAAGACTGCATATTGACAAATGGTCCCTAATAGACCAGCTCTTCGCTCTGTAACTTGATATTCAGGTCATTCCCTGAAATCAAAGGTGTTGTCTACCATTCCACGGTGCATATTACACAGAGCTGCAATTTCCCCTGAAGGCATGAGGGTGTGATACTCTTTGTTCTTTTCTCCTTTACCCCTTTGTTTACCTGAATTTCCTCTTTCCCTTTATTGCCCTCCATCTCTTTCCCTCACATCCCATTCAACAAATCTTTTCTCTGCCTTCTCCATTTCTCCTTCACCTTTAGCTGATCTCATCTAAGGTCCCCAAGGCGGAGTACGTTCCCACTATAATCCGCAGGGATGACCCCTCCATCATCCCCATCCTCTATGTGAGTCCGACACAGTGAAACATAGATAAGCTGCACAGAATGACGCACATACATGACAAATCTGTCACAGGGTCACACATGGATATATCAAGTAATTTAGACCAGTTTAGGTTTCTGTGTTTTCATGTTAAAGACTCATGTTTTACGTGATTGTTTTTTTTTTTTCAGGACCATGAACATGCAACCTTTGATGATATTTTGGGTGAGTGTCGCCATATTTGAGGTCTGCAATTTCCACTGTGTTTACAAAGACTGAATTATTTGCATTGTGAAAAAAATGGTAAAGAAATGTTGCTAACTTAAACAAAGAAACAAAGAAACATGAACACATAGGCTTCCCGTGGAGGCATTTTAAAAAATACCTAAGTAATTCAATGCATGCTTATTTCCATCTGATGGAAGATGGCTCAAAGAAAATACTGCATGAACTGGTAAATGGTCAAAACTATATTTATTAAAAAATGGAACCATTCTGACAAAAAATGTGCGATCTGGTGTTAAAAGAGGATTGAAGAATGAAAGCAGATCCCTTCTCTGAATTGCAAATCAGTTTCCTTTATGAACCTGAACCATGTCTCAGTTTCCCTGAGGAGTGGAATCTGAACTCTGAATCATTCTCCAGGTGTAAAAGGTCAGAAAAACAGCCCAAGGCTAAACCTTAGCTGCAATCTAATCACAAGTGAAGAGAAAAAATTGCTGAGATCTGGTTAACAAGGTCCGTTGATTTTCTACCTGATTAAATCCTGTAGAAGGACTTTGTTTTCAAACATCGGTTTCTGCTTTCTGAAAATGAACAGTAAAGGTCAAAGACTATGAACTCAACTCTGCATGGAACAAAACTAGCACGGTGGACCTGAAAGGATGTAAATGAATAATTTACATTCCAACTTTCCACTTGACAGCATGTCTTTCATAGACCCAGTTTATTGTGATGTGACATTTCTTGCTGCCTAAAGTACACACTATTGAATTTAATATACTACAACTACATCTACTGTTAATGTCTCTGCTGTCTATTATTACACCTGTACTTGGACTTGGCCTCCAGGGATTTCCCTTGTGTTCTGCCTCTTTCTCTCTCATCAATCCAAATTTCCTCTCCTTCTCTCAGAGGAAATAGAGAAGAAACTCACATCTTACAGGAGAGGAAGCAAGTTCTGGAGGATGCTCATCTTTTGTCAGGTGAGAATAAAGTAGACTAAGGTTAAAACAATATTATTGCATTCCTTGCTAATATGCTTTGCTAGACGTAATCCCACGTGTGTGTTGTAGGGAGGCCCTGGTCATCTGTATTTACTGAAGAACAAAGTGGCAACATTTGCTAAGGTGGAAAAGGAGGAAGACATGAGCCAGTGAGTTACTTACTGAGTTCATCTCATTCTCACATTCTGTTGAAAAACTTAAATAATAGTGATGCAGAAAAATGGGAATTGCCAATTCCCCAAAAATGTCCCATGTTGAGTGTACATTTTTGTCTTTGTTCAGATTCTGGAAAAGACTCAGTCGCTTCATGAGTAAAGTCAACCCAGAGCCCAACCTCATTCACATAATGGGATGCTATGTCCTGGGCAACCCCAATGGAGAAAAGGTAAGTATGTTCTTTACACCTGTGAAAAATACCATTTCCCATATTCTATTAATTCCATGTTTTTCTAAGAGTCACAGGGTGTAGGACTTTCAAAAAACAACAGTATTGTGATTTATGTTATAAGACTGTGTGATATTTGACTCAACAACATCATCATTTAGGCTGCTCCACACAGTCTGGATGCCCAAGATTTATTGCATTCTGCTTCCCTATCTCATCTTTACACTGAATTCCTTCCCCAACCATTTTTGTCTCTGCCTCCCTTTGTCCTCATTTCATTGTTGGCTGCCCTCTGCTCTCATATCTATGCTCACTGCATCCATTTGATTGATAATCAACACACACACTCCTCGAGGTTTTCTCCTTCTTCCACCTGTGACCATTATCTCTCTTTGAGTAATATTGTTGCTGGATGTAGCTGCAGGGCACACATGTTGAGCGAGCCACTATTTACTTGGCATGACGAAATAATAAAGCTACACAGACACATGGGGAAAAATAATAATTAAAATATAAAACAAACACAAGCTGGCAGACACACAGACACTGGGTTTGTATGACACAACTGTCTGTTCCAGTCAGGTCTGCCAAAATGCTCATGTTATATAAAGTGGATCTGTCTGGGGCGGA
The DNA here is from genome assembly GCA_016785235.1 of Pseudorhombus dupliciocellatus. NCBI lineage: Eukaryota > Metazoa > Chordata > Actinopteri > Pleuronectiformes > Paralichthyidae > Pseudorhombus > Pseudorhombus dupliciocellatus. The sequence continues at coordinate 612,642 of JAFBJW010000151.1, read as the reverse complement.
TGGGACAGTCTGTAGAACAGACTGCACATCAGTGATATCTCTGCCCCTGCAGACACAACTGCAGTCATTTCAAGAAAGCTTGGATCAAAAGCAACAGTGCCAAGTGCAAGTCAGTCTGATGCTGTCGCCAGGGGGGCAATCTGAACTTTTTGGCATCACTTTTGAGGGGCTATCATGTCGCCATTATCAACAATCAAGCTACACAAACACACTAATGTGCATTCCTATCATGCACAACAAAGGTACTGGTGTGCCTGGGGGCCCTTCCATCCAGATATCATGCGATGAAATGCTTATTTAAGCTCATAAATATTGACATGAGCCTGCAGCCACACTGGGGTGGGGCTGAAATCATCAGAGAGATAAATGAAACCACCCCCTCTCTGTTTGATAAGTAAAATCATAATGGATATTGCATGGTTGATAAAAACACTTTGCTAATATCAAAAGGAAGCTCATTAGCAATGCAGAACACAAGCTGATTTTGTCATGTAAATTCCATATTTAATATCATTGTAATGCCGCTCGCATTTAGTGAGAACTTATTGGAGTTCCATGTATGAATGTAGAATGTGAAAGGTTCAAATAAACTGGCGAGATAAAAGAAGAATTGCCACCTCATAGGGGTACGCTGCTGATAAAAACACAAGTTGCAGGAAATAAGGTCATAATACCTCCGTCTGTTCACGAGTTATGGCCAGTTATCGATAAACACTGGCTGCCTGCCGGATGGAGGGACATTAAACCATTTGCAGCACACTTCACAGTTTCAAGTCACGTCACTATCACTTTTTATCGCCTCATAAGTGTATAACCTTTACCGGATGAGGGATCTTAGTCATCAGACGTCTGGATCTTAAGTTAACAGAACAAGCACAGCAGCATAAAAATGTTGCTGCTGCTCTGTGATTACTGGAATGGAATGTTAAAACTCAAGAGAGGACAGGAGAGGTTGCACACAAGAGTACAAGCACTTCAATATTGAAATGTTTTAGTATGTCTGAAACACAGCCTGGATGCTGAAAAATGGAAACAAAGCCGGGTGACTGAGAACAGCAGGTGAGCAGGTCAGAGAGGCGGCGCAGCCCAGTTTCCATCCAGAGACTTTCAAGCACCTTTTTAGTTTCGTCAGCAGCAAATCGGAATTAGCCTTGGCAGCAAGACAGCAGCTACTGTGAGCTTATAAGAAGCCACCCGGGACAGAAAGAAGTCTACACTGTTATTATCACATTATTTGAGATTTGTTATTTGCCTGCAGCTCTCTCTGCGTTACAGACAAACCTGGCAACTTGCTGTCTTCTTTTATCTTCCTTCAAAGGACTACAAACACAAGAATGAAAGCTGCTTTTTCCTCTACCACCCATTGTTTAACATCTAGTGACAAACAAAGGTGAATTTGGGTTTTGATTTTTCCCTGACAGGGAGGTACACAGATCCCTCATGACTAAATCAAAGCAAGAAATCAGTGAGCTTCAGTTTCTAATGTGCAGTTGGTTACATCAGTCACTGCAGGAGAGACGAAAACAAAAAGTACAGTCACTGCCAAGCTGAAATCAAACAGTGTTTATGTGATTACAGCTTAAATTAATGATCATTTTCCTTTTCCAACTCAAGTTCATGAATTTAGTGACTCACCAATTCTTTTATGACTTAAACTCAAAAAACCCCTCTTTAATTCACGTCAACATCATTTAATAACCTCATGTCTGATACCAATGGTGGTGATTACTCCCATGATCCAAAGCTGCTTCACAATTCAAACTAGGAAAACCCCAAAGCAACAACATCCCGCTCTTTTGAGTTGTTTTATGCAAGTTTAAAGAAGTCACATGGAGCAAAGCAGAAAACACGTGCACCTCCTCTTATGTCTTCACCTGTCCATTCCTGCCTCTGTTTCTACATTTGTGTATTCATGAGCCTGTTGTGTCTGCAGTCCCCCGCTGCGAGGATATCCAAGTGCAGTAGGATTAATTGGACTTTGGTTTCTTATCTCGGCCCAACAGCTGTTCCAGAAGCTAAAGAATCTGATGAGGCCTTATTCTGTCGAGTTCGAGTCACCGCTGGAGCTGTCTGCTCAGGGTGGGTTGGAGCGAACATGCAAATACGCTCAAACATGGAGGTCACAAGGACATGGGCATATAAAATGAGACAAACAAACACCATACATCCAGCACAAAAATCTGCAGTGAGGAGTTTTTTCAAATAGTTAATTATCAAATTAATTATGAATACATGAATGCAATCCAAATCTGTATACATGTCACACTTTGTGCCACACACCCACACACTACAAAGGAGAAAGTGTAATCTTGTTAATCTGCACAACCTTTAAACCCAGTCTTCTCCCACCAGGTGGGTGTAGGGACATTCGGTACGCTCTGGTCTATACTTTATAACTACAGCATACTTATGGCTGACCCAGATCCCTTCTCTGCGGCCTTTCACTTTCGCTCTGTATTACACTACATCGTTAATCGTAGTACGTCAAGAAAGAGCCATTAGCAGATGTGAGGCGGGTTTTGTTGCATGCGTGCGTTGTTTTTTGGGGGTACAGCAATAATAATAATACAATCTTGCCCCCATAATGTTCTTGATAACAGTGTTTTTCTGCTTCTCTAAAGCATAATTCATACTTTTCCTGTCTCATTTACCAATCAAGGCAAAGAGATGATTGAGATGTACTTTGACTTCCGCCTCTACCGACTCTGGAAGACGCGCCAGCACTCCAAACTCTTGGAGTATGAGGAGTTTTTGTGACGAAGATCCCAGGATAACATGTGCAGCCCCCCCTGCAGTGCCACGAGAAACCTGTTAAAAAACAACTCATCCATTGACTGAACGTCGCTCTACGTGTAGTGCTCCACCCATCAGCTCGATATAAACCAGTTACACACCTGCTTTCATTCCCGACAGAGCTGGGAGAGGACAGAGAGGGAGGCTGGAGTTTGGAATGATGTGCCTCTGTTCTCCATCACCTCCAGAGTCAAAGACAGACAAAATGGGCCAAGACTAAACAAATAAAAGAAAAAATGAAGATGACTGAACTCCCAAATCGACACTCTCAGCCTCGTGTGAACGGAGAATCAAAAATTCAAATGTGTACAAAACGAAACAGCATTTTCATCCCACCTCTGAGGCCAAAGGGCTTCAAGGAGAAAGTCATTCTGTCATAATATGTTTGCGTGTTTTGACTGGGCCTCTCAGATAATCTGTGGACATACATATACATGAATAACCCACATGCCATGTGCGATGTGTGTATATAAAACATTGAATATATTAGCATAGCTTTAGTCATGCAAATAATCCTCTACACGAGAATAATGATGCATCATTTATTTTTGATGTGCATTGTTGTGCAGTTTCATATGGAAATACTTTGGAATAACTCAGGTTTTAGCCATGAAGTAATTAATCTGTTTGTCTATTCTATCAAGATATTGTAATCTTCATCTTCATTGCTTGGGATGAATGTATTATCTCTCTAGCAAACATTTTTTGTTCGAGGAGTTGAGCCTTATTTTTTGTTTAAAAAAATAGACTAAAGTACAATGTGCAGATTTTGTGTGTATGTGAGCGTGTGTGTTTTCCATGTAAACAAAAAAACAAACAAACATGCTGATATGTTGTGTGTGTGTTTTCTCTATCTGCTCTTCTGCTGAAGCAAAAAGAATCATCCTCACCTCCATCCCCACACCATTGTCTTTCTATGGCATTCGAGCTGACAGTATAATTCATGATGTCAAGAGGGATGTAACAGCCATCCAAGAGCTCCTGCCCCTGTAGTGTAGGAGCTGCTCTCATGATCCCTCCTGCTCCTCAGCGGAAGGTTCGGGCCACAGAGCCAGTCCTTGTCAACAGTGTCAGCTGGTCTCACCTCTCCCAAACACTCTTTGGCTCCTCTTAGCGGCAGCCAAAAATGAGCTTCTGCCATCCCTCTCTCTCCTGGGCTGTGATCCAGTCAGAGGGCCGGGGCGCTCTGAATTAAACAGATCTGCCAGAAGTTTAAGCTGTTAACAGCCATCTGCTGCCCCTGCCAGGTGTCAGCTGGTTAAAAGGCCAGGAAATATGTGCTTAGTGTGTGTCTGCGTCTGAAAGACGTGTTCTCAGACCTATTAAGAATACAAATAGTAGGGCTGGGACAAAAAGATCTTTAAGAAAATAAAAAAACATGACAAAGTTTACTTTAAACATCAACAGTATAATTTAAAAAAATCTATTATCAAATGCACATCTGCCACTGAAGTCACAGTGCCCATATTTTCCTATAATTCATGTCAGTTTGAACTTTTCCAACACTGCAAATTCAACGATTTTCACCAACAGAAACAGCGTAAACAAACTTGGCATGGTCTGGGTCGTCAGAAGATGCTGCTAGGCTGTGATGCTCATGCTTCAATAAACAGAATAGAAGAATTAAAGGTCACCTATCAGATTGAAAAGATGTTCTCTGAGCCCAACCAAGAAACATTGGCCTATACGAGAAAGACATCGAGAAAGGGCTGAAGGAAAAGTTTTTAATTGGGCAAGTTGTGATTATTCTTTAATATCAGAAACCTCAAAAAAACACCTCCTCCCTTTAAAGCAGAAAACTCTGATCTATGCGAGTTAAATGTTTGCCTTGCAAGAAATTTGTAAAAAGGTGTTTTCACACTTTTTTGAAACAGGCAAAAACTACTTCAGGCCAGAGTGTTTGTTTTTTCCATCAACCGTTAAACAGGCACTCAAAACACAGAATATCTACCCTTATTATACATTTTTAATCAACCACATTCAAGGTGCAGTGAACAGGCTGTGGTGGTAAAGAGGCAGGACGTGATCAAAAGGTGACAGAAGGAAGCAGTTGAAGTTTATGCACCAATTACTGCGTGCAGTGACTTTTTGCAAGTTCACTGGTTTCAAACAGTTCTCAAAGGCAATGAGATGCTTTTACTGAGAAATGTAACCCATCACATTAAAATAAAAACCGTCATGAAGGCGTGTTTCGCTTAAATATAAAACGGAGGTTTGTCATTTTAGAAATATTCCTCTTTTTAACTGCCCCATGCTTTTGCTAACCTAATTACTTGAGAGGATTCATTTTTCTTTCTGACAACTTTGCTCAGTCACACCACAACTCACTGCTCAGACAATCACAGCAGTGCACCCCAATAACAACAGCTCCTGAAGGCTGCATACAATAGCTGGAATTACAAATCAATTACTGGTCAGTGCAGGAGAGGGTTTACAGAGTGGTCCCAGCTCTTAAATAAACACACACTCAAACAAACCCCCACCACATGCAGTCAGAGGTATTCTCCATTTGTGTGTGGTAAGTACTTAGCATTTGTCATTATTTGTGTGGATGTTTTAATATTTGAAGCTTTGGGTGCAGATTTGATTTGTGTTGAACGTCTCACTGGAGTGTTTCTCTGTTTCTCTCAGAGCGGAACTCTGGTTTTCATTTGCTCTCGCCCTCTCTGTGACATTGAAGCGCTGGCCTACAGTTTGTCTGGCACAGACAAGAGCTCTCTCAGCCTGAGTCACGTATTACATGTTTTCACTACAGATTTAAAATGCAACACAAGCCATCGAATCATTGAGCCATTTTAATTCCAGCAGAAGCGTTAAGCTGCCAGATTCTCAAAGATGTTGCCCTGAGCAGCTGCTTGGTTTTAATGGAATATTTTTAGTGGTATGATTTTGTGTTCACAGAAATCATCACTAGTCAATTAAAGCCAAGCAGTGACTGGGTGGATTCTGTCAATTCAGGAACTTCTTCTTGTAAAGGAAGTCTTGTGCCATATAGAAAACAGAACACCTCATGCGGCCTATATTCACAAATTGATGATAGTTCAAGTTTTGTTCAAATGGATTGTGCTGAAATGCCCATGATGTGAAGAGCACTCTGACTCAGGAGTTTTGAGAGAGCTTTGTTGTTTTCTTCTTTTTCTTCACCCAAAATCGAATTAAAAAATGCAAACATGCTCCAGTCTATGTTGATTTATTTGCCATTTCAAATATAAGATCTTATTTTAAGAGAAGATGAGACCTTGTGTGTAGAAATGCTTTACCTATACATTTTGAGGCTTTCAGTGTAGAGGTATTTTTAAAGTGTTGAGAATAGCCAATATGTGATGTTTGATAAAAATGTGTAAAAATGACATGGAAACAGAAATGTGTATTTTGAAAAGACTTCAGAGAAAAAAAATGTGCTCCTGCATACACTCACCCAATTATCCAAAAGAAAGTGCGATCATCATCATCATCCATCACCGCTACTCTGTACTACATGACTGTAGATTAAACTGAACAACACAGTGTACTTCCTCCCGTCAAACATAAGAGATGTAAAGTCACGGCAGCTGATACAACCAGACAACAAGCTTAGTCTTTTAAAACACCCACAATGCAATCAAACTGCTCCAACCGCTGCTGTCCAATAAAAACAATGACATTGCCACAGCACAATGAGCTCTCCCAAATGAGTTCTGATAGAGGCAGGCATGTTAAGATTTTTTTTTTCCTTAAAACACACTGAAATTGAAAAGCTTGACAGGCTGTTGTATAAGTAGCTTTATATTGTATGGAGATTATGGGAAGCCATAGCAGGAGAGAGAAAGAAACAAGTGAAACAATCTAAAGGTGGTTAAACGTTGATTTGTTGGCACTCGGCCTCAGTGCCAGAAATGAACTGGAAACAAAAGGAGAAAGAAAGAAGGATAGTTTATGGAAATGGTATCTTTTACTAGTATTTTGTCTGAAACTAGGATGCGAAAAAGAAAGATAAGAAAGTCCTGACACTGAAGAGGTAGCTTTAAGGTGCCTTATCTCCTTGTCCCAGAAATGTCTTTATTTATAATCTGCTGTGACGCTGCATCCTCCTGTGCTCTGCATTTCACCTCCATCCCCATCTCTCTCTCCTCCATGTGAATTAAAGTGGGGAATTAAGACATGCAAAAAGCAGTTTGCAAACATCTCACACGATTAGTTAATATTCTGCTGCAATCCGCTTTATCCCATCCATTTTATCTTAAGCCTTTCTCCAGAGGCTTTCAAGGTCAAAAAGAATCTCTGCATTGTACCTCTGCAGAGTGTATCAGGAGGCCATGCCTGGTTTAACGTTGATGAATATAGGATACATCCGTTCCTAAGGATTTGGATGGGGGGGGGGGCACCAGTGAGAGCAACAATACTCAGACAGGCTGCTGCATCCAAACACTGATTGATTGGCATTGATAAGGGGGCCTGAAGTGTGCCAAGAAACCAATTCCCCACATCACCAAAGTGGTGTTCTGGCAGCGCAGGAATGTCAACGGGTTTGAGGAAAACAACACCGTCCCCTGGCAAAAAAAAAGCTGAACTTCACAATAGCCACAGCACAAGGTCACGAGGAGCCATGCCCCATACACAGTAAGGTGCTGTTGTAGAGTGAGTGAAAATGGAGGAGGGACTAAGATGGTCACCTTATAGCTTTAATGGCCAATCTGGAAAATCTAGTCCTGCATGATCTCACATGAGAGACCACGTTAGTAAGAATGCACATTGGAAAATGATTACAGAAGCTGTAAAGGTCATTATTTGCTCTTCTTCTCTTCTTTATTTTTTCTCACTGACCTCATTATCTTCAGGATTTGTCACACATGGAATGTTGTGCTTCAGTAGTAAATATTGATGTTTACAAAAAACTGACAAAATGAAAGCCCCCTTCAGGAAATGAGAATGATGCCATAACATTCCTCTTAAATTAGGCATTTGTTTTATAAACGATAATAATAATAATAATAATAATAATAATAATATATCCAGGATTCTTAGCCTTTGCCGCAGTTAAAAATTTTGCTTTGAGAAGTGAGTCAGGGTCTGTGACCATTTTTACCCTTTTCAACCCAGACAGAAATATTTCCACACATTCATGCTATCCACGTGAACATTGCTCTTCATCATCTTCATAAAGCAGATGCACCACCAGAGATAGAATATTACTAGCACTCAAGGCAAAGGGAAACGTAGTGGAATCTTCATGACAAGTAGAAAATGAATTTTCACAGGACTGAGTGTAGTAGTCAATGAGTACAGTTCGTATTTCTGCTTCTGGGCTGTGACCTAGTCCCTGCACACCACTGGAGTGTGACGATAATTAAAGTCCTCTCTCTAGGAAAAGTGTCTGACACCAGCTATTCTGTCGACTCTGCAAAGTGCAATGGGGGATTATACTAGATGCCTACAAAAAAACAGAGCCATCTGCCTCAGACATATTGGTATGAGGCTCTTATTGTGAAAAGCTTTGGGTGCTCCGTATTTGCAGCAGTCCCTAAACAGGCTGCTTCATGGAAAAATGAGAAGTCACTCATTATCTATTCATCACTATGCCGACAATCCCTTTCAGCCACTCAATTAGTGAAGACACACAAATAAATAACCACAACACTGATCAGCTGTTTGCATCCTGAGGTGGAAAGCAAGTTTGAAGTTAACGAGACAATAATGGATAATTGAGCCTCCATCTAAATATGCATTTTCTCTCAAATCAAGGGGAACAAGCCCAAGAGGGGGGGAGGACTGCCATGAAGCTAATCCAGGCCATAACACTCCAAAATACTCGGATCATGAATATTCCTACATCTTCACGATGGAAATGAGCAACATGAAAGCAGCACACACCGAGCAACAATCCCGACAAATCATTACAGATGCAAATATCAAACAGCCAAAAGTTCTCAGGAGAAAACGATCAGCGCAAGTAAACAAACAACCACTGAGCTCACGTGCGCTTACCTGGTTATCTCAGTGGGGGTTACCCAGCAGGTGCACTTGCTTCTGAGGGTTTAAGTCGCAGTCCATGGCTCTGTTGGCATTCCTTTACATTTGCATCCTGTAGTGATTCAACGCGGCTGCCAGCAGGTCAGTGGCCGGACTAAATGTCAAAGTGAGGACTTTCCACCGGAGTTTGAATGTATGTAAGCTAGCTTGGTTAGTACAGCAACCAGTGCAGAGACAGGTTCGAATGTCCCACCTGATTACAACAGGTGCGTTCAATGTGTGCGCAGGTGTCACGTTAATTGGAGCGCTGCCGTGTTAACTGGGTGGAGACAGCGTCAGCTCTGTTTCCAACATTTTCCTTCGAGGTAATAATACTAATACAAACAAAAATACCACTACTATATCATAATAATGATATAGATTAATAATAATAATAATAATATAGATTTATTTATTGATATAGATTTTAAATCTATAATGATATAGATTTAATTGTCATTGTCTCTAAAAGCGATTCAATAGGCCCCCTTTGATCTTAAGTTTACAAACTAACTTTAAGTGTTTGGTGTTTTCACAAACACACTCAGAAGTCGAACAACATTTAAGGAAGTGATGGTGACTCAGGTCTTTCATTTCTATTCAGCTGCAGATTCCAGCCTGAGTTCTCTGCATAAATGCATCTTTGATTTGTATGACTGATGTCAAGCTCTCCTCTTCTGCATCACTTTGTCTGCAGCCTTTCTCACGTTGTTCTTTAATCTTCCCAAGTGCTGCACTGACAGCAGCTTCATTTAGTTCAGTATTTTAAAACTTTCCTCCAGAAGTTTGCCGCTTTAATTGAAGGAGACTGCATGCAGTTTTTCAGAGGGTAAAAGTGGGTTAATGGAGAAAAAGGGAAATCACTGAACTGTAACGTCTCACCTCCAGGAGGAGATCTAAGCGTGGAGTCTTACAGAATGCTGAACAAGCCCTTTGTTGTGTTGTTAAAGTGCATTTTTGTTTCTTTTGTTACCTCGGGCAGCTTCCAGCAGGTAAACAATAAAATAAGCGAGACACGTGAAGGCTCCAGTTCTGTCACAATCAGCAGTTCTCAGTTGCTGATGTTGGGTTTCAGGCTCTCTCGTGTCTCCCAGTGGGGACAAAACACCAGTTCAGGACCTGGAATCGCCTCTGAGCTGCATGTGCACTAAATGTCCCACGACATTGTGGTTTGTATAGTACATTTTTCTGCAGCGAGCCCCAATTTGTGATTGGCTGTATCCATGGAGACTTGGCCAATTTCAAATCTGCCCTTTGATTTCTTTTTTATGCTGATGTTTCGTGTTCATGCTGCTCATAGAATGGAAAATGCTTTTAAGGTTGTTCTCATTCTCACAGTGAAATATAACGGATCAAAGCTATATAATATTTAAATGCATTTTCTCTGGGTTAAGATTTTAGCAGTAGCTTTGAAATGTTTTCCCAGTGCACTTGTATGATGTGTTGAGTTCATTTGTGGTTTATTAATAGCTGCTGAGATTAATCATTCACCTCAAACCACCTTCGCTGAAGCCGGAAGCTAAATGAACAATTCATATTTCAAAAATTATGGAGAACCTGATTTTAATTTCCTGCCAGGTTCTCCCATGGGCACATGGGCTCTGCAGTGAGCGAGAATCAGCACAAGAGGTCAGTGATGTTATGTCATGTCATGTCATTTTCCAACCGCTTATAAAAATAATATAGACATACATTTTGAATCATTTCAACATAAAATTTACAAATGAAAGTGAATGTTTTTCAGTAACAAAAATGTCACATACAATTTACAGGAGATTTAAATATGGTATTAGATTTTAAGATATAACATATATTAATACGGGTATATCTTGTTTGATAAAATATATTTCTTACATTTTGCAAGACTGGTATGTGGACACAGGAGTGTTTTAGGATTAGATGTCATGTACATAAATTGCATCATTACCTCTGCAGCATCCAGTGGCCATAAATGAGACTGCAGTTCAAACCACTGAGATATAATCCTCGACAAAGCCAACCAAAAGGTTTCCTCTTGAACAAAATGAAGATTACAAACAAGCAACTTCCTCTCAAAACCACACAAACTCAGGTGTGTTGGAGAATCAGGTTCCAGGTATATTACTGGACAACAATGGCAGAAGGGGAAAATGCGTCATCATGTCAAAGAAAAGGAACAAAATGTGATATTCAGAGAATCCCACTGCTTCTGACATGTGATGGTGCACAGCTCCCACTGGTGGCATGTTTGCGGAACCTCATAAACAAAGCCCAAACAGCCAGACCCAAAGATTACAAAGGCAATAATATTTTATTCCAATGATGCTCGAGATACAGTATGAATAGAATAATAATATATTTAAAGGTTCGGTCTCATTGAAGAGGACCTCACATGCTATGACAGTACAGTGTCGTGTGCTAGTATGTTGGCATGCATTCAGGGGGAAAGAGCCCCCGCAGCTCTTTAGTAAAATTAACGACACGATAGAATTTAAAACCATGTGAACAATAAAAGTGAATCACTTACTGTAGCCTTTCCAAAGCTGCATTGAAACAAACTACAAGTTTAAATATCGTAAAATATTTATCACACTGCATTTTTTTGTGGCTTGCACTGTCTCCCTGCATTGAGACATCCGCTGTCCTTCACTTAATTCAGTCATGGACGGAAAATATTTCCTTATTTTACTTAAATACAAAATTAATCTTAAAATTCAATGCCTTCTAGTATGTCAGAATGTATAATTATGAGTAAATGACAGGCTTTAAAATATTGTCTAGATAGCGTTGTTTGTCATACGAGTTAAATAAATTTAAGGGTGTGGCAATTTAGAGAAAACATAAATCCACTTTGCTCGTCTCTATTTGCAGCACAAATTAAATATCCGTTTGAGGATCATTCAAACTCGTGTCCATTCATCCAGTGAGTTCACTGCATGAGACAACCTGACAGAGCAACACCACTGCACCATACAGAGAAAGACACATCATATGCATAGTACTAGTCATACAACAGACACACACTTACAGTTCAGAGTGACATGCAAGTAGTAAGGTAAAAAACAAAAGTCCCTTAAATCTGAATTCATTCATGTGTGAGATCGTTTAAACGTTACAAGCAATATGGTGTTGTTATTCCACGTTAACATTAAGTGACTTTTACGCGTGTGCCAGAAAAAAGAGGGAACAAAAGGAGTGAAAAGTGGAAATGTGCTAATTTTACTGCTTTGGGATCAGGAATGAAAAACATGAGAATAAATACAAATATTTTATGGTTATTTAGAAACATTTGCAGACTGGCCAAGTCCTTCAATCAACAATGAGAAGTTTCTTTATAACAGTACAACACCTCTATAGATATGCATAGATTTGTACTAAAAACATCTGCAGCTGCACTATGCTCTTCCAGCTCAAAACTCAAAGGTGGCAGCGGCTGTGGTGACGTGATCAGAACAAATAGTTTAAAGGTTTGTCTGTTTAGGTTACTGCACTTGACAATATTACATATTATTAAAGTGTTTTTGGTGTCTTAATAATGTGTTTAAATAAAAATCAATGCCTCTTATGATACAAGGAAGTGAAAACATTCACAAGTTGAATGTGAGTTTGGGGAATAAGGTTCTTTTTCACTCACATTTTTTTTAAAACGTGAAAACGCAAACACATGCATGTTTGCCCAATCAATAGCAGAGAAAAGATTTACAGAATAAATTTGCACCAACACATTCTGTTTATGTCAAGTTTAAAAATATCAAGCAAATACCTACAATTATTCATCTGCTCACTTTAGAAAAGGATCACTGGAACAAAAGCTTTGCAAAAAAGTAAATTCCCTTTATAACCTAAGCTATTGGATGTAACATATCAGTTGTTTTTAAAGCTTTCTACTGATTTTAGTAAATGAAATAAAATAACATGCATCGAATTGCATCAAACAAGTGTCCTGTCAGTGCCAATGTCCAGGAATAGCTTATACAGTGTTGCATTGGGAAAGTAAACGTGTGCATTCGGTGACGTAAACATTATATCTCTACCCTCCTTTTCTCATTATTTTGGAGGAAAACTGTCCAGATGATTCATTCTAAAATATTTCACAAAATCCGGGCACTGATGCCCTGAAGCGAATCAGACAATCATCGTCAAGAAACCTGCTCCAATGAATCATCCACTCCCAATACCTGAAAATGTCACCAAGTGAGGACAAGGAGAAACACAGGTGGCTAAACTACAAGTCAAACACAAATCTGTACAGTTGAAGCCTGAGATGAAGCATGCACAGACTAGACATGCATGCAGGGTTAGAAGAGGAGACTGCTTTGGTGGGGATGAGAGCTGCAGACAAGTGCAATGTTCAGGAGGATCCCATGCAACTCTCACAAGTCCCCACCTCGAGGCCCCGGAAAATGTGGAACAAATGGGCCTCGGATCCCTCAGTTTCACTGTTTGCTCTGTGTCCACTCCACCTCCACCAGGACACGTATGTAGGCCGCCAGTATAAAACCGTGAGTAAAGGGGTGTCATGCAGTGGGACATTGTGATTTTTGGACTTTGTGCATCAGGAGAGAGCCTCGTCTTCTCCCACGTAGGGCAGGTCCATACTCCTCATGCCATCACCACTCTCCTGCTTTCTAAATGACAAACACAGCTTTAATAAGAGCAATTATAGCAACTAGAACTTATCACAGAGTGGATATAAAGATGGACAACATAGCATAAGTGTCTTGATCGCCCTCTGGTGGCAGTCTGCAGCAGCGGTCATGAACTCTGATACTGAGCAGACGCGGGCTCCAAATGACAAGATGGTGGCATATCTATCTCTCCATAATTCCATCCATTCATATCTGGGTTATCTCAGCTGTTTTCTGGTTATGGACAGAGAGTAAAGACACAACACCCATCTTTACATACACTTTATGAAACCAATTATTTCCTTGTTATGGGATACAGGGCAGCAGGCACAAAGGAAACCTGGTAAGACGTTAACTAGCATCACTCATAACCAACAGGGGGGAAAGTCACCATAATAAGGACATATATGAGGACACTGAGTCACAGATATGTCATTTTTGAAAAGTGTGGACTCTTCATGCAAGGAATCAACTTGTGAAGATAAATAGATGCTCAGGGCTCTGGATCAAAATAGAAAAATGACACAAGTCAACACAACAGTGTTCATAAATTATTGTGTAAATTTAGCTTTGACCATCTGAAATTAAGAAAAGAAATTTAAGAATATATGAAATACAGAATGGGTAGGTACAGGAAATAATTTACCCACTGATGCCACAATGGGAAACGCAGCTGCTTTTATCATGCCAGGGTGTTAAAGTACACTCAGTACCTCTCCAGTACCGCTCCAATCATATTACAGTTTCCTACAGTCAATTACCTTCTTTGTTTACAGTGTATGTAGCAGTGTCTCCCTTTGCCTGCTCTGCCTTTCCTGCAGGGCAGGAGAGGGACGAGACAAACATCAACCTTGACAAACATCAAGCTGGCAGCAGCTCTTAGCAAGTTTAGGATGTCTGCACGCTGCCATGGAAACTGTTAATAATACTAATAATACTTCTAATTGTGTTTTATCGTGAGTTTGGAGTTTTTGTCAAACGCTGTAAACATTCCTTACATGAGCACTTGCCCCGGAGCACACGAGCTGCCGCGGTCCTCTTTACGGCCCCAGTCGAAGGGGTTCCCAAAAGAACGCTTCCTCAGCATAGTCCTCACCAGGATCTGATGAGGAACAACACACACATCAAAAAGAGCATGCTTCATTTACATCCTAAACAGTATGGTCTTGCACTCACCACGGTAGCCAGGCTAGGGATGTGTTTGACAGAATTCTCCACCTCCTCCTCGGTCACCTCGATCAGCATACAGCAGTTGTCGTCCTCTGGAGGCAGCGGCTCTGCACCGTGCCTTGTCACCCATGGGTGCACCTGGACACAAGCATAAGATGAGTGTTCCTTTAGAAATCCAACAGACACAGCAACACTTCAGGTGAATTGCTTCCGTCTATGTGTGATCTCAAACACGGAGCGTTTACCTTAATCTGTGCCACTGATATCCTGGTCTCTGGGTTCTTGTCCAACATTTTCAGCAACAAATCTTTGAGATCATCTGATATGTCAGCACTGCTGAGACCAGAAGAATCATGAAAATAAATGGTTCGATACATAAAAAACCAATCATATGATTATTTGTTATTCACTGGAGCGGAACTGACTGTTCGGGTAACACCACAGGTTGGGTCTTGATTTTCTGATGAAGACTGAGGATGCGCTCATCCATAAAAGGACACTGTGTAGGACAGAGCAGTGTATCTCAATGGGGGATAAGTAGATTGTAATTGAGGAATAACTGTGAGATAACAACCAGGATCACAGACTCACCACTCCAAAGACGAAACAATAGAGTGTCACTCCCATGGCCCAAACATCCAAAGCCTTCATAGGAAAAAACACATGTTAATGAGATTTGGTATCATTTAAAATATAGAAAATGGCCTGCATTTCTGAAAGTCATCAACAGGGGGCGTTAATCAGCTCAGTACCTTTCCAGAGAAATTCTTCCTGGTTTCAGAAAGAGCCTCTGGTGCCAGGAAGGCAGGGGTTCCCACTGTGCTGGTCAGAAGAGCGTCAGCTCCCTCAAACTGGTTACTGACCCCAAAGTCTGCGATCTTGATGTGCCCGTCCTCACCCACCAACAGGTTGGAGGGTTTGACGTCTCTGTGGATGATCCTCTGGTAATGTACTGATGGAACACACAACAAGGTCCCCTTTAAAATGGATCTGATTGTGGCAGGAGATTGGAAAACATTCTGCATCAGGGCCAAGTCTGGGATGTCAGGACACTCTTTACATAATATTTTTAAGATACCAACTGAATTAGTTATTAAAATGCAAAGTATTACTCAAGATATGTAAGTCAATCAACTCATTTTGAAATGTGTTTTTTTTACTAATCTTGAAAGTAGCTAATTATGGGACATTTACAGCTTTGCAACCAGATTCTTTTATTCCTAAATACAACAGAATGAGGTTAGGCATATCAGTATTGCTAAAAGAACAGGTGTCTGATGTTTATTCTCTAAGGTTGAACTGAAGCATTTCATGGACACGACATTTATTTCAAGTTGCAAATCAAAAGAAGTCTGAGCGGAATCTCTCACACTGCAGCTGACTCAACACTGAATTGATTCATCTAGTTAGAGAGACTGTATGTAGTAAAATAACAAGTACAATCTTAATCACCCCATTCTTGGCTGAATAAGTGTACTAACAAGATGTTTGATTTGGAAGACTCACAATACTCGATTCCTCTGAGCAGATCCTGGAAGTAAAAGCGCGCCTGGCCCTCGCTGAAAGGTTTATCGGTCGGTACCTCCATCACAGCTCTGAACACAAACACACACACACAATTAGCAATCATAACTAATGGGATTGAGCTCACTCCAGGGCCACAATCATCACCATAAAAGAGGCTTAGCTTACCCTTGCTTCACCAGCTCAAACACTGTGACAGAAACACAGATGTGGTTAGGGATGAAAGCTTTTCCGTTAGCGAGACACACAACACTAAAAACAACATGTTTTCAAACAACCTTGTATTGAATTTGCTTTATGCTTGACTGTGTGTGTGTGTGTGTGTGTGTAATGTTCCAAAGGCCAATGCTCCAAACATACCCATGTACAGATGGTCCTCGCTGGGGTCGTCCAGAACCTGGCACCAAAGCAAAGTGGAAAAATGTATGTAAATTACAGCAAGCAGAAACACACACAGTTTTTTTCTTTCTTTCCACTCCACTGAGGCCAATCTTCAAATTGTTCCAGTAGCAAAATGGCAGCATACCTTGTTACTCCTTTGAGAGAAGAAAAGCAATCAAAAGCCTGGCAATTTGCTAGTTTGAGCAAACCTGCTTTGTTTTGCTACTCAAATATCATCTCCCAAATTTGTTCTTTACTGAATCTACTGTGATACCTGCACATCTTCTGTCTCTGGCGATCCTAAACTAAAACATTCTAAATACATTTTCAAAGACCTCACCTCCACTAGTTTTACTACATTGGAATGGTCTAACTTCTTCAGAATGGCAATCTCCTGGTAGACCCGCTCCAGGGGTCCTTTAATGTGAGGGGGGCCCTCTGGGGCTTCTTTGGGTCCACGAGGGGGGGGTCTTCCTGTGAAGGGAGAAGGAAAATAGGTGAGGACAGCTGGACAGTTTTAATGTACCTCTGTAGCAGTGTGACTGTGTTCTCTCCCGCTGGCTCTAGACTTACGTGGGAAACCTGCCTGCCTCATCAGCTTCTTCTTGGACAACACCTTCATCGCCTACAGGAGCGAGAGGGGGACAGACAGATAGAGATGAGGGGAGGATAAGAGGGTGAAGGTGGTAGAGCCATTGGGAAAGAGATCCAGAGGAAAGACAAACAGTAGAGGAATATAAAAAGAGTAAGATACAGCAGCGCGAGGTGATGCATATCTGCTGGATATCTGTGCACCCACTCACACCCACAGATAAATATCCCCAGGCCCATAGTTTTATCTGTTCACCTTGAACATCGTTTGTGGTTATGTGTATTTATATGTGCACTGACCAGGGTCATCTGGGAGAAAGATTTTCAAAGCTCTGAAATCACTGACTCGCTCCTGGCCGTAAATCAAGCGCCTACATTAACCGTAATGTTTATTAGCAAAATCTCCAAAGACACTTTGAAGTTTACCTAAAAAGGGCTACATCGGGAAATCTTGCTCACGATTTTGAAATTAAGATTTAAAGCACAAGTTAAATTCAGGGATATTTTTTTGAATGAAAATATAATAAAAATGTGCATGAGTAACACAATACTACAACAACCAGAATTTGTTCCACACAGCTAGAACAAGCACATGATTGTTACTAATAATTCCATAAAAACTATAATTTTGAGAAAAAAAATATAAATCTGGCTCTTGTTTGATGCAGGGCTAGGATTAGTCTTGCTCAGACGTGACTTTGTCACTTTGGTACAAATCAACGCTCTTTCTGACCATAATTTGAACAGCGATAATACATTTGCTCATTGCGACATGTGGGCTTTGTCACTCGGGAGGGATGCTAATATAATCCCCATGTCATTATCCATCAATATCACGCAGCTTAATGAGAACTGCAGCAACAATCATGAGCAGCAAGCAGAAAAGCTTGAGCTGATTTGTTTTTACAGCTCAGTAGAGAGATGCACAATTAACCGGAGACAAATGTGGATGCTTCTCATGAAGTCACAACGGTAAACATGAGGTGGAGATAGAGACAATGCCTCTCTCTCTCTCTCTCTCTGTCTGTGTGTGCGTGAATAGTGATAAAAAAGAAGGGAGAAGTAACAGTAAAGCAGACTGTGTTAATAGTTAACATCTGTATCTATGCGTGTTTTAAGAACTCACATAATATGTGTTGTTGTCCTCATTGTACGCCAGCTTGACAACACCATAGGAGCCCTGGTCCAGGAGAGAGTAAGTAACAGAGAACAGAAGCAATGAGGAAACATTCAGCAGTTGTCAGTTCTTTATGTTCCAAAAAACAAATCACACTACGTGAAAAGCGAATGTTCTTGATACACACAGGAATAAATAACACATAGAGAGGGAGCGTGAGTGGGCTGACAGTGTAGACTCAAAGAGCACCAGCTGCTTCAAAGTGACAACAGACAAATTCAAATCATCCCTCTTCCTCTTTCATTTTTTGATTTCAGGCTAATTAAGGAAACTGGATATGGTTTGAGCTATCAAGCTCCCCTGCCCACACACACACACACACACACACACACACAAAATTCAGGATAAAAACTAGGTCCAATTAGTAGCCTGAGTGTAGAAATTCATACACAAAACAAACACAGAGGGAGGAGGAGGGGGTTGGTTGGCAGGATCATTTCCTGCTGGGGGAGCAGATTGGTGCAGCAGCACAGTGCTCATCCTACAGACCCCAAAGATGATCTGATAACAGAAACCTCTCCAACAAGCCTGAAAACCTCTCATTGTCTCTGTTGAACCAGAAAACAAACACATTAACGTGTCTTCCTACCTACTCGCACAGACACACGCACATATTAACACTATGACTTATTAAACCCACAATCTAAATCTACAACTACACAGTCCCACTACCTCACACACAGTCATATCCACAAAGCATTGCACAACCCTCAGAGAGCACTATTTATACCAGCCTCTCATCCATCTTCCAACTCTCCCAAGGCCTGGTCGTTTGCAGGGAGTTTGGGAAATGAGGACAACCGTGAGAGAGGATGTGAGGGACTGTTACTGCGTGTCCTTGATGATGTGCGGTACTTGACAGACATGCAGTGGGCGGCGGGGAGAGGGAAATGGAAGAGTCTGACGGTACCTTTCCAATCTCATCCTTCAGCTTATACTGGTTGAGTTGAACACAGTCCTTGAATAGAGAGATGAGAGAGAAAAGAGGGGAGCACACAAATGCTTTTAAAATTGGAATCCTATTTTAGCCTGGAAAGAATTATTATCCCACTCCTGGTTCATTCTACTTCCCTTCAGCTAGCAGCTAACTGCACATTATCTATGTCTTCTGACTCAAATCTCCGTCCCTATTCAATTCACCATTTTTAAGATTCATTTGAAGCAAATGCCCCTTTTTCCATTTTTCAACCTGGGCCCAATGTTAATAAACATGGATGTTTACAAAAAACTTTGGAATCTTCTTCTTTCTCCACAGACATGACACATTTATTAAAATCATTTCGAAGCAACAGGATATTTGGGAAGATTTCTCCTACTTAATCTTCATGTGCCTTTTCACTCCTACGTCATGTGATCAGGTGAATTCTAGCTAGAGAAGCAGACGTCTTGACGATTCTGCTCCTACAGTAAATACAACAGGGATCTCAGCTACATTCATAGCTACTTCTAGTGAGAAACCTTACCTTTTCATCAGTTCACTCTTTACAACTGTGCTGCTGCTGCTTTTCAAGACAAATGCACACACAGTTGTGTTTACTGTTAGAGAAGAGCCATCCTGATGTTTTGATAAACTAACAGATGTTCAGGGGGAACATGAGTAAACAGGAGTTAGTTTGTGAACTCATGTGTAATTCATTAAGCAGAGTAAAGACCTAGGGGATGTACAGGACAGAGGTCAGATACCGGCCGAGCCGTGCTTATTATATCAACTTTAAAACATTTCAAATGCCTGCCGCAGGAACCTCGGTTGGTCTGAAGTCTTGATCATACCTGGAGGTCTGTGATAGAAACGCTGTGGGACTCCACAGTGGGTCTGCGGGGAAACCGTGGGGAAGAGTGGGGTGATGTGATGGGTGAGTACGGTAATGACGGGTAAATGTAGCGCCCGTTGAGGCCCGGCGAGCTGCAGGGCGATGCTGCGCTTTGTGAGCGCTCCTGCAGAGATAATTTCCTGTCTGACATGTTCAGTCTTCCCCTTTGCTCTTGGCTCTCGGGGAGCAGAGATGCCGACCGGCAAACTGTGTGGGACAGCAGGTCGCAGGATGAAGATGGGAAGGGGGCCGACACAGAGGCAGCTGGCTCAGGCGTCTCAGAACTGTCCATATCTTCTACCTAAGACACAAAACATTGAATATATTGCCCATTCGTGCACTGTAGATTAATATTTTACAGTGGTAAAATATATTATACCTCTGTGGTTGGTCTTAAAGTCATATCTTTGAAGTGGAAGTCCAATTAGAATCAATCCCTAAGAGACAAGGTGTAACAAGGTGTATTTGTTCTTACCTCCTCCTCCCCAGTCGCACCGGACGGCCTACTGGGTTCATACTCCGTGACCACGATGAGGGACTCCATGGGGTCCGGCGATGGCGCCTGGGAGTGGGTGTTCAAAGGTGGAGCGGGACAGCTGCACAGCAGGTCAGGGAGGGGTTGTGAGGGCTGTACCTGGGGAGCATGACTGCCGCAGGAGGCCGGTGACTCAGCAGAGGGCCAGGGGGTTACTTGACAAGGAAACATGGTGGGCAGACAAGCGCTGCTCCATCAGCTGGGAACCCCCAGGAGAGCGCTTCCTACAACACAGGAGCAGACATGGAAGAATAAGAAAATAATTCACCGATTTACTGCTTTTAAACAGGAAGTACACCTGGGACAAAATGCATGTGGAGTCTATAATTATATACTTTGTCTATTTATGCCAAATGTATGTAATCCTAATGGATGAAAATCTTACATGCAATTTAAGTAAATATATGCATCTTAAATAAAACGCTAAGCAGCGTGTTCTCTAATGGCTCCATATGAGGCATCGCTGGAGTCTGGGCTTTTTCCACACTCTCTGTTAAGTGCTAATTAATGCATGCAAACACATCGAGTGACACAAAAAGCTCTAAGTGGACAGATTTGACATGTCTGTAAAAGCAGTGGATCGGTGCCGGTTATGCAACATTGTTAATTATCATGTGTACAGCATCTGAACAAAACCCATTTTAATGTATAATTCCAAGAGGGCCATTTCCATCTGCTAGCTCACTCTGCTTATCATCAGCACAATATTTGTCAGAGGAGAGATGAGAAGAGAGGGGAAAAAAATAAAAATAAAAAGCGGCTGAGACATTTCCTGGATCTTTGTCATGGTTTTGACAAGATTGTGGCTGTGGCAGAGGCAGTGTGTGGGAGCCGAGTACATCTCACAGAAGCCGGGGGAAAAAAAACAAATGGAAGCATTCAGAAAAACAAGACAGAGGGAGCTCCGGCGAAGTTCAGGGCAAGGACAGTGTGTGGGAAGAGACGCCAACTCCAGGTGATCTCTGTACTGTCAACTGCTTACCAATATATATACGGTGACGTAAGTGAAACACAAGGAAAAATCACCACCACACACAGAGACGCTGATATCAAACACAACTGTGATGGACACAAAGCTTCTTCTTTGTCTTCACCACTTTACATTTACTGTAAGACTGCAAAGTACTCACCAGCATATCACAGTCTATTCTTATCACTGAGACTTAATGTCCTAAATATCTGACATTTTTTAGTTTAATCTTAAAAACACACTCTTTTGATCTTTACTGGCCAAGATATCTAATCGAATATGATCCAGAAATCATGTCCTGATAAGTGCAATTAAATTCATAGGACCTAGCACTGAACAGTGTACTGTGCGATTTTGCTAAAGTTCCTAGACAAAGACCCTGTACACCAGGGATAACCAAATTGCTAAAGCCCCAAACTTCCCTGATCCCTTGTGATCGCAGCAGCTCAATGAAGAACAAGCATTTAGATTTGAGCCGGACAATACATCAACAGATGCTGCGCAGCTCCAGATGCCACACTGCGCCTCTTATGGTAACAAAAGTCACATGACCTGACCTTCACTATCTGGGCAGGAGGAGGAGGAGGAAGGACTTATCAGATGTTGCGGGGGTCCAAGCCATGTAGAGCATTAATACCAGCACAGACACGGTCCTACAGACGTACAAGTACGACACAAGGCCATCTGGAGCAGAGGAGGATCCCCAGCTTCATTAAAAGATCAACAGGGCAACCCTGTCAGCGATCTGCGGAGCCGCGCCAGAGATAAGCTGCTGTAAATGGAGGGATGAGCCTCCTTGACTCACCAGACTGCTGTGCTATCACAAAAATCACAAATGAGTTTGACTGAGAATCTGATTGATTGGTCTTCATGTCACAAATTTACCAGCGTTGTCAAATTCTCTTTATTATGGATGCTGACGCAGCCACAACAGAAGCTTCATCTCTAGCAGTGCAACAAGGGTTCAACACACTCAGGAAATAAAGCTCATTATTGATCTGCTTTTACAGAAGAGTTTCAAACTACAACCTTCACCCAGCAGCTCCAACAGATCTGAGAACGATATTAAGACATACGTGACATTTATTGTGATATTTATCAATACTGACTGATTGACTGACACTTTGACCATGATGTAAGTTTTGGCCATGTTGTCTAACTCAAGGTCATGCCTACACATTTCAGACAAAGACTAGGAAACATTATTAGTTTTTGTAAACAAATCTGTGTTCAAACACTCTAGTAATTAATTGAACAGTTTGAGCTGCTGTTAGAGGATCCTTTGGGAAATCAATGACCGAGTGTTTGTAACAGGGGTACATATACATTTTTTTTTTAAAAAGGGGGAACTGTGCGGACTGACAGATTTAAGTGGATGTTAATGACCCAGCGTTGAAAATAAAATAGTTTCAATCAACTCCCCAATGTTGACAAAACCACAAGGAACACAAACGACTGTCCGTGTTTTCCTGACCAACTCAGTTGTGAAGGATTGGCCTACACGCGCGTGTGATGGCAGCTTTTGGTCTCTCACATTGAAGCGAACAAACGTCAGTGAGGATCCAGAAACTACCGAGGAGGAGAACCGCTCCGTGCTGAGATATGCAGGCTAACTTCCAGCTCAGCTAACGTTAGCAAGCTGCCTCATCTGTCAAATACAGATGTTGTCGGCCACGAGACAGTGATGCTGCAGGCTGGGGAGCGATATACAGAGACGATAAACCTTCCAACACCCGCAGAGGGAGATTAAATCTTACCTTGGCGTGTATATCAAGAATTCAAGTCCCAGTTTAGAGGCTCCTTCCTCCCTCTTCGCCGCGGGGCGAGCAGCGGCTGTGGCACCGCGGCTAAGCTAGCAGCTGTGCGGGGGAGCGGAGCGGGGACCGAGTGAGTGATGCAGGAACCCGGCTGAGCACACGGGTCCTGTCCCTCACATGGAGCGGGAGAGGAAAAATGAGAAACCTAGATCCAGACAGGAAGTGTCAGACGCTGCTGCTGCTGCTGCTGCTACTGTTCGTTGAAATCACGACCTCAAAATAAAAAACGTTTCTTCTTTATGATTTCTGCCACTGACACTTTGCGGGAAACTGGCTCCCCCTGCTGCCGTGTCGGGGAATTGCAGCAGCTTCTATTTCTGATTCCATTTCAAGAGGTGTAATTATTGATATTTAACGGTACTTATGCCATTTTTAGAGATACTGTGTCATTCACAACACATTTTACTATGCTCAAGTCAGGATATATTGGATAGACTGATTAGGACCTTTTTAAATGGGGCAGTCTGACCATCTATGAGTCACATTTGGTAGTCAACAGATCTTCCTTTCTGTTTTTTTTCAGTACATGGTTGAACTGCTTTTCTCTGCCATCATTCTAAAGCACTTTTGTTTAGCTCCTGTTTTATATAAAAAAAAGACTAACACGTCAAATTGGCATTAGTTTATTTTCATAAAAAATGAAATCAAAGCAGTAAACTGCTAACAGTACAGGACTGCAACAATAACCAAGATATCCAATCCAAAGAAGACAAAAATCAAAAAGACTATACAATGTAAAAATCTTAAGCACAGATGACGCAATTATCGCCTCTTCTGGAAGATGTTTCCTCTTCCCATTCCACCACGGCCTCTGCCTCGAGCTGCCACTGCAGACAAACACAAAAGACAATTAGTACAAACTGACAGATGGAGGGCATCACTAGCTCCACTCAGCTTTCACTGTTCATTTAGTTAGTTGTAAAAATGTTCCACAATAATTGAATGGGTGAATAAACTGCAAGAGTTAAGAATAACCATGAAGGAATCTGATAAACCCTTTTGCTTACCTTGTGCTTTGAGAATAGCCGCCTTTCCCCTTCCTGCACCAGATCCTTGGTTCTTATTCTTCATACTCTTCAACATTGGAGCATTCTTTAACATGTCTGGTAAGATCAGGAAGCGGATTTTGCTGCCGCGAATGTAGACTTGCTCCAACTGTGCCACCCGACCATCACGATAAGTCACTGTGATATTAGACATCTGCAACAATGGAAGAAAGATGTTAACTTCAGCAACATGAAGGTTACATATCATAGTTAACTTTTTACAGATGTGCTCAGTTGGGGTGGTGTCCATATTTATAGTGTTCAGGACCAACCTGGCAGTTCATGTTGTCCTCCGCCTCGATGAGCTTGCCCCTGTACACCTCTCCAGTGTTAGTCTCACAGGTCACGATGTGTCCCTCTGCTTCATGCAGAACCTTGATTGGAACGCCAATGGACATTTTCTGTCTTGCTGAAACACAAGTATGGAAAGATAATGTTAAAATACAGTGAAGTCATTCAATACTTTGTTAGCTCCCAACAACAACCACATCTATCAAATGTACAACTTTTCAAAGTAGATTTGTTATGTTGTTATGTTTTTGTTTTCTTGCTTGTTATTTTTAAAGTCAAAGACAAGAAACCAGGAAATAAGTTAGACTACAGTGTTGTGTTACTCTAGTAATAGGATTAGCATATCTATGGTGCTGTATCGCTGGTGCTGATACTACAAATAATCCTGTGAGGAAGAGACCATGGTTGCCACCATTAAAAAAAGTCGGTTCATGCCGTTGTTGAACGCAGTCTGAGAACAATGAACTTCAAGCTTCATTAGAATCTGCCGGGCAAGTTACTTACTAGCTAACGTAGCTACATTAGCCGGCTAGGCTAATGCCTAAAAACGCCCAAAACAAAGCGGCCTTTGTCTCCACACATTATATGAAGCTAGTTACCACTACAATCTAGAAAACAACATTGAACACGATGTGAGCTCAATATCAAACTCAGATAATAGACGGGTCCGTGTTGGCTGCGTGAATGAATAAAGTAAAATGCGCCACAAGGCCGAACCCGGCTGTGGGCTAAGCTAAGCGCTAACACGGATTTATGATAACTAATGCACTGCTCACCTGTATTCAGCCGAGGAAAATAGTTTTCTTTGTGGTTTAATTTCTTTTCTGTGCAACGTGCTCACGCCGCTTTTGCGTTTCTTTTTGAGCCTTTTTCCGCTTACCCACAATGCAACAGAGGTCGGGACAATCACTTCCGGTGTAATCGCGCGGTGTATCGTGGGAGTTATATTTTTGAGTTCGGATAAACAAATATTTGAAGTTTGTCTTAATTTATTTATTGATTTCGGTCATTTAGCACGTGGGGCGTAGTATTATCGCGATTTAAAAAAAAACATCACAGACGAGTAAATTTAAACTTTTATCTCGACTTTATACTGTTTATGTCTTTGATTTTTTAAAAAAATGTGTCCATAATACTCCATCGTTGTTAAATAGATTAACTTGCAGGTGTAGGATCCACATTTACCACAAACATCTATACTCCCAATTCCATTTTCACAAATCATGCCATTCTTTATTAATGTCAGTGAGAACTTAAGAACTTTATCTTGCTTTTACTGAAGTAGAAAAGTTAATGTAGTACTTGAACTTTAACTGTTAGGATATTTGCTCTGCCACTTTTAATTGTATAACCACTGGATATAATCCTCTTGTGAATCCTGCTGGGGTCTGTGAAGCAGGACTGTAGAACTGTCAGCACTTTGTGTATTTCATCACTTTTATTGGGTACAAAAACAAATGACTCAGCTTTGACTCAGAGTCAAAATAGCACAAAAATTAAGCATAAAAATCAGAATAAAATGGCTTTATTGATTTGTATACCCCCGTCGAATACCACAAAGTGTAACAAACAACTGATATGCAGGTACTTTAATAAATACACAGTACGTGAGCTGGAAACATACCCATATATGCTTTTTACTGGATTTCTGTGCGTACACAAGTGTTGCTTAATGCAGGCCCTGCCCCGCGGGGACAGGGCCTCTAAATGAGGAGAGCGAAGGCATAATGGCATAATAAAAGACATCATCAAATGAACCTTCATTTGATTTCCATTGCATTAGGCCCATTGACTGGCGTCAGCAGCTGGGCCACTCTGTAAACACCTCCTGTAGACTCGGCTGTGGCCTGCGTATCTCTGTGCACTCCCAGCATATGGGCTGATATTTGAATAGATCAAGCAAGCTTTGTTTTGGGTGTGTGGTAACTCACTCAGCGCCTCTGAATCATATGTCACTTAGTTGTTGTTGAGGCAGCAACAGACACGTGTTGCCCGGCAGTTATCACATCGGCATCGTCAGGTGTTCTGTGGAAAATCCAGCAGTTTGAAAAATGACTTTTCAACAGATCTATACACAGGAGATAGTGCACGCCTTGAAATAGCTGTCAAACATGGTTGTAGAAGCTTGCCCCTGTATCACACAGTTCAATAGGCACAATTATCTTGAATAAACCTCATTAAAAAGTACTGAATATAACACATAATTAATTCTCCAGTGGGTTTAAATAAAACAGATGACCATGTAAAATATAATGCAACATTATCAAATTGTGGATTTAAAGGTTTAAAAACACAAACAGTCGACACCGGGAAGTTGGAAGTACTTTTATGTACTCCACGATGCTGTATGTTTTAACGCAGTAGAAACACTGTTCATATTCCTGAATCTCTTTGTCATGAGACTTCTGTAAGCTCTGCAGCGCCAGCGCTGTCCATCTGTTTTAAAGAGCCAGCGTGAACATTCACAAACGTCAAGCCACTCCCACTGTCTTTTCCATCGTGCGCAGCAGATCCCATGATGCCGGGCAGCTGCTGTATTAGTGAACTGGTTTGTCTTTGGTGGCCGTTGGGAGTGTGGCTGCTTGGTGCAGAGCCTGTCCAGAGGCAGGACGCCTCCTGGTTGGCGTTTGTCTGTTTTGACCCAGGGTCTAAGATGTAATTGTTTACTACAGTGATACATGATGACTCTTTACTGGTGTGGGAAGAGGATGACGTTCCAACGATGCTACTCCTGCTGCTACCAACACCTCTGTCATCGCCATTCCCAAGCCCAAGCCCATGCACGCCCCTCCGCCTCAGGATGTGCTGGAACAGGATCCTCCGGAACGTCTGCCTGAACTCCCGAATGCGATAGGCGTAGATGAAGGGATTCACAACGGAGTTCGCATGGGAGAGGATGATGGCGATGTTCATTATCCAGATGTGTGGTCGGCGGCAGTCCCGACACATGTGGTTGAAACAGTTGATGATGTGCAGCGGAAGCCAGCAGAAGGCAAACATCCCCACAATGATGGCCAGTGACTTGGCAGCCCTTACCTCCTTCTGCAGGGTGGAGGGCGGTGAGCTCAAAGGCGATGCTGTCACTGCAAGGCCGGGCGTGTGCACAGTTTTGAGACCAATCACCCGCAGCTGCTGCCGCGCGGCCATGAAGATGTGGACGTAGATGACCAGCATGACCAGCAGAGGCACCAGCACGCAGCCAAAGAAGTTGAAATAGACCATGTAGTCCAGGGTGACCACTTCCTCGAACAGGCACTCGCACAGGCCTTCAGGGCAGGCGTTGCTTCTGCCTGTGGCAGCTGAGGTGTTCAAACATGTACAACAAAGGCAGGGGGGATATTTCGTTAGATTGCGGCAACATTGAACAAACGTGGTTTGGGATTTAGACCCCAAATTGTTGAGTTCTCGTCAGTAATCCTCTCAGCTGTGACTTAGCACTTTTCTCCAGTTTTACTCAAGTGTCCATTTCATGCTTTTGTCCCTCATAATGTATGTCTCATTTTTTTCTAGAAATGGCTTGATGTAGCAGGATGTGGTGAGAGATACAGAATTGTTTTTCTTTCAGACCTCAGACATTAAACTATCTTCTCAGAAACCAGCTTATCAGTGCTTGACTACACACTGTTCTGCCATGTAGGGTAAGAAGAATTCTGAGGCTGTGTATGCACCGGCATTAGGCTATAGATGAATCACCAACCTTTGCTCCAGCCCAACATCGGAGTCAAGCCGATGCCCACAGAGAGGACCCAGCACAGGGTGATGATGCCCTTCGCCCTCTGCCCTGTCACCAGGCTGCTGTACCTGAGCAGACAACACACACAGATACATGAGGACCAGCCCTCAGTTTGATCATATCTGCAGCAGAGTCAGCATTGCAGCAATACAGTAGACAGTGTATGAGAGTGCTGCTATTACTGGAAGAAGTACATTAGAAGATCTGCAAGTTCAATGTGAATTAGTAACTTGATGCTGTAAAAACCCAGGCGGGAACATTATGATGCAAAGCTTCAACTATCTGGCCATTGATTAAACGCTTGTGTCAAAGGCAGACTTTGGCTCCAAATGCACAAGATGGCGGCAGGATGTTTTAGCTTCATACAGCATAGTGGGAGGAAGTTGAGACGTTATACACGAATGAATGGTCATCTGTGCAAGCATGCAAACAGAAGCCGCAGTTGTTATTCAGCGGCTTTCATGTTATTTGAATAGTCGAGATTTATATAAATGAGGTTTCTCAGGTACAACAGCATGTCGCATGAACTGCATGATGCCAGCAGAAATACACATCCCTGTATGAACTCAGCAGTCCAGATTAGATTTGTGTTTGTTGATTCGTTCAGGGTGAGGGTTAGCGTGATTGAAGGTGTTTGTGTGTGTCAAAGTGAAAAAAAAGTTTACATTTCTAAAAAGAAAAAGGTTCTCACGACACCCTTAAGATCTGCGACCCTGTTCAGACATTTACTTCTCCTCTCACCTCAGCGGGTTCTTGATGGCCACATAGCGGTCCACGGCGATGGCCAGGAGGCTGAAGATGGAGCTCTGGGTGAGCACGAGCACGAAGCAGGCGATGAACAAGCAGCCATAGAAGTTTGCACAGAAGCCGACACTGCAAGGAATCATCACAGGTTCAGAAATGAGGACCGTGTTAAATTCTAGCTGTTTTTCTTGAATTCAGTCCCAATCAAGAGGTGTAAGAATGGAATGATACCTGATGGTGATGGCGAAGGGAATTGCCAGCAGCCCGACAGCAATATCAGCCACAGCCAGCGACACCAGAAAGAAGTTAGTGATGCTCTGCAGGTTGGAGTTGAGGCACACGGCCCAGCACACCAGGAAGTTTCCAGCCACAGCCAGGCAGGCGATCACCAGCTCCAGGACAATGTAGACCAGCTGCTCAGTCTTCAGCATAGTGATGTCTTCGTCTGCTTTCTTTGCGCTGTCATCCCACTCACTCAGCTGCCTGACGCGTTCTGAGACAGAATGATGCCTTGCCAAACCTCTTAAGTGAGGCGTGAGTGTGTCAGTGGGGGACTGCCTTCACAGTAAGTTCCCACCACAAACATCCCGTCTCGGAGGCCTTTTATCATCAGACGCACGTCTGTCAGTCTTCTTCCAACCGCTTGGTTAACTTGGTCACAGATGCTGGCAAAACATCGAGGACAGAGCGTCTGGATTTTTTTCCCAACAGCTACCAAATTAAGAGCAGTGGCCTGTAGAGAAACGAGAGGAAGAGGGAGAACACAATCTCAGTGGTGGAGCCTGAACAAACAGATTGCAGGTCACCACACAAGAGGTCAGAGAAGCAATCTTTCTCTGGTAGACAGCAGGGGACAATTTATTCTCCACACAGGGCCAAAGCAGACAATCCAACAATGCACCTTTTATTCCAGTTTCCTGAAAGCCTTCCACGCACACTAAGCCCCTCCCACCTCTGACATCATATTCTTCCGAAAGTCACTGATAATTACACAAAATGAGGCTACTCAGAAGGAGCCATGGCACCATTAGAGATAAACTGTAAAACTATCCCAGCAGGGTATTTATCTGAATTCTTCCGTGGTGTAAACAGATTAGAGTGTGTGATCACAAACAGGGGCTCAACCTCTGAGAGCCTTTTCTCAGCGGTGAAGTGTTTGAGCCAAATGTAGGTCACGCTGTTAAGGTCATGAGAGGAGGGAGGGACATCTTCATCATGATCATTATTATTATCATTATTGCAGTGCAACCTAAATAAGATCGAATAAACCCTCAGCTGTGTTTCTTTTATCGACCTATCTGGTGCCTTTCATGAGTCACAGAACAGGAATTCCTAATCCAACATTTATTCAGGCCTGATGTTAACATAGATTTAGGTTGTAGTGATGAGACGTGGTCCTGTGATACTCTGGAGACCTGAGTGCGTCGTGCCTCTCGCCCCCAATCACCGACCAAAGACAAGTGGCATGAATAATGGATGGAAGGATAGATGGATAATGAGGCATACATTTTTAATAGATATGCTTGATGGCTGAACTCCGTGGATGTCTGTCATGTTCAACTACGAAAGCTTCAACTTAACCTTCGGCCAGCTCAATTTCAATTCAGTTATATTCAGCGCCTTATTTCTTAAGCGCTATCATTTAGAAAAGGTTATTTCCTTTGATTCCAGACTGAAGTTGCTCTTTTCAGACTATTGCAGTTCAGACATGATCATTTATGATTGTTAACAAAGTTTGTTAAAAGACCTTAACAAGACTTAAATGTAATATTTTTGAAAATATAAAGAGAACAGGAAAAAAATAGCAATTCATTATTTTCGTGTATTTTCACATCGGCCTCTTTTGGTGACTCCAAACCCGACGACTCTCATTGCTCAGATCCTGATTGGCAGAGCATTGGACCAAAGTCCCACTTTCTTCTTTCCTCTATTGTTCTTTGACCAAAAACCTGCTCACATCAGGCCAGAGGAATTCAGGGTTTATCCAGCAGGTTTGGAAAAGCTCCAGCAACCAAAAGTAATCAACATTCAAAAATACTGAGTCAGCCATAAAAATCAAACAGCTGTGGAGTAATTTAAAAATACCCTATGAATTGAGGAAATGAAAAAGAATCGAGTTGATCAGAATAACTGTATAGACCTGTGACAATTAAAACAATTAAAAGCAGACTTAATTGAAAAAGGCAGATGTTATAGTTCATTAGACTTAATTTGAATTAATATCTTTTCCACCAGATCACTTCTAAACCAGCACAGGCAACGGAACAAAACAAAGGGAATCACAGTGCTGCAGGTTTACAGGTCACCACCGACACTTTAAGCCGTCACATGCTCAGGGTTCATGTTTGACCTTCTTCCAGTTGGCTGCTTTGAATACAACTGCCCCCCCTCTCCATTAATATGAGGAGTGATCCACAGTATGTGCTCAGAGGCCTTGGAGGAAGTGATAAGAAAATAAACATCCTGCAGGAGGGGATCTGCCACTAGCCTGTCAATCAATGGAACAGCTCAGCTCCAGCAACATCACGGAGAAAAGCTCCTGCATCATCATTATTGTTACTGGAGGACGCCCTGTGAGTGTAGAAGAGAGAGGAGCAACTAACTCATATAATCTGAGCACACAGATCATTTATAGAACAGTTGTTTGAGTAGCTGTGAAGATGATCAGAAAATGATCCAAAGCTGACCTGACAGAATTTAAACACCATAAACAAGTTAAAACAAACTCTATTCATCTTCTTACCTGATCAACGTGCTGGAAATAAAAAATCTCTCCATCCAGATGACGAGAAACCTCAGGGAGAGGGAGCAAAGTGAGTCTGAGAAAAAAAGGAAAAGCTGTAAATCCTTTGACACGTTGCTGCTGCTGCTGCTGATGATCTGTGAAGTTTGAAGGTGCACACGAGGAAAACACGCCTCTCTCCCTCGCTCTCTCTCTTTCAGTGTGTGTGTGAGGGGAGGTGGGCGGGGATCTCTTCTGGTAAACAGTGGCATATGAACATATCGAAATAACTCAAACAATGACAGCGGCTTGAGGGATGACACATGAATTGGAAAGAAGAAGAATTTAAAGAAGAAATAACTTATGTCACCCTAACCCTTTACTTAACCCTATACTACAACAATACTACTACTCTTTAAAACAAACCCAATAAAACCCACTGATATTAGTTCCACATGCTTTTAGTTTCACTGGATAGAGGATGCTCTAATGTTGACTCACGTCTTTAAGCTCTGTGAAGAAGCTCAATGCTCTAGTGTAATGTATAAGTGTTGATGTGACTCCAATCAAGACTACATTTACCCACAATGCCCTCTGCCAGTAGAACACTGCATCACATCAGTCATCACAACTTCATATCCTCATGATTAAGCAACTCCGTTTCTCGTTCTATGAGTCAGCTTTTAGGAAAAAGGCAACAGGAAAGTTTAGTGAACAGGAAATTATGTGAAAGAGGCTAATCTGAAAACATGCCCTTCTATGTTGATACAGGAGATTTTATTTAACATTTTTGTGTACAAACATAGGCTGCAAATGCCTTCCAAACGTGTTTGCCCTCAGAATACAGTATTCCTTTTTACAGTTCTACAAGCGGAACATTGAATATTCAACAGGGAACAAGAGTCAGAATAAGTCGAGGAGGGTAAAAAGAGAACATGTCTGCGGTTGTTCAGCCAGTCTCGTCCTCGGCTTTACGGATAAAAGGACAAGCGAGCATTTTCCCTCAGAGGTGGACCTATCAGAGTCTGGTGGCGGCACAGGGTCGTTTCAAATCATCATTACTAAATGTATGAAAATTTCCAGGCGTCATGTACAATAAACGCAAAATATTTGTAACTTCCATACAGAGCAATATGTTCCATAGTTTCAGGCTATTGCACAGAAAAAAACTAAACCTATCTTTCCTCATGTTGACTTTTCCATGTACAAAACTGAAGTTTTGTGAAGGAACCGCGTTATGAAAGGTACATGCAGATACACTGACAATCAACAGACCAAAAATAAAAAAAAAGATCAGATTTTAGATTAATATAGGACTTGTTCCCTCTTCTACCATATACTGACAGTTTGGTTTTCTCAGAGAGATTAGAGGTGAACCAGCTGGATCAACCTTCAACATCATCATCATCAAATGCCAATGGACACCACAATAAATAAAAGCCAAATACCCCAATTATGTACTCTCTAGTATAATACATTTTATACAACGCTGTGGAGAAGTGCGAGAAGTTTGAATCTCCGTTTTTGGAATTATTTTGGAACTTTCACCTGTTTTTCTATAGAATCCAGTTAGCTAAACAATCACAGTGGCCAGTCTGTTGTACGAGACAGGGAACTACAGACAGGATGACGTTGGACGATGCAGAAGTAGGAGGAGTTAAAAAAGGTATTTTTGCAGTGGTTGTGATTCTGACGTAACATTAACAAGATGTTCGATAAGCAGACTGTAACATAAGACTTTTTTCCTCACATAAAAGACCATTTTTCCAACATTAATTCAGTTTCCCATGACATTATATCATAAATAAATAGATCCAGTAGGCCTTCTTATAGCAAACTAGGTTAATAAATTAAAAGAAAAGGCATTAAAGGAGCTGAGACTTTTTAAGAGCTAACAGAAACGTGCTGTCAGGGCAGGAGACTGTCCTTTGCCCCTTTCAGACTGACACAGTTTGTTTTTACAGCATCACAGTCAGACAAGGGCGGCAGGCGCTTGCAACACGAGCTAAGACCGTGCTTAGGTTTAAGGTCCTGTCTTAGCTTCTTGTTTAAGTGACGAGGGGTGTGTGTGGCCGTCCTCAGCAAAGGCAACGGGAGACCGGGCGACGTCTCTCCGGCGTCAGCGCGCGCTCGCTGACAAATCTTTGACCACAGGCGCTAAAACCAAAGGAGGAGTGTCGAGGCACGATAGGGCAGACGAGTGTAGGCCATCAGGACTGATGCATGAGCAGAGGATTCAACCTTTGAATATAAAGTATAAAGGATTGTGAGCATGCTGCACAGGCCAGTGTAAGAACAGTTCACTCAGCCGTGCTGGGAATGAACGCAGTGACACTTCCAGAATAAAACCTCGAGGGTTTGTCATGGGGATGAAGAGTGATGCTGACAGAAACGTCTTTTGGGCGTCAAATTTTGAGCGTTGATATGTATTGAAAAAGGACAGACTCCTCTCGCTAGTAAAAGTCTATGGACATTCATGTTCAGAAGTACCTGCCTATGCCTTCGTGTGATATTACAAGCCCTTTACAGATCCATTAATGTAATCAGGTGCTTTTAGTTTCATGCCTATGATATATGAATATATGGGAATCAAACCATGAACCTTTGATGGGTCAGAGAGTGACACGCTGAGAGGAACCAGATTCTCGTGAGGTAACAGCATCCCAAAGCCAAGTTTGTGAGGACAGGTTTGTAAACAGAGCAACAAGAAGACAAAGAAAAGGGAATAGAAACATGCCTGCATGTTAAATCAAGGAGACACATATGTGGGTTTAGATCTTAGGTCTTCAGGCTGAACGGGAGGGGAGGGGCGGGAGGGACAGAGAAATAAAACAGAATAGAAACAAATTGAGATTCCTTCATTAAACCAACAGATGTGCTCTTCAATGCACATAACCGCTGAGTGCTCAGGTCACTTGGATTGTAATAAATACAGTAGTTCTAACATTGCATGAGTGCACGTCTGCAGCAACAGGTTCACGAAGACAACGTCACATACGTATGCGTGTTTCATGACATTGCATAATGTCTACTCTAGACAGGCGATGGTCTGTGGACGCTGGTCCCTTGTCCCCAGCAACATACAGTATGTAACATATACGTGCGTGCGTGTGTATGTGTGTGTTGCCTTCATGATAAATGAGTCATAGATCAGCTGGACAGGACAGTTGAGTAGTTTCCATAAGATCAAGGCTAAATCCTGCCTATTTACTGCAAGACTTAAAAGTCAAGGCTGAGACCTTCCACTTCCTTAATCGAACCCCTTCAAACAAAGGTCACACAAAAAGAAATCCATTCCTCCCCAGGCCCGAAAATAAATTACAGTAATAGCAACAATGATTAAGTAGTTAAAAAAAAAAAACCTTTTTTTTTTTAAAGATTATGTACAAACTGTAACTGTAAATACAACTGCTTCCTTTTTTCCTAGAAACAAACAAACAACATAAGAATTTGGCAAAGATGTCCCATGTTACAATAAGAAGGACATTTCATCGGCAAACACAGACAACTCCTATGTTAGAAAATATATTGCTTCCTGGGGATTTACGCTGAAGACTACCTGGACACTCACACACACACACGAGCAGGGAGAAACCTTCGTGGTCAGACAAACTGCTGGCAGTCAGGGGGCAGTTTATTCCTAGTCATCATGTTCCTCTTCTATCTCATAGTCCTTCTTTGAGTTCTGACTCTGTTTTGACTCCGACTCCGAGTTTTGTTTACGCTGTAAACACTTGAACCTTACCGGTGTCGGCTTCCCCCGTGGCGTTTGTAACCACAGAAAAAAAGCCAGCGATGCGGCAGCGCTGGACACTTGCAAGTGTCTCCCTTGGTCGGAAACAGAGCATTGAAATCATGTAAGACACAAGTAGAATTGTCCTCAACGTGGACGTAGAAGGACGTCTGAGACGAATAAACATTGTTTTTACGAGAGTCTTGACTTGGATGATTGTCCCTTAAAAGAAAACACAGATAGAGAATAATGCCCGATAACAAAGACACATGGAGATTGTGACATGTTGGCCTGCTTATTCCGCCAATCGAGAAGGACGTGATTTCACTCTCTTCAATCCTAAGACCGACAGGGGGCAACATGGAGGAACGGTAGATGTCAGGCACACCCACAACATCACTGAGGATCAAAGGAATCATACTAAACACGAGCAGTATGAAAACAGAGGACGGCACGCTGAGCTCCAGAAGCTCAATGGCGCCCTCGTGTGTAGAGGAGTGGACATCGCCACAGACAATCCTTGACCAGCTGCAAGAGCCTAACAGAACCTGGTCAGTCAATTAAAAAAACATACAACTACAGACTCAGTTTGAGCCAAAGTCCACCTCGTCTCTCTCTCTCTCTCCTTCGGGGTCAAAGTGTCACAGCCAGTGTTTGCTCTATACTTCAGTGGAGAAGAGGATGCTCTGTCGTTTACTGTCCGGGGTGGGGATGGTCTCCAGCTGGAGGAAATACAGCAGCACCTGGACCTGCAAGGGAGAGACGGCAAAATTTAAAAAAATGCTTGAGAATTTGCAGCTAAAGCTTGAGGATGTTGAAAGAGCGAGCTGGTCTGTGGACGTTCACCTGTGCCATGACTTCCAGCGACCAGCTGTCCCCCATGCTGATGGGCTGCGTGGGGTTCGCTGGGATCTTGCTGTCCTTCTCGGAAGGCCTCAGCAAGGTCGGCCCGAACACCGTGGCCAGGTTGTGGAGCGACATCTTGTTGATGGATTCTTTCTCCGCCACCCTGAGGGGAAGAGGAAGACGGCGGAGTGAATCAGGGATGCGCGAAGACGACAAGGACACATGCAGGTGGTGTCGATGTGCAGTGACGGAGCTGAGTGTTCAGTGTGAGGAGGAGGAGGAGGAAGAGGTCAAAGAAACAAGAACATATGCAGAAGTGGAATTCTGGGAAAGAAAAGGAAAATAATTACATTCGCTACTTTATTTTAAAATAATCAATTTAAACTGAATCTAGTTGGACATTTAAATTTTCATTTTTTATCAGTAAATCATTTTCCTGCTCGAAGCTCTTTTTTTATGGTTGACCTGAAACCTTTTGCCATCCGGCACGGCGGTGCTTTTATACAGATGCACTCTGGACGTAATGTTTGTGCTCTCATAATGTTTGAGCCTTTTGTTAGAAAGTCACCATGGCAACCAGAAGACATTTTGAAGGTGCAGCATCCCACCATAGTGACTGCATTTGGCTGAATATGATTAGAGCAGCATCAGAAACAAATGCTGCACATGGGATTTACCCATTTGTCTAAATAACTTGAAAAAGAGGAGAAGATCTGATTTGCTGCAGTGACGTTTTGTGCAGAACTTCTCGCCTCAAACTTTGAATATTTTGTTGATCCAGCAAACATATTTATCATATTTTTTTTATAGGAGTGTGTTGTGTGTTGTACCTCTTCAGATGATCCAGAAGAAATAGGAATGTGACCAGGTTGGGTTCTGGCAGCGAGAGCAGCAGGTTCAACATGCAGCTCTCTTTGGCAACACTGTCAGACAGGGCTGAAGGAAAGAGAAGAAATACCTTTTTATATAACCTGTTAATGAAAAGAGAAGCTATAGAAGCTGGTTATTAAGGTGGTTATTAATTTAAATAGTGTTGACTTACTGATGCCACCTGCGAAGTTGGGATAGAGATCATCAGTGAACAGAGGTTCCGGCAGCTCTCTGAAGTACAGCTTCAAGGTCCCGGCGATGGCGTTGACGTCCATCTCGCTCATCATCACTGACACGTCTTTATTATCTGCAGGAGGCGACAACAACGTGAGGACGAGGACGACAAAGGAAGATTTCACCTCGACACAAGCAGGCAGTCGCCATGCTGTGAAAAACTGTCACACTTCACAAAAGATGCTGGACGTCCATTAGTGAGAACAGCAGCACTCGATGCCAGTCTATCGAATATTACCTATGTATAGTTTTTTCTTTTGGGTAAAATGTGAAAAATAATGCCTTGATTTTAACAGAAACACTTTGCTTCCTGTGTTTTGATGGAGGCTGAACTACTCACTGGTATCGAAGGCTGTCTTCAGGGCTTGAATATCAGTGGCCACCCCCGAAACTCTGTAGATGCCCACCTCCTCCATACCCCTCCTTTCAATCTCCTCGAGGCACTGCCGGACGATGTAGGGCACCTTGGAGCGCTCTCGTCTATGAGGCAAAGAAACACATACATTAACACATGCAAACACTTAATCATATCAAAAACACGTCACTGGAATGTTTGAATCAGTGAATTTTGGAAACCTACTAAACCCACTTCTCTTTAATGCTGATTGTGAGGGACACCCCTGTACAATAATAGGAAATATAGAAAAAAGATAACCACACATGCAAAGGAGGCCCCAGGTCAACTCACTTGGTCACCGTGGAGATCTTGATTCCAAACACACCCATCGGTTTCCGTGAGGGCATCCTCTTCAGGCTGAACTCCCGGGTCGTGAACTTTATGGACAGTTTCACCTCGATCTGCCACAGTGTAAAAAAAAGGTCTTTGAGTTTAAAACAGGTTTACAGAGCGAGAAGTCATGAGCACAAGCCTGGACTTCCATCTGCTGCAGATTCCAGAGGTCTGGAGGAAATGCTCTCATGTTTAAACCCCACGTGTAAACTCACCCCGTTCATGGGAATAACTGTTCTCTGCCAGTCTTTGCCTTGGAGAATCTGAGGGTCCAGCTGAGTGGAGGGAGCACAAAGAGAGAATATGTTTTACTTCATCAGAACGATGATATGACGTAGAGGCACAGAAGTTCAGGAAAACACTCAGGCATTTTTATGAATGTGGGAAATTTTGTGCTGATCCTGAAACATCGTAAGGGGAATGTGTGCGTTCTACTAAGCTCCAATCTTGTTCTATTTCAGTGCAGAATGCAGACGTAATTTCCTCGACCTCTTAAGGACATGACGCACTATTCTCCCATCAACCCCTCCATCCACACAAATTCTTACTGTTTATTTTCTTTGTTAAGTGAACTTATCTTCTTCTGCCCTCGCCCTATTTCTGTGCAGCTCGGTTGTGTCAACACAGCAGAGCATTAGGTTACGACTGAATCAACAGGACGAGGCTTTCCTCTGCTGTAGTGGAATGTTTTAGATGGTGATTGAGCCACTTCCTGTCCCTTTGCTGTGTTTTTAGAAACACAATGTAATAAATATCATTTATTGGAAGAGACGGAATTCACACCGAAATGTTGTATGTTTGCCGAGGCATAGCCCCATCTGGTTGTGTGCAGAGAAGGACTGTGTTTATCCTAATTGAATCTTTGGCTCTTTAGTTTGAGCTGTTTTAATCTACAAAAGAATTACATTCGGCTGAAAAACAGCAAAGCCAAACGATGCTTCCTGATAAAAATGTTTTAAAAGCTCAAGATTTGGCCCAAAAGATATTGTTATGTCGTCTCAGGGCGGAAGCAGCCAGAAGGTTCAGAGAGTTGTTTGATTCCTAACAGTGTTAAATAGAAAAAAAAATCAAATATCTGTGAAACTGAACCCTGAAGGCTGAAATTAAGACAAACGCATGAGCAGGGACAGTTTATGTGTGAAATAATGAGAGGAGACAAACGCTAGCTGAGCTGGAGGGGAGAATAAAAAACAAAGGAACAGGAGGACGAATGAGAGGAAGAAACAACTACAACAAAGAAACAATAATCTGCTGAAATAAATGCAGATTCAACTGTTTGGAGCATTTGATTCAAAGCAAATATCAGATTAGCCTCATGCTAAGTTCACGGGGATGATCTCCGAGACTGCGGCTTCTACTAAAGAGAAGGAGTGGCTGCTTCTAGCCCCAGATTTGTGACAATGCAACTTTCCCACCGCTCTGGATG
Source organism: Pseudorhombus dupliciocellatus (assembly GCA_016785235.1). Lineage (NCBI taxonomy): Eukaryota > Metazoa > Chordata > Actinopteri > Pleuronectiformes > Paralichthyidae > Pseudorhombus > Pseudorhombus dupliciocellatus. The sequence continues at coordinate 572,903 of JAFBJW010000151.1, read as the reverse complement.
CATGGTTTAGAATGACATCATCCGTTTACAGAGTTGGGGGGGGGGATAAACGAAGGAACCACTAGGTGGAGCATGTGACCATAACTCTGGGTTTGATGGACAGCGAGCAAAGAGGAGCGAGAGGTGACATCATGTAGATAAAGTATCTTGGAACTGTTTTTGTGCAGAGATAACAGGAGAGTCCACATCGACATGGGTGGCCACCCACACACATGGAAACACACGCCCGGGCCCTGCAGAGGGTGCAGGAGTGAGAGAAGCATGTTTTCAGAGCCACAGGATCAAGCCAGACACTCTCAATCTTTTTCTCTCTCTCTGCTGAATCTGTCTTTGTTAGGGGCCTAATCACAAGCTATCAGCCAGCAACCATCCACCCCTGTCAGACTCATGGACCCCACTCCTCTGTACGCTATCTGAGCTGTTTTTTTTAGGGATGGCTCTGGCGTCCAAGAACCAGACGGTCAGTGGTTCTGTCCCCAGCAACTCCAGTCTGCATTCCTGAGTGTCTCTGATGTTAAAATGTGTAGAGTGTAAAATGTGATAAGACTGGAAAAACCTATACATACAGTGCATTTACAGTTTTCAGTGTCCTAATAACAGATAATCAGAAGAATAATTTTATACATTTGTACCTGCGCAGCTCAGCTTTTCATCAATAACCTTGATGAATGTTTTGAACCAAAAACCCAGGCAGCAAGATGACAGATCGGTGACTTGAAAGGTAAAGATTTGTGTCGCTGTAAATCTTGAGTGGCACACGATCATTATTCAACGTTCAAAATAAACCCACAGGCTTCTCTCCGTTTAACAAGCCCCTCGCCGTCCATTACGCATTCGGGTAATGAACGTAATCGGCCAATTTCCACATCGTTCACCGAGGAAATATATATGGATTCCATGCTCTGGGGCAGAGGTGGTGACATAACAGCCGATCTGTGATAAATCATGATGCATCTGAGGAATGGTGAGGGGAGGGGGGGGGTTGACGTAATGTCATACCGGGATCTGTCCTTTCCCCATGATGCGGTCTGTGCTCTCTCCATCCTCTTTGTTCGGCTTGGTCTTGTTGTAGCACTTCTCGTAGCAGAGCAGCCTCAGGGTCTGAGAGCCCTCCAGCTCAATCTCGAACTCCTGAGGGGAAGAAGAAGAAGAGGAGGCAAACAACAACAGCCAGCTGTGAGGACGCTACTCTGCGATAGAATGACGAGCGCAGAAACAGGAATAACAAGAACGACCAAGATAATGACAGACTGAGATTATACCCCCGAGCAAAAAACAGCAGCGTCTCCCCTTTATTTTAATGCCTGCATGCCACCACAAAGCACAGCTGACCAACATTCCCTGTAATTATGTCAGGGAGCGCTCTGCATATGGTTTGCACATTGTTCCTGGGCCCACACTGTGTTGGTTCACTTAGCGTGTGGACAGATGTGAGTCATCACCAGCAGCTCCTCATTAGCCGATATTATTTCCACTTCGCTGAACAAAATCCTCGGCGAGTCTTCGGGGTCACGATGGGAAAAAAAAAAGCGAGCTGTGCTGCCAGTGAACCCGTCCGCTGATTGTGTCTCAGAGCTCGTCTTCCTCTGCCGTGCCAGCCTTCCACATCCAGCTGTGTCATCACTATACGTGTGTGTGTGTGTGCAGGGGCTCAGGTGCTCCATGTGCGTTCTGTTAGACGGACAGCTAATTGATTTACAGTACAAGATGTCATATACATGAGAGGCAGCATCATCTGCACCAGGACCCTGTCAGAGGCTTTTTATTACCTCAGCTGAGGGCGATATGTTTTCACCCTCTCTGTCTGTCTGTTCCTAATATCACACAAAAATAACTGAGCCGATTTCCATGAAACTTTGTGGCAGGATACAGGACGGGTCAGGGGGAGGGGCCTTTACATTTTTTCCTACTTTGTGAACAGTGTGAGATTTACCTCGTTCCATTTGGGTTCAGTGGTGTATCGATACACTCTCGTCTTGGCTTTACTTGAAAAGAAGCCGAAGGAATCCACCTCCATTGTGCAGTAGAGATCTGACAGAGGAGAAAGTATTTAAAAATGTGAAGTACGCTGAAGTTTGTCTGAACCCAACCGAGCCCAGAGATAAGAGTCCAACCTAAAACCGAAAGTCTTCACCCAACTAAAGGCTGATGGAGTGGTAAAATCATGCAGAGGGTCCACCCCATGTGACCAAACCCAAACCCAACAGAGTCCAGTGCAGATCAGGCATCCACAACCTAACGTTCATGCACCAGCAGCTTAAGACATTCTCAGGGTGTAAGTTCCTACAAATGTTCCAGTCGCTCAGGTCGTGAGTCTTTTGAGTTGAACCTAAAATGAAATAACATGTTCGGCCGCTCATCATTATTTTCCACATTAAATCAGATTCCTCCACAGGAACTCATTTGGCTTCGGATGATTATTTTCTGTTGTTCACATTCGGGCTAAAGGTGAGTGACTCACTTAAGCTCTGTTTGAGGCCGGAGGCAGAGTGGACGATTACATTCAGGAACCCACAGAGGCCGGAGGATTCATCCTCTGGAAGAACAGTCAGCGAGAGAGAGAGAGAGAGAGAGAGAGAGAGAGAGAGAAAGGAGGGATTAGAAAAACACGCAGATCTCTGTTGGTTCTGGAGCAAAATCAGATTTCGACATGTGGCTTAAATCTCTTTGTACTTTTCATCCTCATCCTCGTGATTTACAACAGAAACACAAACATGAGTAACGCACCTTCTTTATTGATGCTGAGTGGAATGTGGTGAACAGTCTGGAGTTTGACACAGGAGTTGGTCAACATTTGTAACTCCACGGACGTCAAGGAGGATGTTTTCAGACCTAATGAAAGTAAAGGAACACATAAGGAATAAATACATATATCACAAAACAACTGTCCTATCCTTGGATTAGAGGACTCTCAGAGTAAAAAGTATCAAGTGACCAGGATTTACATTTTGTGACGACAAACAAAATAGATAAAATATCCCGGTTTGAATTGAATAATGTTCAATGTGACATTTCTGGGACACGTACATTTCTTCTGCTGCTCTTTGATTATCTCCTTCCACTCTGCACGTTCGTAGTCAGACGACATCAGAAAGCCGTAACTCTGAAAGATAAACACACCGAGACAAAGGCTGTTATTTCAACGGTGAATAATCTGGGGAGGAGTAGGACAGATCATTAAACAGGACACGTTTGTAAATTCTGTAGTTATATATTCCCACTGTGAGAACTGTAAAATACCATGAAGCGAAAGATCAAGGAGAATTAATCTCAGGGAGGATGATCGAGGATGAATTTTCCAGAAAACAAGACAAACAGTTTTCAGACAGAGGGCGTCATCACCTTCCCGTTCTTGTTGTAGACGCGGAGCGGCATGCTCGGAGATGTCAGCAAGAGAAGAGACTCCTGCTCAGACAATTTCTTCCTGAGCCGGTCGATGACTTTCGATCCCTTGTTGGCTCTCTGCAATCACACAGGAGAAAATGTATATAAAAAAATGTGTAAACCAACAATGGCTGAGCTTCAATTTAAGATTTAGTTCCTCAACAGCTGCTTGATGCAGAGGAAACGTCTTCAGGTGACCTCCATGTGGATCCACTTTACCTTCTCCCTCTGGAGCTCACTGCGGAGGTGTGAGATCTTGACCTTCATGGCATCGAGCTCCTCATCGGGGACCTGGGGGATGGTGAGTGGTTCGGTCTCCTCTGGACCCTGGAAGGTCAGTTCAGTCAGGGGGATGTACCACTTACTGTCATACTGCTGGCTTTTCCTGCAGCCGGGGAAAATGACAGAGGACGTGTGAGGAGAGACGAGTATAAAAAGAAAAGGAGGAATATAAAGCAGGCATAAAAGAAGGGGTAGATTGATAAGTAGGGATTAAAATGAGACACAGAGCCATTTTGGGAAATGTCTTATAACAACAATCATTTGAGGAATATGGCCTTATCACTCCCCCGACTGATGTATTTTTTTTTTCACTGTCGCAGACTCATTTCTTACCCTCCGATCTGCTTTTTCAGTTTGGCGCAGAGCAGCAGATCCGTGAAGAGGAAGACGTGTCGCAGCTTCCTGGCTCCTTCCACCAACTCCACCATGAAGCTGTCCCTCAGTAGCTGCCTGTTCTGTGGGGGAGACACACAAACACAACGTGTTGGGTCAGGAACAAGACAGGTTTTTGTGTCATAGTCACAGCAGCCGGAGAATGAAAAGAGGGAGAACGCAGGTTTCTGAAACGGGGCGAACAAGCAGTAACGTTGGAGACAAAGCTTTTCCAAGAGTCACAGTCAAAATGATGCAGTTAGTTTTGCGAGCCTTTGTGTCGAGGCTGCATCCAAAGGCTTTATCCCTCCTCCTCCGTCCCCAAACCTGATCTCACAGTCAGTGAAATCTGGAGGAGACAAGGCGAAGAACAGAGAGGAGGAGGAGGAGGAGAAGATAGAGCTTCATCATAAATGTGTTCTCCTCTCAATTGTTGGTGACAAAGCTCATTTGCAAGTGAATAACAACCAAATTATAACCCAGTCAGTGCCGGGTGTTGTTTCCTGTTACCTGATAAAAAAGTCTTTTGTCATATTCTGACATTATCATTCATGTCCAGCTCCCAGAAGAATGAATGAGGAGGTTGGAGGAAAAGGATGAGTGATTTCTGGAACCCTGAAGAGTGACGTCAGACTATGTAATCATATTTGCAGTTTTAACGGCGGCCAAAAGGGGGCAGTGATGTAATTTGCCAAAGTAAAAAAACATGTACAGTATGGAAAGAGAGTGGGAGTCACGTGACAAACCACAGCTCAATAAGAAATGGTTCACTCGTGTGAAGGGGCCACGAAGGTGAAGGTGTGAGCGTCTGACAGTAAAAATACTCATTAATTTACATTCCATGTATCCGGATAGTCATGTATTTGAAAAAAATACACAAGAGATGGCAATGGGTTTAACTTTGCAGAGTCGAAAGTTAAAGAGTGAACCAGACGAGAGGCTCGACACCTAATGAGCTGTAACATTAACAAGATGCAGACGTGTAGGATTTTACAGTCCATCTACTTCTGCTCGCCCAGCAAAACTAATACAAAACTTTTAATGAATATTTAACTACTTTACATTATTCTTCTCCACAGGGGCCTCATATACAGTCAGTGGTTGTTTGTGAGCCAATCGCGTCCCTGGTTTCATGAAGGAGCCCTCCCCGGTCCTTCACAATCACACAGACGCTGTCAGGGGCAGAACATGCTGAAGTGGACCTGACCGGACATCTGCTGGACGACAAGAGGGCCGTGCTGTGTCGCTCAGCGTTTGTGGTGAAGGTGAGGAAGGCGGAGAGAGAGAGAGATGCTCCCAGAGGGAATGTTGTCATAGTGCAGTTTTCATACTGAAGACACAGCTCCTGTGTGGCGATCTGTCGTCTCCTCATGGACTCACACAAAGAGCCGGCAGCAGACTTTAATCACACTGATCTTCAAAATAATAATCCAACAGGATCTCATTTCCAAGGGTGGGGGTGGTGTAATTATTCATAACGACATAATGAAACCTACATTGATGGATGACATCCTGATGAGTTGCTCTGGTGTTTGTCACTAGTGGGATCTGGGATGCAACACTCATTAATAATGTGATCTCAAAACCAAGAGAGGAACATTTCGATTTTTGACAACTCTTTCCAGCAGTGGATGCAAACAAAACAGATTCTAGTGTGGAGTTTTTCTCCACACACAGAATGCGTTCCTCGTTGCTTTGAATTTGGAACCTTACGTTTATAATCTCCATTGTTTTCCAACAAGCCAAAATCTCCTGCGATTATCATGATGAGTCGGCAGCAAATCCTCCGACTGGACCCGATCTTTGATTGGATTACCAGACAGAGTACAGCAGTAGATTAGGTCGGGTTCGAAACGGCTCCTCACGCTGACTCAGGCAGATTACAATTGGGGATGGGGGGGGGGTTGTTTTCTCGTTCAGGTGAGCGAGCTGGGCTTGAAGTGACCCACGAGCATCATGGGTAATCCTCTCCTCCACTGATCACATGATGAAGAGATAAGATAACAGGAGGGATAACAGCTAGATTATGGATTTACCGGCGTCTTTACTGTGTGAGTGAATGGAGATGGTGAGGCGGGATAAAGCCAGACAGGACACAAACAAACATTGAGACTGGAGAATCTGTTTTAACTGCACGTTCAAGGTCTTCTGAGTAAAATGCTGAGCAGAGGTCTGAAACAGAATCGAGACTTCATGGGCGCTCTTCATCAAAAGTGCAGATCTTGGATCTATAAGGAATTATACAATAAACCAAAAGGCTCTTTTCACATGAGCTTACTCTGGATATCTACAGACATGTTTAGTTTTTATCTAATTTCCTTGAAAACTTGGAGGTTCAGGGATGAAGTCATGGAAGTTTGGTGGGAGAGAATCCAGGATTCGCTTTTTTTCACTTTCTTGCAGGATTAGCAGCTTCTTTTTTCAACATTTTTGTCAACTTCACACAGAATTCTGTTTACAGACGCAATCAAGGAGTCGCTCTCTGTGAGTGTTTCAAAAGGAGTGTGGGCTTCTTTCTGCTGCTGTATGGCAACAAAGATAACTACCAGCAATGTAAGGGTACGGTGGGTTTTAATTTGAGGGCAAAGCAAGGCCTCAGCTAAATTCTACTTCTCATTGTTTTATTTTTGGAGGCTTTTGGCTGAATGTAATCTACAGAGGCTTGTTTCTAAATCTGATGAATTTAAAATGTGCTTATGCAGCAGTTTATCTCGCCTGCCGGTGGTTTTTTCCCCCGGGGGGGGGGGGGGGGGGGGGGCTGAGCCATCTTTAATAAACCAGCCCGTCAGATACCATTTTTCTTAATGTGTGGAAAAGCCAGTTGACTTTCTATATTTCTCTTAACAGCTGACCTTAACAGCGGAACATCAGCAGCAGAGTGGAAGAGGAGAGACGTGAGGCAGAGCGCTCTGACAGCACAGAGCGCAGATTAAATATTGACCATCTCCTGCAGGAGCCTTGCTTAGATCGTGTGCACGAGTAATGGCATGAATTTACAAAAGATCCGTGTTTATATTTAGAACGCACGCTCAAAGGGGCAGCTCCGCGCTTGTGTGTGTGTTTGTGTGTGTGCGTGTGTATGGGGATTTGTACTGATACAGTGGAAGAAGACCTGCAGATGGATGGAAGTGCTGAAGATGATTCACTCACTCACACAGACTCCCATCAGCACCATTTCTATCCCAAAGGCAAACAAGGCTCTGTGAATTGAGATTTCAGCTGCGCCACCGTCGCTTTTATATTAAGCAGCTTCTGTTTGTCCCCTCCCATCATCTGGCAGGGCCGGGGGCCTCTGGGGGCCACTTGTGCTGCTCAGCGCCAGCATGCCTCCACTGAACACCCCACAGGTTACAAGCTTCTGTGTTCACACGGAGGAGGAGAGCGTGAGACTGTTAAGTTTCATCTTCTGCAACGAGCGCGTAATCGAAAAGGATTATTGCTTCATGTCGAACATTAAAATCAAAACTCTTCCCACAATCTGTTACCTCTGCAAAGGAGGCTGTTTCCATCCGTGTTTGATTTGAAGCAGGATTAAACTAAAACTAAATAACTGATTTCCAACTCGGTAGAAGGATACAGTGCCAAATTCATGAAATCATTTTACTTTATCGCATGAGGGAAGACTGAGGGAAACCTCTTTACAAAGTTAAACCATCAGTCCTATGAGAGGCTGAGTCTCTCTTCAGATATGTTGGCACATTAAAAAGTTCAGTGACAACCCTGCTCTGACGGTGACTGAAGAGTGAAGGAGAGTGAATGTTTGCTGACACGCTCGATTAAACCTGGTATCTCACTTCACTTGCATTGTTTTGGATTTTAAAACAGGTTCGTACTCAACCAGGTGCCATTAACTGTCTTACTCCCACAACCCCCGAGCTTCTCAACCTCTCCAGGTGACGACTGCTGCGCTTTGAAGCGTCTCACATGTTGCAGCTCAGACAAAAACCCGGGGCGTCTTATAAACTGCGTCTATTGTGAGGTACCATATAATGAGCCCCATTGATTTCCATGTGCTGCTTTCATGTATCCATCATAAATATTAGATGACTGGTGTGGAGGTCTGGCCAGACTGGGATGGAAGTGGAGCCTGCGGGGATAGAGAGTGTGTGTGTACTTGTACTTATATATTTGTGGGGACTATTTCGAGCATAGGCCTTTATGGATAGAGAACGCTTTGACGTCACTTTTTTGTTTTTTTGGTTTGAGGGTCAGAATTAGGGTCAGGGTAGAAAAAAGGACAGACATTTAGTTTTGATGGTCGAGGTCGGACAAATGCATCGTACCTGTCAATGTCCTCACTAAGATAGCAGTACGAGGAAGGTTATGGTTGTGTGTGTGTGTGTATGGGTGCGGTAATGACCCCCCTGTGAGCAGAGGGTGGAGCTGACAGAGCCTTTACGCTCGCTCGCTCCTGCCCTCCGTTTATGAATAATTAACACAGGATCTGCCAGTCAGAGTGGGCCGGTGGCTCATTACAAGGCATTATGTACGGCCGTGTCACGCAAGCTATCAATCAAGACGCATCCACTCATGTGCGTCAAGTCATCTCCGGGGATGAGAGAGACAGTGGGGGGTAGGGTGTGAGAGTGTGTGTGTGTGGAGGGGGGGGAGATGGAGAGATGGTGAGACACGGTGCAAACAGAGAACCACCCCTCAACTACGCAAGCCTTTTATGACCATATAAGGGCATGGGCTCCGCTTTAGGCTGCAGATTGGTGGCCCCTCCTCCGTCACGCTCTCATCTGACGGTGACTTCAAGGTCCTTTTTTTTTTTAGAGGGCGGGGTCATGACATCATCATGCTCACCAATCTGCATGAGCCCAAAACTGATGAAACAACAATGACCACTACATGTTTAGCATCGACTGGGGAATCAGCGCAGGGAGACTGGGATCAAACCCTCTGGTTGTTGGATGACCCGCTTCACCGCCTTAGCCACAGCTTACCCATAATTCACACATTTCCAGCAGAGTGGTACTTTAGGGGTGAGTGTCTCGCCCTTAGGCAATGGACATTCAGACTGGAGAAGCCAGGGATCGAACCACAGACCCTCTGGTCAGTGAACTAACCAGTAACTTAATAGCCAAGGACACTCACCTCTCCCTTCTTGACGGTCATGGACTGGCGCCGGGGTGTCGTCTCCTCATTGATGCTGGACAGGAAGTTCTGGGAGATGCGCAGAGCGTCCTGAAGCAGGGCGTGGTCCGGGTGGCTCGTAGGCGTGTGTTTAAGTAGGTCCTACGTGAGAGAAGAGAAGAAGAAGTATTAGGTTTCAGAAGGAAGCTCACCTGGGTACAATGTGCATTATTTGGAATCTGTTTACACAACCTCAGTGTCCTGTGCATAACCACCTGTCACACCTTCAGGGGTATATTTCTGATTCATAGCAGGGTTTAAAGTGACATCATAGCACTCTTACTTACATGTAGTACCAATGTGCTGCGTGTTACTCTGTCCACCGGTTTATATAGCAAAGCTGTAGAATATAAAGAACAGAAATCAGACTGCATTGTTTTGTGTACACACACACACACACACACACACACATATATATATATATATATATATTGGCAATATATTGGCACTGTGACTGACCCTCAAGAGAGTTCTTGCCCGTCTGGTCTTTGCAGTCTTTGGGGCTCCTCACCTTCAGGTTCTGTTTTGAAACAAATTGAGGTTTTAAAAATATTTTTTAAAACAAGTTTGCTACAGTGAAGACGTTGAAAAACACGGCCAAGCCAACATCTTTGCTCGAGCTATGAGGTCACCCACTCTCAAACTAATTAGGCCCTCCCCAGCAGCTTTCCCCCACGTCCACCATCTTGCTCAGATGGTTCAGAGTCATGCATCATTACTAAGACCATTAACAAGCATCCATGATGAATTCCCCAGCCTGCGTGGAGACCCCAGCGTCGGCGCTCACCGGTAGCCCTCATAAAACATAGATGAAGACGGATGATGTATCAGAGATGTGCCACATGCTTGAAAAACGTTGGGAGAGAAACGGCACAAGAGCCCAAAGACTTGGTCATCGCACTATCCCTACAACAGAACTTTATTTTTAACCCACTGAAATGAATTATTAACGAGGCGAGCATTTGCTCCGTTTAATTCGCGATTTATAGTTCAAATAAAGCTGCAATCATTGAGTTACAGCTATGGAGATACCCAATCTAAAGGATGAATCTGAAGATTCAGATAGAGTTTGTATTTTTAAAGTTGAATACAACGCTCATGAGAAAGTGGATTACCAGTTTAAACCAGGGCCACTTTTGTTATATCAGCCTCCAAAACTCCATTTGAGGTATGAGAATATGTGTTTGTTGACAATAAATTGTTCCAAGCCACCGCAGCTGTCAGAGACGTTTGTTTGAGGAAAAGATGCATTTACAAATTTATTAAACTATCGAGGCTTGACTAAAGCCTGTGAATGTACGAATACACTGTCTGATAAAATACAATACCATTCCACAGTTCTGTGCTTTTTTTCTGGATGCAGAGAGCATGTGTAGCAGATAAATATTTATAACACATGCACACACACTCAGTAAATTGCCTCTGGCTACATTTGTGTGCAATAACACTGAGCAGAACATTCAAATTTAAATGCAGAGAGATGATAAAAGCTGTGTGGGTGAATAATGGGAGAGCGTTTTGAAAGTACAGTGCATCAGGTACAAACGACAAAAAGAGCAGTAAGAGTCTCACTCTATACAACACGACTGTTCCTATACACTCATATATTACATAACGCTTAATGTTTGTGAGCAGAACTAAAAATACGTTTAAACATTTTAAGTCAATTTGGTTTAATTGTTGTCCTGTGATCAATGTTCAGCTGAAGACAGAGCACTGCTTCAGACATCAAAGAGAAAAGAAACACTGCTGAGTGGGTAATTTGCTGGTATGCAGGGGTTAAGAGTCTGACTGACTGATTTAACACGGTGCTAAAATGATCCCATAACTCAGGAGATCACAGCGACAACTCTGCAGCAACTCCGAACTCTCTGCCTCATGCCCTCACCCTCATCTACGGTATTGCTTTCAATAAAAACACACACACACGTCACTGTCGACGCTTGGCACCGCTCTGTGCCGTTCTACCTTCCCCTGCTCACCTCAGAGATCTCTGCAAACTGCGTGTTGGCCTGGCAGCACTTCTCCGCGGTCTCCACGGCCAGCTCGTAGTTGTCCACGAACGCCCGGTACACTCCGAGCTGGCTGGCCTGATGGAGGGAGAGAGGAAGAAACAGAAATGTGACGTTAATGTAAAGAACAGTCATTCAACCCTTGACTGATCATTATTGCAATAATGAATAAATAATTTATGACATTTAGAAAGATTCAGTCCAGTCAGATGATCTGACAAGAACAACACAGATGATTGAAACAACAACAACAACAGTGGAGGAACCACGGTAACCTTCGCAGGCCGGACCTGTCGCCGTGGCAACCAAGGGGGGCCCGCACTCTCCCGGGGTGAGTAATTAATGATCAGTGTAACAGAGGCTATGAAAGCACGTTTGGAGAAGCGCGCGGGTGAGTGGGATTCCAGCAAACGCTGCCTGCCAGCGCCGCGATCCATCTCCACGGCAAACAAAAGGACAGTCAATTCTCCTGAACAAAAGCCAGAGGACGAGCGGGTACAGTGGAGACGCAGGCTTTGTGTGTAATGTCGAGTTTCGCCCACTGAAAGGAAATAGCTTCCGAAAAGCGCTCACCTCAGTGAGGCGGACACACGAGTGCATCCAATTACTAGCTTTAAAGTTCTTAACGCGACCTATTACACATCAGAATGTTTAGGGCAGACATGAGACAGTGAGGAGTTACTATTATTTTGGAAGGAATTTCGACACCCCTGACCCAAGGAGGAGGCTGCAAAAATACCAGAAGTGATTTCCATCAATATATCATGTTATTATCATTCATGGAACACATCTATTAAATATTTACTGTAACTGTCTACAACTTGGCTCATGAATTCTTTAAACTATTTTTAGACGAACCCTGACCATCCTACCATGACCTGATGTGAAGTTCTCTCACACTTGCACGTGTTGTGAGTTTTTCTCGTCAATATCGTTGTGAAATGGCGTTCTGTGAATCAAGTACATGAAGCGAGTGAAGTAAAGTGGTGGAAAAAAAGAGGAGTGGAGCAATTTCCACAATCCTGCGTCCTGCCCGGGGCCACACAATCTGCACCATTCAGAGCGTGACAGTTCGACTGTGTGAGAGCGCGTCTGCCAGCCGCAGCCACCGAGCCGCGCGCGGCGGCGCGGAGGCTTTACCCGGCGCTCGGCTGCGGCTCCAGAGCAGTAAGAGCAGAAAAATGGCTTTAGGTGATGAGAGGAGGTGTCTGGGTGTTTGGATTTCTCAGTTCAGGATTTGTCTTGTAGTGAGACACGGTGTGGAAAACAACATTAAGAAGAGCAGCCTCATGACGGACCATGGCTGGAGATTGAATTTAACCGCTTGGCTCGTGAGTGAGCACAAATCTCAAATTTGTGGCAATGCTTCATTCTGAAGTGTTTACTTGGAGAGAGAGGGTGGCACTAAAGCCACGTGTCACAGATCCAGAATCAGAAAGGTTCTGATCCGGAGTCCCACACCTGGACCAACTGAGCCAAAACAAGGACACACATATATAATATATTTGAACAGCAGTATGCAGATAACCCTGTATAGAAGTAAATAACTATCATTTTGAATGGCCTCATCCAGGGGAATGAATGCCACAGAGAGTCTTCAATTATCTTATTTATGGGCAAACAAAGGATCCAGAGGTTCTATTCGTCGTCTGTCTCTGAACAGCAACAGTCAGTTTCTCTCTGACTGTGTTTGGATGTAAAACCTTACAAAGTGTTTAGCAGAAGCACGAGTGTGATGTAGCACAATTTCCAGCCTTCAAACACTTCACCCAGACAAAACCCATCACCGATGCTCTGCCTCTTCCTCTCTCATCTCTTGCTCTGATGTCTGATGATGTTCCTAAAAACTGTCCTCAGCGTAGAGACGTTTCAGTCTAATTCTTCTCTGATACCCTCTTTCAGCCGATACCAGCCCTCGATTCTTTGCCTGTATCTCCTCCTCCCGCCTCCAAGTGAGTGAGGCGTCGTCATTTTTGTGGGTTCAGTGTGTTTTCGACCTGACTTTTATTAGCTGCTGTCTGGAGGGCAGAGCGGGACACAGACTGGGGGTGTGCGGTGTGGAAACCACAGCCAGATCGCTGATACCGATTGGGAAAGTGTAAATACAGCGCGTAAGAAAGCATGCCTTTGTTGGGCTGATGTAATGGTTCAAAGCAGACAAAGGAAATGGGCTCGTGTACGATCTCACGAGCACCAGACGCAGCGAATCTTCACTCCATCTCCTAAATAAAGCTGGAACAACAATAGCTCTGTCTGCAGACTCCAGCCTGCTCTCCATTTAGTCATCACCCATATCAGAACCATGAAATCACATCGTTTCCAGGGAACAGAGAATCGTCTCATTTGGAACGAGGAGCAGCTTTTAGATAAAATACATAGACGGCATCTAAACAAAGTCATTGATGAAAATAATCGATCGTGTGTCCGATTGACTACAAGGTGAGGCCGCAGGGAAGAAAAGGCTGATGGGATATGTTACTAAGAGAGAGGGTGAAAGAGAGGGGCTCCTATTTATAGCAGCTTCTTTGAGACACAAAGCACACAGTGGAGTGATGGACTCAGAAAGGCGGCATTGTGAAACATGCATGCACCTCCCTCTATGTGTGTGTGTGTGTGTGTGAGAGAGCACATGTGAATCTGAGGGGGAAAGAGACAGACGAGAGAGAGAGGGAGAGTGAAGGAGACGCTGGTGGGAGAGAGAGGGGGGGGTTGGGATGGAACTAACAAATGATGCATTGTGGGTTAATTGACCCATTGTGAAAATGATTAGACCCAGTGTATGTTTGGTTCGGATGGGTTTGGATGAAACGACCAGAGGGAAAGAGACAGAGAGTCAGACAGAGAGAGAGAGAGAGAGAGAGAGAGGAGGGAAATGGGAATAAAAGGACAATTCAGATTCAATTTGTCCGGATTTAACATGATAAAGGAAAAGAATCACTGCAAAAATCAAATCAACATTTTTTTTATTGGTTGATTGAATTTGCTGATGGAAAGCTTCCCGATTCCAGAAATAACATCGATGTGAATAATGCCAATTCAGCCGGGTAGCTTTGTTTGTTTGGGTCTGCAGCCGTACGTCATGTCCAGGCTGAGGCTCCCGTATCAGACACACCAACCACCCGATCTCTTTCTGTTCCCCCTCACCAGTTTCTGGAAGAGGTCCCCGACCCTCTGGTGGTGGCTCCACTGCTGAACGCGGGGCAGGAGTCCGTCGTAGAACTCCTTGTGGATCTCGTACAGCTCAGGCACTTTGAAGAAGATGGTTTCTATCTGGGCCACGGTGAGGACGGGCTGCGATGTGGTGGCTGCAGCCTTCAGAGGCTTCATGGGCTGGGGAGGAACAAACCAGATGACAATATTAAGATCATACACTGATGATCGATCACTAAAGCAAAAAGAAGCTGTCGTGGTGAGCGTGTTAACAAACATTAGCGTTTTTTATTCTTTGTAGTTTTTTCTGTCAGTGAGAGAATCAAAACAGTTATGTGTCATGAAACTATGACACCCCTTCATTTAATCCATTGCCAGAATAAAGATAATGATGACTGCATCTATAAAACAACTGACTCGAGAAATAAAAGGACATTTAATGGGCCATTATCTTTTATTTCCACTTGTGGCCACGGAAGCTGCTGTTAGGGAAACACTCGTCTCACAGCAGGAAACTCTTCAAGTTTGACGAAAACACGCTCGGAACGTTCATGGCGAGTAGGGGCGGAGCCTGAGTAGAGTGCAAAGTTGGTGCAGCTTGTGTGTGTTCTCACCAGCAGCAGAGCCTCCAGGTGACTGAGGTATGATTCCTCTGTGGCCAAGATCCCAGACAGGACCCACTTCCTCATCTCCAAACCTTTTTCCAGGTCACATTCAGTCTGTAACACAGAGACACAGTCATGGAGTTACAACAACATCAAGAAACGTTCGGAACAAGCTCTTTTCACGCTGGGACACGGCATGACGAACATACAAAGCAGCATATCATCCCTTCAGCCAGCTCATTTACGAACCTCTAATATGACTTTTTTGGAAATCTGAAATTGGAGGGCTGCTAGTAGTTAGCCGAGCTTGAAACTCCCGCAGGTTTTCCGCCTGTGAGCGCTTCAGTCTGGAAAAATCAAACGGTACCAATTGCACCTGCTAGTCATCCTCCCCGGTTTCCTCCCCGCTCCCCTCAGCCCAGCCAAAGCTCACGGAGGAGTGCGGACATGAAAGAAAACAGAGAGACAGACAGAGACTCCTCGGGCTGTCTTGTTTAACCACCAACTCTGAAATAACTCAAACAGGCAGGGTCTCCCGTGGGAATGGGGTTGACTTATAAATGGGTGTGTGTGTGTGGGTCTGAGAGAATGTGGAAGTGCCTAGTGAGCGCACACACACTAGTACACTAACACAAACCGAGTCCAGGTTGGTACGCGGAAGCATCCGGCCCCCCAGGCCATGAGGAGGAGGAAGGAGAGAGGGAAAGAGAGGAGAAGGAGGAGGAGGAGGAGGAGAGGAAACGATGGAGACTTAAATAAGATACAAGATAATTAAGTGAAGATGAACAGTGGAAAGCAGAGACATTCAGGAGTCTGGTGTCTGGAGTTGCGATGGAGGAAATCAAAGGCGATGTGATGAACCTTTAAAACTTTCTCTGCATCTTTAGACGAAGAAAAGAAAGTAGGAGTCCAACTCTTTTATAAACATCTATCATAGAAAGATGTGCAGTATTTGTACGAGCTGCATGCCTGTGGGTTTCAGCATGTATTGAAGTCAGAAGAGGTTAATGTTTCCATGGCCACTGCATAAGCAGATGCTGGCCCTGAGGATTATGAAACCCACTCTGGGATTTTTACGGCCTCGCTGTTCGCACCGGGCCAAACGACTAAATAACCTGTTGGCCCCCGAAACACATGATTCAAAAGCCTCAAACGAGCCCGGCCACGTTATAAATTCAGATTTAATTTCAGCAACTCGACTGAAGACGTGGTGAACAATTACCATGTCGCAGTAGCATAACCATCCATCCTGTACTTAAAGTTGCTGTATATTTTCTCACAATCTCTGAGACAAGCTACTTGATTTATTTATATAAGTGTAAAGAAATCAGACAGAGACGACGAGTGGAAGCAGACTCTCTTCATCTTCCCTCACTGTTCGTTAAATAGTTTCTGGGAAACGTTAACTACTTGCATTTTCTTTCTCCCTCTGTCTTTTTCTTTCTTACGTGAAGGATGAAGGGATTGATTCCGACACACATGCATTATGCATTGCACAGATCTGTGCTGTATATAACATCAGTTTCCCCCTAAAAAAAAAAAAAAGCTTTGGTTGCATATTATGTAGAGCCCGGGTTTTCTCTATGTAAATTTAGAGTGCATATAAAAGAGTACTGGGAGTAAATAAGTCATATTATTTATGATTGCTTTTAAACGTGTTGCACCTCTGAAGCCTCGGGCAGCCAGCGACCGAGCCCCATGAATGTTTGTAAACGGATGAAAAATGAATGAAAAATCCCGAGCCACAAGAATCAGCTTGTGCATCTGTGACTTTGACCCTCACTACAAGTACATGAGACACATCAGGGTCCATTTCATGCTTTAGAAAAATCAGCCACATGTTACTGAGCTGCATGAGGGGAGACGGCAGCCAATAAAGTGTGTGCTCATCCACTCAGACCCCCAGACGAGTCCCCAAGGAAGGACTCACATCTCCAGACATATCATCTTTTATTCATTGCCGTGCCAACTAATGAGCCCATCTCTGGGATCAGACTGAAGGCTCGTCTGTCTGCGTTTGTTTCTCCATCATCGAAAAAGTAAAAATAAAACACCATTTCCCTGCTCTGAGTAAATTTAGGTTTGTTTGTCTCTAATATTTCACATTGAAACAGAACGGCTCCGCAGAGGAACGTAGTTTGGAGCATCCGATTTGCTGCTGATTTGTTTATGATGTTTGCAGGAGGATCACAGGGATCAATACAAACAGTGTTTATTGGGCCGGCCTGCCACTACTGCTCAGGAGGCTGAGATGGAATAAAAACATTATTCTCCATCTCTGCCGTTTTTCCTGCTCCTCTCAGGTTGGACCGGATGGAAGCGAGGTTGTTCAACATTTTATTAAGCGTTCTGTTTTCACAGTCTAATCTGTTCAGTATCTTGTTCTGCCACCTGTCTCTCTCTGAAATATTTAATGAGATTGCTTCCCAGCTCCTTACGTGTCCGTAAGGAGCCTTTTCCGAATGCTCGTGCTACAGACGGGGAGGAGACACGATTTCTTCTGGGTGTTTGACTCTTGAATGTTGACAGTGCTGTGTCTCCTGAGCTGCTCCACTCAGGATTGCTTGCGATGCTGCATCACGCCATGCTTTTAATTATGGGAGAGCCTGCTGTGCAAGCACTGAGGGTTCATTACAGACGTGATGGATTATAACGAGGCAGATTTTCATCTTCCTGAGCCTCCTAATCCAGAGAAATTGGTCAGATGGACGTTTTGTGCTGACTCGGGAGAAAAAGAAATTGCCTCTGTCTGAGGCTCTGGCCTTAATGAGCGACTTCCGACACGGGAAATCATAGGAAGGAATGAATTTGTTGTTCACATGCGACATATCACAGCACGGCCGTCGTACGTCAGCGGCTGACTTCCTATCAGTGACCCCACTCCGCTGCGGGGGAAGTCAGATTATTGTGAGAGAACATGAGCCGCTGTGGAGAATTAGATCAGCTGCCGTCCCGCTGGTGGTGATGACTCATCAAAGTGATGTCATAAAACCGTCAGCTCCCTCTGAGCCAATCAGAGCCCGTCTGGCCTCTGACTCATCAATTAGAGCGGCAGACTGAGAAGCTGTGCGATAAGGGGCGGGGCCAAGGGCAGACCAAGGACGATGGTAACTCCATTTTCCTGGCAGTTATTGAAAGCCTGTCTGGCTGCTGGGAGAATTCGTTGATGAATTAATTGTGGGGATCGTCCGGCGCTGTGTCCATCAACCCTGCACACACACACACAAAGACAATCCCCATCCTGACGTTTGCACAAGGCTTCTGCCTCTGAACACGAGTTTACTCAGCAAATCCTCCTCAGCTAATTCATCATCCTGCTCTGAGAAAACAGCACGAAGACAAGAGAAGACACTGGCTGTGCAAACTCAGACACTATTGACACCCTGTGTGCGCATGTTTGTGTAGAAATTAAAATCGGCGAGAGCTCCGGGCTCACAGGTCAAAGGTCGTCGTCAAAGTGATTCATCGTTTATTGGCAGATGCGAGCCATCAATCAGATTGACAGGCGCTCGCTGGCTCCCCTGCTCAGACCGAGAGCGGAGACTGAATGGGCTGAGTAACTGATACCGCTTCATGACCACTGATGCGATTACTTCCACCAAGGGCACAGTGGAGAGGATCAGTATTAGCTTATTACATTCTCCCATGATGCCCCTCTATTCTAATCCAAAATACGGCTGGAGCATGTTCAGCAGATACCTGCGAATGCGTCTGTGGCGCAAAACGTAACGTGGAAAAGACGATGATAGAGGCTGAGTGAAAAAGTTGGAGTTAAGCTGCGGCTCCGTCATGTCGAGGGAGAGCTCAGAACTCACTGGAGAGAATACATATCCCATCTGGACTGGGAACGCTTTAGGATCCCCCAGGAGGAGCTGGAAATTGCGGAAATCTGGAACACCCTTCAAATCTTGCCTAAGCGGAGGAGAATGCACGGATGGAAACATGATGTATAAATAATATATATTCGTATATGTAGCGTGAAATAGATCCTAGCTATAGCCTTCACGATCATTCTCATCTTTGCTGACTCTGGGGTTGTGTGTGTGTGTGTGTGTGTGTGCAGCCATCCGTGTGTGTGCCAGACGTCATAGATCACTGGCTTTCTCTCCACAGACAACAGAGAGCATCAGGATGGAGGGGAAGAGGATGAAGGCAGCGAGGGGAGTGATGGAGGTGATAGGTAATTCTCCCTAATACCCTGGATGAGAAAAAGCCAGACCCTTACGGGGGATGAGTTTCTTGCCCGGATGACTGGCTCTGAGGTTATGTGGCGGGAGACGCGGCGCTTTATCAATCCTCGTTTATGGCAAATTTGATTTCTTATCAACTGACGGCATCTGATGCTGCAGGATTGCTGTAAGAATAGATTAGCATACTTTCTGTATTGAGGTCAACATATAAGCCACTGAGTGCGGGTACCAGCCATAGAAATGTGATATATATCATAATATGTTATTATTTAGGGACATTAATAAAGGATTTAATTGATTTTTAATGCGGTTTAGTTTGTGTTAAATAGCTGAGGTGCTGCTTTCCTACACAGGGATGGCATACAGACCGATTTGGAGGACTCCAGCGACCCCGAGGAGAGGGTGTCCCGGCTGCTGCGGCTCTTGGAGCTGAGGTGCGGCGAAGACGACGGCGAGTCATCGATGTACGGCAGGATGTCGTGGTGCCTCCGCTGCTCCTCGGCGCGGTCTGCATCATAACCGTATGAGGGAGGGGTCCCGGTGAAGTGACCGTCTGTGATCGGAGAGAAACAAACCGTGAGTCTCGACTAGCAAGTCGTGTTAGGTTCGGCCTAATGTAACCTGACATCGCCGTGCACGCCGGGCAGGAACATTGTGAGCCTGCGTGCACAGAAAGTTCGTCACAGAATTAATTTAGCTAATTACTGCAGCTCTGGAAACTGGGGCACACCAAATGAGTTTCCCCCCTGCATCTTTGTTCATGCATTCAAAAGAGAAAAAGCCCTCACTACGCTCAACACGAGAGGAAGCACTTGAAAAGGCCGACAACAAACTGGGTCAAGGTTCGAATAATTTGAGCACCGAGTGCGGCACCTCCAGGGAAATTTTCGGCGAGCACCCTCCGACCTGCTTCTGTGACGGGGACGCTCTCTGTGGGAAAACAGCATCTCTGCCGTCGCAAAGTGAAAACCAGGGCTGCTCATCGAAAGGTGGGAGAAAGCAATTTTGATAAAAACATGGACCCGTGGCTTCCAGTAAACACGCCGAGAGCGTGCAGTCAGCGTTTCCTGGAACCTGGTGCGCAGCAGCTGAGGGGAACACATCAAACATCTCCTCATGTCACAGAAGAACTTTCTGCTCATCTCCTCCCACACCAACATTCAACAGAGCCGGGCCTCCTCACTGCTGACTCAGACTCATAACATGCCAGGAGGAACACAAACACACACACACACACCCTCCAGAGCGTTGTCCAGCTCATGCCAGTTTATTTGCTGATATCTATCTTAACCTCTTGTGCCTCTATTGCATCTATAACCCTTACTTCATTCATGTACAGTTCACACCCTCACATACACACATGCTCCTAGAGTCAGAGGTCAGCGGGTGGGGAGGGGGGACAAAAGAGACAGACAAAGATAGAGGGAGAGAACAATGCCAGTGTGTCCGCGTCCCGTCTGACCTTCAGCCCACCCACTGGTTGCTCCGTGTACTCGCTGCTGCCCGTAGGTGGGTACCGCCCACTGCGCCTTCTCTGACTGTTGGCAAACTGCCTGTGCAAAGACCAACATGGGCTCTCTTCATGTGTGTGTGTAAACAATCTCCTTCCTCAGTGCCAAAGCTCGCAGCCATCCAAACTGAGCAGAGTACTACACATTCTCCGTTCATTTTTGATGGGACGCTGCTGTCATTCTGCACATGTATATTTTGTATTTCAAGAATCTTATGTGGACAACAACACTTTCATTTCTCTTCCTTCATTGGATCCTTTTACTTCTTGCAAAGTAGTAAATACATTTCTTAGTATTACATCAAGAATTTATGGATTTCTCACTCAACACTTAGCTGTAATAGGGTGTGTTTTTCTAAATATTAGCCAGACAGTACGATATATATAACACAGGGAATCGATATGAAAAACAACTCAGAAGTGAGTCTGTGCCATCCAGGCATGTTTTTCTTTTTATTTCTATTCCTGGTCCGACCCCTCCCCGTGAGGGAATGCAACATCTCGAGCTGATGTTTAAAAACTCCTCCAAAGATCCATTCAAGAATTAATGGCCGTACCACCCTGCTTTGGAAATATGCCATCACTACAAACACACTGGAGAAGTGTGTGTGTGTGTTTGTGTGTAAAATGCCTTTAAAGGCCACACACAGCCTTTAGGCCAAAAATATTGAACATCCAAATGGCAATCTTTACTGTGTAGCTGTCTCTTGGTTGAGGGGGGTCAAAGTGTTAGGCCAAAAAAACCACAGTCATGAATAATAATGACAAACTACAGATAAACTGAGGCTACATTAAATGCCAAGTGAATCACCACAGCTCCGACTCTGACTAAACCGACCGTCTTCTGGGGAGCTGATGTCTCCACGGAACAAAAACACACAAAAGCCAGAAGCTAAAAGAAGCTTCGGTGTGTCTGCTTTTTACAAATAAAACAAGAGAGACAAGCAAATGAACAAATTAACAACAATTAAAAACACTAATATACAAAAGCTGGTGAGACCTGCAAGCAGACTAATCCAGAGTTTATCTCTGACCCATCAGGCCAATAAAGAGCATGAGAGTGTGCATGACCTGCAGTTTCCAGTGGGGGAGGGACCGAGCTTCCCAGGTTAAGTTAATGGGTCACTATAGCCTGTGGTCGTCAAACACTAAGCTCCAGTCTGTCCACATATGACCTCATCTCGGCCCAGACGTCGCTTCTAACGTCGCCTTTCTCCCTCCGTCTGTCTCTCACATTCTTTCTTTGAACGCCCCTGCTTGTTAATTTGAGGCCTCATCCTCATGCAGCTCACACATCAGCATCTTCCCCTTAATCATGAACACACACACACACACACAGCTGTGAATTGTTTACAGGGAAACATCGCCTGGGAGGAGAACAGGTTGATTTTTCCTGCTGCAGGTGGAAAACCACAATCACACCAGGAAAAGCTGGTGCTCTGCTGCCAAGGCAACACACAGGTCTTTTCAAAACAACAGCACAGGCTGGGGTAGAGAACAGCTGGTGTGTCATGTGATGCCTGTCTGATGATGGGATGTCCCACATGACAGAATACACCGTGTTCCAGGGTTCAAATATTGAAATAGTTTCAGCAACGTCCGCTTAATGTCAAGTACAGGTAGATGCAGCCCATGTGAGGGATGATGACAGGAATTTAAAGTATGTCATATGAAAGTCTTAAATCCGCCCACAAAGACACAAACAGTGGTTCAGACTTTGATTCCTAATTTCAGGTGAAAACACCCTCAAACTTTGACACATCAGTTTTCTGTACCAGCTGGGACACACTCAACACACAGAGCTCAGTGGAAAAACACACAAAGGAAACAACTGTTTCCTAAAGCGCTGCATTGCTGCGTGTGGCGTTGAAGGAAAGGTGGGGTTAAAAAAATCTAAACTACACGGGGAGGAGGGGGGTAATCACATTTAAGTCTGGAATTATTTTGAAGAATGTCGACAACAATAAAAGCATTAAATTACAATGGAGAGAGAGATGGCAGAGACAATGCGTCAGAATGAGAGCTGTGAAATTAAAGAGAGAGAGAGAGAGAGAGAGACTCTCTAAGGAGGTAAGATATCCTCGATAGTGAGCTCGCTGCCGCTCCATCCCCCATTACGCTCTCCAGTCAGCACGGCCACCATAAATCTGCCCCGGCTGCCGACGCCTTTATTGGACTCAGGGTGGAGGCCTGTCATCCTAACACTGCCAATATAACCCAAGCTCTAGCTTTCTCTCCCTCCCTCACACACACACACAAATTACAAATGCATTCACGTGCATTTACCTTAAAGCCCCGCCCAGCCCCAGAGGACGCTAACGTTAGGCTGCCACAGAGCCCTCTTTCTTCATCCAGCCATTGGTCGAGAGTGGAGAAGGTAATCAGAGATCGAAATGGTGCCTTTTAATGGCGTCCTCCGGCTCCCTCTCCATAAATCTAACTCACCCACAGTGTGTTAGCGGGGCACAGCGGATTTGAGAGGGCGAATCGTACTGAAGAGGCCAAATCTGGATGGTGCAGATAAAGAAGCTGGAGCCCTCTTGCTTGAATAATGCTGCAATATTTTATTTCAGGCCTCCAAATACATGGTGTCATATTCACATGCAGTGTGCTACTGTATGTGTAAACCAGGATGGAGAGGAGAAACTGGGGTGAGAGTCGCTGCAAGGGGGAAGAAAAGAAAGAGAGAGCAGCTCTTCCCATGAGTTCCCCCATCCCCTAAATATCCAATCTAGAGACAATTCAGCACCAGGGACAAGGGGCAGGGGTGGGGGTGGGGGGTGCAGGCAAGTGAAAGTGGAAAAAGCTCTGGAAATGAAAGTGATGGCTCAGCCACGGCACCGCTGGGGGGGGTGGGGGTGCGACAGACAAGCCGTCAAATGAACTTCTACGCCGCCTCTCCTCCCATAATCCTCCGGCGACCGTGCAGGCACTTGACAGCAGTTAATTTGATAAATGTCGCTATCTTGTCATTAGAGGGGCGGAGGCAGCGCCACACAGAGCACGGGTGGTGCTATTCTTAAATTTCTCCGTATCTGCAATTTAAAATCTGGAAGGGGCGTCTGCTTCTGTCGCCCTCTCAGACGCCACAACAGCCGAGACAGTTCCGGCAGATGAATGCTAAATGCTTTTCATGCGATTAAGATTAATCCTGAACGTATTCTTCACACAGCGGCTGAAAATGAAGGCTTGGACTACGTGTGTGTCTCCTGATGGCGGTTACCTCCACAAGCGGTTTTCACCTGCGTTTCTTTGACACTTCTCAGGATTCTGCACAAACTTCTGAATCAATTTCCTTGAAATTTCACGGAGGGTTGGGACATGGCCCAAGGCAGAACCTAATTAATATTGGAATGGAAAAATAATTAATCAAAAACAGCTTTTATCATGGTGAGTTAAGCTTTGCAGAGGTAGACAATATCTTTTATGAATATATTTTTTTATTTCAGAGGCAAATGGACCACACACACACACACACACACACCATCGTGCACGATGACTGTGACTTCCATCATCTCCCTTCTCCAGTGCACTCCATTAATCACAAATTCTTCTCTGCTGATCAAATCCAGCAATCACAGCGGCCTGACGTCCATCTGCCCGTAAATTCCCTGCTCCCGCTTCCTGGCATTATTAACATACCGGAGCTGAAAAATCATAATAAACCAATTTGTTTCCTGGAGGTAATGTCTTTGCCTCAGCGTTGAAAATCTCAGTGGATTTGACCCTCGCTCCCGCTGCAGCAGCAGCAGCAGCAGCAGGTTTGGGATGAACACCATGTTAGAGATACTGTTGCTTTAAAAAATAAAAAAAAAATAAAAAAAACAGCGCCCCCTGCAGTGATGTAATCGTCTCTTTGTTTGGGGACGGAGGGATGAGAGAAAGAGAGAAGGGACACAGGAAGGAGTGCAGCCTGGAAGCAGAGGAGGAGAGAACAGAGGGACAGGGAGACGTGTGTACCTGCAGAGCCGCTGTGTTTACCGCGCGGCTCCACAAGGCTAACACTCGCGATATGAGCCATTGTCTTGGGTCCGCGGTTAGGGTGAATTTTCCTAAACTGCCCACGGGAACAGATGCGAACTGTTTGTCTACAGAGCTCCATGTCAGAAATATCTGTCAACGGAATAATAAACAACATGCGATGTGACGGCCAGGCCGCCTGCTGCGAGGAGTTAATGTGAGCATCGTGGCGCTACAATACACAGCATGGAGATTTTCTCACAATACTATTTGGCTTCATGTTGTAATCATATGATTGATGAGGGATCTGTAAGGTTTTTTTTGTCAAATAAAGGAAATAAACACAGAGACGTTCAGTTTACAACTGTCCAAAAGAAAAGCAACATATCCTGAGAAGCTGGGACCAACGCCGTCAACTGGCTGATCAGCTGTTTAACCACTGTTTCTCACTGACTTCTTTGTTGCCTGACTCTTATTCTGACAAGTTTCCAGGAGTGTTCTTCTGCCAGCGGATTAGGCATCACTGTCACATGCATCAGGTTGAAAACGTGGGGAAGCGTTCCGGCGGGGAGACAAGGAAAACAAGGGAAGACAGATGATCTGCTAAAAAGGAAAAACAGATGAAAAGAGATGGAGAGAAAGAGGAGAGCTGACGGACAGGTAGCGGATGTAAGCGGAGAGAACTGATCCGCACGCAGACTATAACATAATTAAAGCAGAAATGAAGACGCGGAGATGATTCCACAACCGATCACACGGGGCGGTCACAAAGTCTGTCAGACAGGATGACGAGCGGCCATGCGCTGTGTGTTTTGTCAGCTCCCCTCGGGGCTGTGTGTGTTTTACATCCTCACGCTGCGCCTTCCGTATTCTCTCTGCTTCTTTTGATCAGGAGTGTGTGTTGAGTAAGTGGACACACACTCTACACACGCGCAACACGCCGCTGTGCCCTCATCCTGCCAGACAAAAACCTTTGATTCCATAAGCGCCTGTCGTGTCTCCTCCGTCAACTGCTAAAGTCATTAGGAAGGAGACTCATTACTCCGACCCCCGAAGCATTATGGGGGGAAATAAGCGTTCAAATTGCTGCAGAATCACACGGAGACTCTGATTAATAATACAGCATGCTAAATCACCAGCTCCACTCTGGAACATGGCCAGCGCTCATTAGACGGTGGTTTCTACAGGCGAAGATGGAAATCCACGATGAAAAATACAAGACGCTGCTAAAAGTCAGACGGTGGGAATTTCAACGTGTAGGAGGGATTGTGTTGCTCTCAAATTGAGCGGGGAAGCTCCCTTTCCTTCTCCCTCTTATCTTCTAAACACTATCTCTCCTCAGCATCTCGTCCCCTCTGCCGCCCTCTCAAAGTCGGCCGTTACAGGAGTCGGTCAGCGATCTCGCCACGGCGGTAAATCTTGAGAGCGGAACCCGCAGCCCTCTGACATTCTCTTTAATGTGTCTCGAGCACCGCAACCGTCGGGTGTGTTTCTGTGCAGCCTCATTAATTCATCCACACCAACGCGGCCTGGCATATAAATCTCCACGGCTATATCTGCACAACGCTCAGAGGCCCCATCACCGGTAATGTGTGGGTTTTAAATGATCTGACGTGCTCAATATAAATAGAATGAATGTAACCGACAGAAAAGCATTCATCATTTATCTGTGAATCACTTCAGGTTAAAGTCGGGAGTAATGCACGTGTTGACTCCTTTGAACCAGCGGGTCCACGCCTGACTGGTGGAGCTTGAATAATCTCATAAAGTCGTATTATGCACAGAGGAGGTTTTGTTTTCTTTGCAATTTGTTTGTCTGATCGTGTGCAGATGTGGGGCGTGACCCGAGGAAGAGCCCATTATGTTTTGGAGAGCATCCAGAGTTAGGATTATTTTTAACCGCTTAATTTAACATGGAACCCTCCAGTGGTTCCACAGATACCAGTCTGACCTAAAAGAGACGGACGCATCATCGGACCAGCTTTTCAATCATCGTTACATCACAAACACACTGAACGGTGCAATCAGACTGTTACATGATCACAGGTGGGAAGTGTTTCCATGCGTCTGTTACTGGAGGCGGTCCACACCGCAGGCGGAGCAGAGGTCAGGGGTCAGAGGTTAACACTTTGGAGGAGTGAGCTGGAGGAGGCAAAGGTCATGGGGTGTTACTGTGTGTGTGTGTGTGTGTGTGTATCTGCCTGGAGCAGAGGAGCCGAAATCCAATTACTAAACAGTGTTACTGCTTCAGTCAATAAAACCAGCGGCTAAAGAAATGCACACAGGCTCTTATCAGATATCGACAACACATCCTTCTCCTTATATTATCAGCTTTTAAAATCACGGCCGGGCTTAAAACATTTGTGCAAGTCATTAAATCAAAACAGTTCTGTGAGAGCGATGGAACGTGGGCGCAGAGCTGCTGTGGAGGATTATGATGCACTGACATGACGTGGACAGGGAGCTTCTCCCGGCCGGGGATTATTTGTTTTCCACGAGTGCCTCCAGACGGCCAAACTAAAAGCCAGTTACTTTCCAAGATGGCAGCTTCTTTACAAACAGTGCTCACTCAATTTCTAAATGTCATCTCAATATTGATTCCACCCTGTAGCCTGGACGTGTGACATCAGGAGAAGCGTTTTGTTGTTCAGGACTGAAACTGAATCATTTGTTATTTTCCTCCTCTGTTGTTTGACGGAAGGTTTGACCCCAGGAACGGATGTGAGATTTGAAAGACATGAATGACTGAACTCTGATGAATGACAGAAATAAAAGGTGAATGATGCGTCTGACTGACAGACACATGTTCAGCAGGGGCTCTTACCAGCATTGACAAGTCTTTTTTGGTCAAAACTGATTTTTGTGGAGTTGCCTTACACCTGCCAATACACCAGTGAACAATACCAACGTCTCAGGATGAAGATGAGGAGCCGCACATGAAGAAGATGACATCCGCGAGGCCTACACTGAAATGTCAAGTTCCAGGGGTAAAGAGGGTAAGAGACTGTGGTGGAATTTATGTCATGTCCTGCCTCCTGCTGCTCAGACCCCCCCACCCCCTCCCCCCTCCCCTGAAAGTTCCTGTTGTTGTGAACTCGTCTGACTGAGACGATCTCCTGCTGCATTCTTCATATGTGAAAATCAAACGCTGTACATTCTCCAGCTTAAGAAACTACCAACTGACGACCACATAATCAAAATAATTTGTTCGTTCCGCAGGGGAAGCGATTCTACACATGCACTGTTGGTTTTGTGCAACGCTTTCTATAACGTGGAACGGTTTGACTCATGCAGTTATGGGATCATGGTATGTGCCGTTTAGGCGGCGAGAGTCCCGCATAATGGAAACACAGTCTGGCAGCTAGCATCAGCCAGCTGGCGGCCGAGCTGCAGCCGTTACATCAACAGAAAGGAGTGGTTTTCTAAAAGCAGCACCAGGGTGAGGCACCTGCGAAGTGCCGCCGCGTTCTCTCCGGCGCGGGACTGTGCGCTTCCAAATGCTCAGCTAAGGCAGAGCGGGGTAAAGAGAGATGTTCTTCAGTCGTTTCATATGCTCCATCCAGCCGGCTGACATTCACTGAATGTGTGCTGAGGGCTCTGAGGTACATTACATCACCTCTGCTGCAATCCCCAGATTCCTGTAACACAGGTTACACTGTGCTGCTGCTGCTGAGGCCGGCTCTGAGAAACCAGAGCGTCTGTCAGACCTCTGAGCCAAACCGTTGACTCGCCATGAAAAATGCATTTCATTCACTCATTATTATGAGTGGTGTGGCGGCGGGACGCCTTTAGTCATTGGTCGGGAAAGAACCTATTAAATGTTGGAGCGGGCAGACCCAGGGTTTTTTTCTATTTCCCACTTTCTTTAACAACAAGATATTGATGTTGATCTGATTTTTATGGCGAGTGATGAGTGTGCACACTTTGGTACAGATCCAAATCTGAAACTTAAAACACATGAGATGGAGGGTCAGAGAATGTTTTGCCACTAACCCTGGAATGTCATCAGCTCATAATATTCATGGTTGATGTATGAAATCTGAAAACCGACTGAAAAAGGCCACGCTCAGTTTACCTCCGCTCCGTCCCCTCTTCCCACATCTCGCGGCGCAGACATCAGCACGCCCTGTAGCCGCGCTTATCGCCCACAAACAGCAGAGCAGCACAAAGGGCCAGAACCCGCCTAATCTCTGGTCAAACACAAGCCGCAGCATCATCGCTGCTCAGGGCAATAAACTGCTGCTTTATGCCGCAGCCGTTCAAGGGACACGCGTTAGGACTCAGCTAAACGGACCGTAGAGATTTGCCAAAGCCCGTCTCCAGGGGAACTGTTGCCTGGGTTACCACAGCCAACAGGAAGAGCATTTCACTTCTGATTAGGTAACCTGTCACATACAGAAGAGGCTTTTATTCATGCTACTTTAGAAACACAAGCAGGAGGAATTAACGGGACTAACTAATGAGTGGTTGTGCTATGGATCAGATTTAGACTGATGTTTGGATTTTGTGCATCATACCCGGTTAGAAACTCCCATGCGGATCTGACCTGCCTCCTCCTGTGTTTATTGATATCCATGTGATCAGCTCTTGACCCGTGAATGTTAATGTTAGCATGCTTCATTCAAAAACGGAGCGAAAGACGACAGAAAAATGCCAAGCTACATTCCACCATAAGGCAAACTAAAAATCCTGGTAATGCATATCTCACCTGATCTGGTTGCCATGGAATTTCTGTGGCCTGTATCTGCTCTTCTCTAATCTTCTCCTCCTCCTCCTGCCTCTTTACACTGGCACTGGGCCAGTCTGACTGTCTGCCAGTTTCAAGCGTCCCAGCATCAATTACCTGAACCCGCCACTCACATATTCCCATAATGACTCTAAAACCTACATACATACTCACATTCTATACACCTCGCCCCCCTTTCCAAACCCTCGGCTTCTCTCTCTCCGTGTGTCACAAAATGAGGACACTGAATAATTAGGCAGATTAGAGAAAGAAAAGAGAAAAAAAAGAATCGGGGGCTTCACAGACAGACAGTCATTTCAATTATCTCTATTCCTCTGGCTGTCTGGCTGCTGCCGTCTCTTGAAGGTTATGGGCTCGGCTCACCACAGCCTCCTCTGAGACTTAGTCATGTGGAGATGGATTGTTATTGGATCCCATGTTTGAGCTCCTCACTGTCCTGAAGGGCGACTGGATCTCTGTCCAGGCTGTCCTGCAGGGTCGTCAACCAGGCAAAACAATTTGGACAATTTAGACTGAACAGTCAACACCCTGCAGCTGTAAGCCTCCAACAACCACGCCGGCTTCAATGCACTCACCCTTTTTCTTTCCCCGTAATCACTGTGACCTTTAACCTTTGACAACAGAAAGTGAATCAATTCAACCCTGAGCCAAAGAGACATCTGGTCATAATGTGAAAAAATCCCCTAATTGCAGACCTGAGGTATCGTGTCCTGAAACTGGTTTAACTCTAATGAGTTCGTCCGTGAGTCCAAGTGAACATTTACATCAAATTGGACAAGACTCCCTCAGGAGTTCTTGAGATATCGCGTTCACAACGCAGGAGTAGGCGGCCAGGCCTAGCTCGCGGTACCTGTAGTCTTTCCACAGATGCAACATGATACGATAAACAGGGATGTTTGAATCATGCAACCTCTCCCCGCCCCTCGCTTCCACTCCTAAATCCTCCCAGGTATTTATTGCATGCGTTCAGCCAGGGCCTGGTCGCCTTGGCAACAGGACCTCGACTGCCAGAGACATACACAGGAAACTCAGGGTGGACCTGTGAGGGTGTGTGTGTGTGTGTGTGCCCTTTATCTGCTTCCCTCTGGAAACACGTGCAGGCTAACTACCCTCTGCAGCTCTGCCACAACCACAGGACACATAATAACAACCCAATGTCACACTGATACTAAACATAATGACCCTACTTTTCTCAACCTTACTTAAAAAAATCTCACCTGTTTTTCTCTCTTTACTGTGCATCCACTCGATATCAGGCGAAACAAGAGCGCTGGAGATAAAAATGGTTAAGTGCTAATTGGCTAATTTATTACATTGCTCTCACAGTAATAAGCTTAATGAGCTGCAGCAAGTCCTTCCTGGACTTCTTGTCTGGCGTTTCACCTCAGGCGGCACACAGGCCACCCTCTCTCTCTCTATCTGATTATCTCACTGCTGGAGGTTGTTTAGGTCGTATGAGAGACAAGGACCGGAAAATAGCGCTCAGAGGGAAATATATGTTCATATTTATTTACAAATCATATCCTCCCAAAAAAAGACTGAAAAAAGGTGTTTTGGATAATAAATGTGGTGGTCTGAAGAAGATGCAGTATTTGCCCGTAAAGATTTTCCCATTCAAGCTGACAGTGAGGAATCACAGTTTCACCACATACGGAATAAGTCTTTTTGAGGGGTTTGTTTGGAAGTTTCTTCTGATACCTGAACAGCTTTATGCCAGACAGTCTGAGCCTAGTATAAATAAAACTGCACAGAAATCACTGCCTATCTGTCTGGTGCTAAATTGTCGAGACAGAAGAAGTACCAAGCAACGATAAAACGTAGGTTTGACAGAAAGTTAGTGAGAGAAAAACAGGGAGGAGACAGATTAGACGAGATAGCGGCTTCTCACAAGCATTAACTACTAAGAGGGAGACAGTGAGGGAGGCGTGTGAATTAGAGTCTTTCTTCTCTGGCGCCTCCAGGGAGGAATGATATATTCAATTTGGGTTAAAAGAATGTGTTTGGAAAGGAAACACTCCGACGGGCCCGGCTGTGCAGGCGAGACACAGATTGGAGTATTAATGCCTTTTCTGTGTTTCTCAGCTGGATGGATGAGATTCAGGAGGAGACCTTTTACGGAGCCGGATCAAAGCTCCGACAAAACTACAGAGGCGGCCTCACAGGCAGCTGACTGTCAGTCAAAACTGTCACAACAAAATTTTAAAAAATCTTACTCTGGAGGAGCGGAGTAGAATCTCCATCCTCACCCCCCTGGTTCTTTCACCCTCCCCTGCTCTTATATCTTTCCACCAATTTCATTACTCTCCCCTGCCTCTGCTCTCCTTTCATTTCTCTGGGGGGGACGACAGATATCGAGGTGCCAGTTACAGCGGCCCAGCGCGGGTAACGCTAGCCTGCTTATGTAACAGGTGACACGCAGGGATGAGAGATGGCGGACAGGTTGTCGAGCCGTGTGTGTGCACGCCCACAGACCACTCTTCACGGTAGCTGCACAGGTCAGGAATATGAATAATGAAAATCTGAGTTTGGTTTGAACCTCTCTTGAAGCCTGTGTGTGTGTGAAGTGACTGGGAGGGCAGGGCAGGTGGGGGTGGGACAGCTGCTGGTGGTAATGGTGCATAGCAGCACTGCAGTTTCTTGCCCACAACCAGACAGATGTGCAAAGAGCCCTGGTTCCACCTGCTTATTACATACCAAGGACACGGCAAGGGAAGGACACACACACACAGAGACACAAGCATGACTTCATACGTGCCACAAGGACACATGATGGCGATCTATCAAATCTGAGGTGTGCGTGTGTTTACCACATATACACACATACACAGGCCAGATGTTTTATTAGCCTGATGCCAACTTCCTCATCGACACACAGACACATAAAACTCCACATGACCGAAAAAGGAAGACAGACAGAGACGTGCAGAGGGAGAACAAAGGAGACGTATTGTCATCATCCATGTGAGGCGTCTGATGATGAATCAAGTCTGCCCACTACTGTGTGTGTGTGTGTGTGTGTGTGTACTGTGTGTAACATGTGACGTGTATGTGGTCTCGAAACAAAAAAATAAAAATGCTGCTTCTTTACAACAGAATCATCGTGCAACACTTCCTGCATCACCACAAATAACGATGTGGTGTCAAATTTAACAGTCACAAAGGCGGGGCCGCTGCCGGGTGTACCTACAAATGTATCTGGTACTCGAGCTCAGCGCGTGTGCAGATTATTTGTCACTCAAATAAACACACCGATTTATTTTGGACTGAACTGGGCCGAGCTCTCGCTCATGACGTGAAGCAGAAACGCCGTGGAGATGGTCTGGCAGATCTTATCACATTCCAGAGCAGTGGCTGCGGTGTGGAATAACACCTCGGCCGCACGCTCATCGTGTGCAGTTCCATCACTAAATTCAATCAGAACCCCTCAAACTTCTCCCCACCTCGACTGTCTCGAAGTTTAGTTCACTGACAGCCGTGCATGTCTGCTGTGATTCAGAGTTGATGATGATGATGAGGGAAAAGTCATTATGCAACCCAAGCACGGCCTCGCATCATTATGATGAGCTCAGCCAGATGTTAATTAGAGAGGAGCTGGACTCAGGCTCGGTCTCATGTCGTGTTCAGCAGCAGTGGAGCGAGAGGACACCGAAGGGAAAAATCACTCGTTTATACCCAGGGAACGGCTGGATGCATGGGTGGTGATACAGTGGGATTCCAGTCTGATTCTGAATATTATAGAATATTCATCCTTTATTTATTTTGTCTGATGCAGAATTCACATGATCACATTTACTGGTGTTACAACTGCAGACCCTGCTCCTTTCTGTTCGGACTTTTTCTCAACTTTGACATTTTGTCCCTCCTGCCCCGACCCGGGACTCACAGCTCAATCAAGTGATGGATGAACTCTGTCGAACAAGAGTCTGAAAACAAAACCCTGTGCGCTCTGAATTTATAAAGACAGGGAAGATCACTTGCAGCCATGTTGTTTGTCAAATCAGTTATTGGACTAGTGTCTAAAAGCCGGGCTGTAGAAAGTCTAAATAAATTAGGAGTTGAATTGAAATGGAGCTGCAACCTCACCAGAAAAAAAACAACAAATTAAAGCACAAGGCTCCCAAAGGTCCTGAGCAACAACTCTGCTGGGCCAAAAATACAACTATTCCCCTGAGGGCGTCATGTGCTGCGCTAATGTGTCCGCCAGAGCGTCTGACTGATGGAGAGAGGAAGGGACAAGAGGCCATGCATGTATTTTTGTACATTTTCCTTGTTTATATGCATGTTGTTGTCTCTTTTTGACATGTGCTGTTAGCATGTAACTGTAATCAAAGCTGTTGTTCTGCCCACAAGGCTCACACAGAAAAGGGTCATTAGATTTAAATATTTATAGTACTCTCCATCAGACGTTAATGGAACGGTCAATGTCTAATCCTGTGGTGGTGTGCTGCTGTTTTTACCCATGTATCTTTGTGCGTTTCCATTGTAACTGTCAAAACAATGAATACAAAACCAATAGGAGTTTGACGTAAAAAATATATCTGAGTCACGAACGGCAGCTTCCATCTGCAGCCGACTGAACCATATTGCGACCCTCTGCTGGAGCGAGCGCGATAAACCCTCCGCAGACAGATCCGTAAGTCACAGCTCATATTGTTTGAGTTAATATTACACACAAACATATTAATGCAGACAGAGGAAGAAACACAACTCCCACCACAGGAAAACACGTCTGAACTGAGGATGTCTGCGCTCGAGGTGGTGAAACGTTCAAGTGTGCAGGATTATTTTCATGTCTCGTGAAGCTCTTGTCAAATTTCTTGTCTTTGTCTGGTTTTGGTTTTTGGATCAACTCTGGAGTCTGGACTTTATTTTCCCTGTTAATAGATAATGTCTAAAAGTTTCCCACAGAATCTATTACGAGACTTTACCTCATTCAAATCAGTGTTAAAACTTGTCTGAATAATGTCGAGTAGACCACAAGAGAGGGCTCGTGGTATTTACTATAAATACAGGATATATTGGGATACGTAATATTTACCTGGATATATTTTAGTCTTGTGGAGTAAAATCATTCATACTTTGAATTAAGTACCTCATGAAGTTTTTGAAACCATTTTAACAACAGTTGTGCATAGAATATTCAACTAAGCGCAAATACGGTAAATATTATGGGGTTCCCTACACTAGCTATTCTGACCAAGATTAAAGTCTGACGAGTCCAAACAAGCTAAATGTTTCCCCACATGAAACACCACTGACGCCACCACAGAAACAAACTGGACAATGGCCAAGGCAGACAACTCCAGGCCGAGGAGCACAAAGGCAGACAGACTGTGTGTCTCTGCTCTCCATGAATGTTTCATGAAGCCAAGCCAAAAAACTAAAAGGGTTTTGTGTCAAGTCTGAAGTTAAGTATTCAACCTGAGAGCAGGTCTGTGACACCCAAAGCCACAAACACAGCCCCCTTTAATTCAACCTTATTCTAGCGCCACAGGAGAGCTGTCCCACTGACAGAGAGCAGGACGAGATAACATGGTGCTACTGTTCAGATATGGCTGCGACACAGAGGCCGGGGCCCCTGAAACTCACACTGACACACACGGAGGCATCCGGCCCACATCGTGCACACATGATGAGTGTGAGCGCAGAAGACGTGTGTGTGTGTGTGTGTGTGTCATTAAACTTGTCAGACAGGCTGTGTAAGGATGCATGCAGGAATACACCCACTCAGATGCGCACGTGGAAATGGTTTAACACAAATTAGTGCCAGAAGTGTAAGGACATGCAGTATTTATACTTGTGGTTTTGGGTGTAACACTTCTGTGTCTTTTGCAGAGAGCACCACCTCCACTGCTCCACCGTTCTGCCCCTTTTTTGCGACAGCTTTCATCCCAGCAGGTGTGCAGGCGTCACTTTTATCATTCTGAATCCATCGATTACATCCGCACAGTGGAATGTGGATCAACACGTCATTGTGACTCACACAGGCAACATGGTGACCGGTAACATGAGGCTGTAGATTCTACAGCCCTTTACTCAAATTTGACTTTAAATAGAGTTCAACTAAAGCATTTAAGACAGATTGGCAGTAAATTACAAACTGCCGGACAACAAGAAAACAAATGGTTAAAATACAGGCAGAAGAATAGAAATAATACTAGAAATAATGATTGTAATAGACATTAAAAGAACAATAAGAACCTGATAGCACAGGTAAATTCAGAAATATGCCTTGAAGATGAAAGAAGACTGATGTCACCCAGCCGTATGTCCTCAGGCCTTGTTTACATAATGTTCAGTTCTGTTGACTCAGGGAAATGTCTCTTATTTGTCCAGGACAGCACATCAGTGCATACAACGTCCCCTCAATGCTAGAACATATTAATGCAATGAATTGCTCTTTAGCAGCGTAGATATCTGAGGATAATGGAGGTGATCATTTGAATCGTGAAAACTTCTACACCTCTAAAACAACTGCAGCAAAATTGGGAAGTTGATGAGTTGATGGGTTCACACACAATTGTCAGAACACTAACACTATCTCACACCCTCCTCAGCTGCACGGGCCAAAGTAAGGAACCTTTTAGCATGGAGCTGTGAGCCGTTGGCAAAGAGCCTGAGGCAACACTGAGTCAACCGGTGGTCAAGGACGGACACAGAGAGAGGGAGAGGCAGAGAGAGAGAGAGAGAGAGAGAAAGCATTATCCATTGAGACGGGAAACAAAGGACGGTGGGGCCTCACCACACTCGAGTGAGGATGAATAATAGCCCCCGAAAAAAAAAATGGGACAAGACCCTCCAGTGACCCACTTTTCACCGCGAGTACACCGGCGATACTGAAACTGCACACCGCAATGATCCATAAGTCACCCGTAAGTGGGAGCGTGTAGGTGTGTGTGAGGGAGAGACAGGAGGAGAAGATGTGTGTGTGTGTGTGTGTGTGGGCAGAGATAGGGGAGGGGCGTGGGAAAGCAGCTTGTGCGTCAGTTCTTCTTCAGCTCTCATCGTATCTCTGGATCTGTGTCAAACCTTCTACAGCTCAACAGTCACTGCGGCATCAGTCGATCGACAGCAGTAACTGATGGACATCCTCCACTATCGGCCAGTATTCTGATCATTGTTTTGATTGATCATAATTGTTTGAGACATAAAATATCCCACCAAGTCCTTCTCAGTCTTTTTCTGCCTCCTCAGCAACACTTTGCATGAATCTGTGCAGCCTGTGGACGGTGTAACGCCCGGAGGGAACGATGCTGCGCAGGAACTTTGAAGGGGGACGCGTCAGAGTGCAACTAACTATTATGAGCAATATGAAAAGAGCCGCCACCGCTCCCCAGCAGATGTGACTAAGACCCAAATTAGTACCTGCATTATCCAGATTGTCTTTAACGGCCATATGGGACGCAGGCCTGTTTCATGTGAATCACCAAAAGGGCACGTGTGTCGCATATGCTCGAGAAGGGCTTTTGCCTCCAGAGCAACATTAACTCTGCTCTCGTTGTGCGTCCCAGCCTGAAAATACGCCACGCTTCTTGTGGCGGTCGCTCTCATGGCTGCGAGCCATTTCTGGTCATTTCTTCATTACTCACCGGACGGGTTTATTTAAAAATCGTCTTTGCCCTGTTTTCCTCCGTGTCAGCTGATGTCCCATGCCTCGAAATGACACTGTCATATGGGAAATAGATTTCTTCTAATTCCAGCAAACACGGATGAAGTCAGGCACAAACACATGCGTTAATATGCGACGCCCCAGCCCTCGGTCACATGTTCCAGCCCAACATCCATGAATACGCCTCGTGCAGACATATGGAGCGACTGTTGTCCAAGTTCCATCACAAATAAACAGCCAAAAATAACCATCCACAATAATGCTCCAACCTGGGCCAGACTCGAGTGTCGTCAGGATGATGTCATGCTAACATGTTGGTATCATCCTGCCCAAAAAAACCCCTCCTGTTGCATTTCACTTTAAAACCATTTGAAAGCTGAGATGAATTGCTTGTGGTTCACTAATTAAACAGAGTGATGACTCCACAGGACACTTGGAAAACAGAATATAAATGGAGATTGACCAAAGCGATGGAAAAGAGTCTGTGTGGTATTTTCTTAGTCTGGGTGTCTCTCTCATAACTGTGGCTCCTCTGGTTATGGGTCGTGCTAACTTTGCCCTCACCGCTGTATTGCAGCGAGCAGCCGAGTCCAAACAAAACAAATCACAGAAAGAAGATTTACAGTGTAGATGTACCACCATTGCTAGGCTGCCTAACACCCTCTCCTTGTGTGGAATGTCTAAAAACTTCCTCCGGCTGCATGATATTTGCAAATGTGGTCGGGATTTATTCCAAAGTCAGAGTTTGTTTCAGTCATATTTGCGTTTAAAAATCTCTTCTTACCAAGGATGCCTTGAATAATTCCTGCTCATCATCTCCACTCGCATTTCTCTCTGCTTCCACGTCTGAGTCAGTTAAAAATAAGTTGAAGCAGTGAGATGGCATTTTTTTTGAGAGATAATGGATTTTTACTGGCACTCTTTCTCCCCGCAGATCTGGCCTTGGAACGAAAATGGCAACAGAAAGTGGCCCAGCGTCAATACTTATCTCTGCACCTGAATAAAACCCTTTGACCTGGATAGGACCACGATTATGTTCACTTTAACCTCTAAAGCTTTTAACATTGGATTGATATGTTCCAGAAGTGACAAGAGCTACTCAAAGTGATTTGTCCTTCAAACCTTCTGTGATACTGCTAACATGTCTCCTCATGCATTAACACACACACACACACACACATCTAAATGAATCAGTTTCTGTGAATTATCCTGGTCAAATGATAGCATGACAACGTCACTCAAAACTAAATATAGAACGTGGAAAGAAGGAAAACATGACGTCAGGGTGTGTGAAGCTGTTTCAGAGAATAAAATGTGCTGTCACATATGTGGGACACAGCAGGAGATTTTCCAGGTCAGAAGCGTTTACATGAACCTGGCAGAACGAGGCAGAACGTGACGTTTAGATTCCGCTGTGGAAATAACAGTACAGTATTTCCTTCACGCCAAAAGCTCTCGCTCTTTGTAGTCCTCCAGTTTAGTGTCCGTCCCCATCAACACTTGATCACTGTGACTTTCTGACCTCCTGGAAAACGTCCAGCGATACCGACTCTGACAACTGTGTTCTCACACACATCCTGATAAATTTTTCAATGTCCGGACTTAAGTGCATGTTTGAAAGCAGCTCTACCAAAAAAAAAAAAAAAAATATATATATATTTATAAATAGATTTAAACCCAAAAGGGAAGAGAGCCAAATGGAAATACAGTTTGCAGATTCACGGCAGAATCAGCCGCGTTTAACTTGACGTTTAACTTGAAATCTTTCTGCTCCGCTGGAGAGAGGAGACATAAGCCAGCTCGTCTGTGATCACCGACTCAGCACATGAAAAATGAAAGGCTACATCTCCAGCTAATTCACTTACATAAGAGCCTCAACTGGGACATGAATTTTAAAAGCACAGTGACAGAGAGAAATATAAAGAATAAAAACAGAGAAGCTTCCAGGTAGGAGGCAGGGAAAGTAAAATGTCTTATCGTCTGTTCCAAGTGACGGTGCTTTTTAAATTGGTCCATTGCAGCCAAATAAAAAAAACAAACAAACAGTACAGTCCATTATAGTGACATAAAACAACCTCGGCTGCAACTATGCAACTATTCAAATGCGCTTTAGGCCAAATTTTTTATATCACGGAGCATTTCTCCGACGCGGCGAGAAGACATCTCCCACAAATCATCTTGCAGCCTTTAACACACACACAGTCACGGGAAGGGGAGATTTAGTAACTGTGATCAGTAGCCAGCAGAGGAGGGATGAAACTCTCACGCAGGATTTCTGGAAACTCGCCACTTTAGTTTCAAACTTGAGCCAAGACGGAGCCAGGCTGATTTGCACTTACTCTCAACACGTCAGAGGCATTGCGGTGGTTACCAGCATGTTTTGTGTGTGTGTGTGTGTGCACATTTTGTCAGTGACACACAAGCCACCATCCCTGCTTTTCTTAAACGAGCCTTTTATCAGCCAGACGGACGAGGCCGACCGACAGAGCACAGGGTGGTGACTGGGGGTCGATGGAAGCATTCCCTTCCTCTGACGTGCACCCTCACACGCTGCATCTTCATTCTAATGTTCAATAATCTCTTGTATAATTTCAACAACTGTATGTCCCTTATTTCATAACCACTGTCCCCGCAGACTCGTGATTTAATAACAAAATTAGCTGATGTTTGCCGATCATTTTATCAGATTTTTAACAAACGCCTGAAACCAAACCGCATAAGCCTTTCAAGGAAATGTCATGGTAATGTTTTAAAGTTCAATGAAATGGAAATACGGCGCCGTTTGTGTGTGGCAGTGCAGTGTCATCGCAGGCGGTCTGAGCGTCAGTCGGCTCAAACCTTGTTTATGTTTCCGAAGAATGTGCTAAAAGTCTAATTTATTCATTTTTCCGCTCATCCCTGTTTGGGTTGGGGGAGTGGAGTGGGGGGTGGAGGCTGAACAGTCATCTACATCTCGCTAAAGCTCCGGAGCCCTTTTTTTTCCGGCAATCCAACCGAATGTGAAGGATTTGATGTAAATCCCTCTGGTAGCGCTGCAGCGTCATCACATCACAGCAGCTGAAGATCCGAACTTCCTTCTCACTGTGACTTATTTGGGTCTCTAGGAAAGACAAGAGGCCATACTGTGTCTGGGACTCTGGAGAGCGCAACCGCGTCCAGCTTTATAATTATCAGTCACAAGGCTCCAGCTTTCACAGAGAGAGAGAGAGACAGGGAGACACCTCTGGGAGTTCAGCAGCTGCATGCAGCTTTGGGACCGTTTCAGGAACACGCACGCACACATTTGCACGCACTTTAAAACTCTCACTTGAGTTCTCACCCAAATACACACACACTTCAATAAAAAAAACACATCTGTTCCCCTTAGTGGATCAACTGAGGCCTTGAAGATGCCTCCGTGCGTCTGCCAGAGGTGACTCTGACTCTGTGAAGCCATCGCTAACCTGGCAGCATGATTGGATTTATTACAGCTAATTAGTGAGTCCACACAGGGTCCACACGTCTGCTTGGTTCTGTGGACGCATCCTCTGTGTATTTAAAGTTATTTCTACAGTTAAACTATCTCATACTAAGCTTCGAGATATTTATTTGATAATGACAGCCTAGGATATTCTATTAAATATTCTTTATTTCATCATTGGCCAACACTAATTCTATTTCTTCCAGGCTTTACTCATTTGGCTTTGTTTCGCTGCGGAGCCGCAACATGGCTGCCTCGCTGCAGCGTCAGGACGCCCCTCAGAGGGACTCAGCCATCTTCGGCTGAAAGATTTATCGAGGTCCTCTGATGAGCGACCTCAGCATGGATCCACTTAAGTAATCAATAGATTTATGAATATCTCTGAATAATGAAATCATCTCACTCTTGTCTGCCGGGGAGCAGACTGCGGGCACCACAGGTCTTCTTAGAAATCCTGCTCTGTTCACACCCTCAAGGAACAACTGGCAACACCACACACACACACACACACACACACACACTTCTACCAACATTAGCAGCAGGGAGTGGCGTCCCTCTGTGGCCTATAACACAAGCAGAATGAGAGAAGCAGCTTTCAAACAGCAAAAACAGCATCTCCTCTGATGTCGGGGCGAATCTATTGTTTACACTCGCTCTGCCTTGGCAGGGAACGCAAGTAAAGAGCAGGATTCTCTCAACAAGATCCCATGACAAGGCCTGTAGCAGCAGGAAGTGTGTGACGGGTAAACAGAGCTGGGTGTGATGTTTTCTGTGGCCTCTGTGTGTGTGTGTGTGTTACGTCGTCTTTGGTGACAAAGGGATTCCATGAGACACCTTGTCCTCTGGCCACCGGCCAATCCTCTGCTGAGAAAGGCGCGTGGACGACAGCGTGTCAATCGTGAGTCGTAGGAGCTGCGGCTGATCTGAGGAGATCTGAACAGGGACCGTGCTGCTCTCTTCAGACGTCAGGTCACACACTGTTGTCTCACCAGAGACATTTAATCAGCATTATTTTGTAAGTTTGCGTCAGGTCCGGTCACTATCTGTGAGGACGGCTCAACAAGATAAAAAAGCCCTTTCCATCATTCCACACATCCAAACAGACAATAAAGACAGAAAATAAAGCCTGAGAGTCAATTACGGCTTTGTCACGCCACTAAAGGTTCAACTGACAAAAGCAGGACAACCGGTCTGTGCAGGGACAAATAAAAAAACGTACATTTATTCAGGCTTACGGGCAATTATATATTTCCTTCTGTTCCCTGTGATAAGTGACTAACCTAAATAACATGTGACAGACTGAGCCATGTGATAGAGCCTATAGCCCCGCCCACTGTACTGTTGTTTACATTGCTGTGAATACTGGTCCTCATATACGGGACTCTCTCTGGGAGCCGGGTAGCTCCACATGAGACTATTTGCAGTTTGAAGTCCAAACAGTCTCTGTGTGTAACTGTGAAAATAATGTAGGATAGCCCTGATCCTCAACACTGTCAGAGAATTTAATTCCAGCACTCGAGATACAAATATAAATACAGCAGAGTGTTGCCGGGCTGTGAAAGTCACGATGAGTCAGAGCTCGGTTTGACATATTTGTAATTATGAAAGTTGCAGCAGGACACTCTTTCTTGGTCCTCCTTCGTGTTTTGAG
Organism: Pseudorhombus dupliciocellatus; assembly: GCA_016785235.1. NCBI lineage: Eukaryota > Metazoa > Chordata > Actinopteri > Pleuronectiformes > Paralichthyidae > Pseudorhombus > Pseudorhombus dupliciocellatus. The sequence goes on along the minus strand of JAFBJW010000151.1, from coordinate 530,835 downwards.
TCATCGCTCACATGCTGTAGATTTTCTTGCTCTTCAGATGTTAATGCTTATGTCACCATGTGGAGGAACAGGATCCTGTGCTTGCATGGTAAACATCCCATTTCATAACACGTTCACATAAGGAGCTGACTGTGGAAGAACAGAGTGAGGACTCTCAAGGAAGGGCGCCGACTTTGATGCATCAGAATGCTTTTGTTGAATCAAGCTTTAATTCATTATTCAGAATGTCTGAATTTAAAATCTGTAAAGAGCTGCATAGATAAGGAAATACTCACGACAGGATTTACCGAGCGTAAAAGCCAGACTGCTGTTGGGGAAATTCTTGGTTTTTGCGTGATAATGTGCACAAAAAGAGTTTGTTCATTAGTCCACTGAAGGATCCAGATATTTGCCCATCAATTTTCAACAGCTTCAGTCATTTGTTCATGCAGAAAAGTCAAGATATCCTGGTAGCTGCTGAATATGTAAACAGGAAGTCTGCATCTCTCAGCTAAGATGACACACGGATGGATATTGGTTTACACATCACAGAGGGTGTGTGTAACCGTGAGTACCTGCATGTGCATGTTTGTGCGTGGGAGTGGGGGAATCGGACAGTAGGCTGCGGCATCGCGAGGCAGCGTGGTGTGTGCAAAGCGGGCATATGTGTCCTTTTATCTAAACTCAACAGTCATTTAGTGGGTACATATTCAGCTCTGCATGTGCATGAGATGCTAAGTCTACTCATAAATACCCACATCTGCATTTTCAGTGTTGGTGATGTAACGTCAAACAGAGACGCACGGTATTTAGAGGTAATTAGGAAATGTTGACATTATTCAAACGTGTGTGTCTGTGTGTGTGTGTATAAAAGAAAGGAGGCTGGCACGCAGCGAGATCCAACCCGGCGAGCTACTGTGCGTCGTCCTCGCAGATGTGACGCGGGAAAATACTTCTTGGGTTGTCACTTCAAGCCCATCGCTGCCACTTTGCTCTGAGCGCGCTCTGCCATTTATAGGTCTGTAAAGTGGGCCAAATGAGAGAGGGAGAGAGCTGCACTGACACTGACACAGGCAGAGATGTCTAATGCAAGAAAGAACACAAAGCAATGGAAGGAGAAAAGAGGGCGGTAAACAGCGTCTTTAAACTAGTTGTTGCAGCTTTGTTTCTGAGACTACAAATGTGACCTGCAGTAGCCGAGTCACAGCGGGGGAAGGTTGGCTGCAGGACTCAGTCAATCGATGCCCGAGGCTGCGTCGCCACTGCCGTACCCGTTTATTCAAGGCTAAGAGAAGGTCGGTACACAGAACCCAGAACTTTCAGTTTCATAAAATGAACGTCTATCTGTTTATATCATCATCACACGTCCACGTGGCTCCAAATTCGACCTTTCCACAGATCCACTACTGATAATATGAATGATTCTCAAGCTATAGAGGCCATGGAAAGAGACATTTGTGGAATTAGATGCAGAGCGTAGGTAGATGTGACTCTTTGGACCACACGGACATCACAAAGGAAATCCCACCACAGAAGAAGCACATGTGGAATCGCTTCACATTCTCGTCCTCCTACGCTCGCAAACACATTTATCGCTTATTGTTTATAGAGTAAAGTCCACTGGTGAGTTTGTTTTGTTGAGTGTCAAATGTTCCTTTCTGCTGCTCCTGGTCTTTTCTTTTCATGTGCTAATAACACAAACATGTGCTCACATCAGCCCACAGCAAACATCACACACCTTGACTGCAGCTCTGTTATCTCGCAGCCAGGGCTGTTTGCACAGTGTTGTAGACTTCAGGCCCAACCTGAAATCTCTGAGTGATTCTTAAGCAGAGTTGAGCCTCTGCTACAAAAGTTGTGCAAATTATTTTTCCGCTTTAAAAAAAAAAATGTGCGTTTTAAACTGTTGGCTCATGGTTACAGGTTGAACTGGAGGGAGCAATGAGAGCTAAAATTTTCGTCTCTGTTTTTTCTCCCGGGAAGGTACGTAGGTGGAGAATCAGGCCAATAGCTGCTGGCTTGGATTCTGCCGCCTGTCAGAAGAAAAGAGAGCCAACAATGGACTGAAACAGAAAGACAGAGCGGCACAATGCAGCTGCGGACAAAGGGATTTTAAACATTCCGACTGAGCGTGAAAAGGCTCCAGCATCTCACGGTTAACTGACAGATTTCTGCAGATAGCTGAATTCCCATTCACATCCGGGTCTCAATAATCATGATTGTGTCTGAGCTGAGAGGCAGCAAATTAAAATCTGAGCGATATGGGGGAGAGCGCGTCTGCTGTGATGTGTCTGATGGGTTTTTTTGCCAGACAAGTGCCGTCTTTTCATGAACTTGAAAATCAGTTGTCATGGCCAAATTGGGCTTAAAATCAGCCTTTATATTTTACAGTGTGCTGCGGGCTGAACACTGCTGAGTGAAAGAGGCAGGGAGAGACAGAGGGGGAGAAAGAGAAATGGTCAGGGGGATAGAGAAAAGGATATTAAGTGACATAAAAGACGTATCACAGAAGGAGGGATGTTACCGAAGGGCATGCAGGGAGAGGAGAGAGGAGGAAGGGGAGGGGAGGCCCATTGCAACATGAAATCTGATATTCCCCAGGAGCCTACAGTTATCCAGTCCCTGTGCAACAAGAGGCTCAACAAATAACAGACAATAAAACAGAGCCCGAGCCAGAGGAAGAAGCATAAAGGAAATCAAACTTTTCTTTACATCTGGTGACGTCTCACAAATTCTACAGATTCCGTTCTTTGGATCACAGAGCGAGATAATTTCTTTCTCTTCCCCTTTCAGACTGAGGAGGGGGCAACTATGATCAGCAGCTGAGCCTCTTATAGCATAGCTTCCTCACTAGTGATACTGTCTACAATACTAGCTACTGCACACACACAAGTACACCTTTAATAGCCTGGGCAGCCCTTAACCACTGACATTTATTGATCAACCCATCCCTGCTGCCCAGTGCAGACAGTCCAATAACAAAGAGCCTGAAGGAAGGAAGGTGACACTCACACTCACACATGAGCGAACACACACATACAGACACACTATCAGATAGAGGAAAAGAAAGATAGAGAGAAAGAGAGAGAGAGATTTGATGAGGCCATAGACTGGGTATGAGCCCAGAGGAGGCACCAAAATAAAATAATGAGAGGAAGTAGTCCTGCTGGATTTACGAGGTCCAAAGTATTAAATGAGGAAATGTTTGATCATTAGGTTCTTTATTAAGCATTAGTCCGTAATCTATGACCAACTGGCGTTGAGTGGACACACGACAAAGCTCTGGTTTTCTTCTGGAAGCCAGGACACATCGAGAGGAAATAGTGTTTAACATTAACTGGTACATATCAACAATAAAATCTCTCTAACAACATTTAATCTAGATTATTGTATATTACACGTCCACTGACCAGAAGGTTGTTGGTTGGATCCTCAGCTCCAGTTCAGACTGAACCCCTCATTAGCCTGTGATTGTGTGGGCGTGTGAATGAGTGAATGCAGTATGTACTGTAAAGCAGCATTCGAAAAGAAAACAGGCCATTGAAGTACAATCCATTTAGCATTTAGTGTTGCCGTATAAGCCTGAAGACAGGATTTCAAGGACACTGATGAAGTCAAGGACAGAGAATAGCAGTACACCCTACATTCAGCTTAACCCTTAGTGAGCCGCAATCCTCAGCGCTGACAGTAAGCCGAGGTTAACGCCATTAAAGTCAACTAAACCAATTTTTTTATAAGCTTTTAACTGTCCGTGTCCTCTCACACAAATGCTACATCTGCGCAGGCCGAACATATGGACAGACAGGAGAAGGAAATACAGGCATGCAGGACATGCAGGAATGGCTGGAGGGAAAGAGAGCGAAAGAAAGGATGGCAGAGACTCAGAGAATCAGCCGAGTCTGCACCTGCTCGACACTGTAACAAGGAGGCATTTGGCATCGATTGTGTTGTTTTATAGGCATTCGTCGGTCAAACCCCTCTTGGACAATTACAGAGAGAGGGGCTGCTTGAGGAAGGGGGCTGGGACTTTGATCTCTTGAGCTCGCTTGGAGGAAAACCCACGGAAACAAAGACGCAAAGGTGATGCACCTCTAACTGGCTGCAAGCAAAACTGGAAACTGGAAACTGGAAGCAGCTGGAGGAATGGGGCAGTTGAACGGAAGACGAGAGGACAGAGAAAGATGGGGAGGAATGACGTGAAAGAAAATAAATGAAAAAGCTGCATGTGTATATTCATTGTCCTGTTTTTTTATCCACTCAATTCAGCTTGGCAAATTAATCAAAGCTAATCTTGTCCAGTCAGCCCTTTGTTTCATCCTTGCTACAGCACACGTGCTGGGGAACATGCATGTACATGCCAGTGCCAGCTCGTGGGTGATGATAATCCTAATGTGTAATATATAGGACATCATGCATTAGTGCAGTAATGAGTGCAGTTGAATCCGAGCTGTGAGGGGGAGGGATAAAAAAAAAAACAACCCTGATGATAATCTGATTGTTGGCCAGCTCCTAATGCCCAGACGGAAGAGTGGAGATTAAGTCTTGTTGATGTTTGCATGACTAGACAGGTTTGTGATGCCTCTTAATCCAGACAAATATCACCCGCTTTCAATTATAGGGACAAGCCACAAGCCTGCAAATTCATGTTGATTTTGGAAATCACACAGTTTAAATACACTATGTTCAAGATCTTTGCTAGACGTGTTCTTACACCGCAAATGCTACTAATAATATTTAAGTGATACCACGTCGTAAGTAATTGGCTTCACCAAGATAAAACTGACATTTTATTTTCCTGGGAAATCAAAAAGATGCGTGGTGGCACCGGTGCTGCCAGATACAACACCAGCAACAGGCCAAACACCAATGGTAGAATTGTACCAGAATCACATCGACTCCTTCATAATTTCGAGAGGCTGAGTAATTTCCTTAGACTCAGAAGTCATCATACAACTCTTGAGGCGTTGTGCTGCTTCCTGCGAACAACGTCCAGACACAGTGAAACTGGACAGACGAAGCAGAATGGAGATCTGCACAGCCCCGAGTGCTGTGTGGCGTCACGCTGACATTAATCATCACAGACGCCATATTTCCTTGTGGTCTTAACCAGAAACCTTTCCACTCCCCACCAACCCCCCTCAAATTTAACCCAGTCCCTTGGATAGCTGGCTGTGATTAACGACCCGAGCAGCTAACCTAGCACACGTAGAAAACCAAGAAAACCAGAGAACACACAGAAGCAAGCACTTCCACTTCCAGGGCCAAAGGCCTGTGGTGAGTGGTTAGCGGTGGGCGCTAACTAGCTCAGTTTCTGTGCACTGCGGTGACCTCAGAGGGCCGTGCTGCCCAGAGCCAAGATGGCCGCTCTTCAAAGAAACAGTGGCGGGGAGAATCAAGTCACCAGAATTTATGTAAGGGTTTTTCCATCAGTTTTTTTTTCTTCTTTTTTTTTTGTCCTTTTATTTTAATAACAGCAGTTGGTCACCAGAGGAAAGGCTGTGGCTGGGTGCTTGGCAGTAAATACACAAGCACACACACAAAAAGAGGAGAAGAAATAAACAGAAGCTGGGAAGAGTAAAATTACCCATTGGAGGGCCGTGAGTGTTTATGTGCATTTGTGTTTACATGTCTGTCTGCGAGGTCCCGTAATGATCATCCAATCTGCTTCCATTGACCTGCTGCCCAAAACTATCCACGCCTCAAACTAATGGACAGTGGACACAACTTAATGGAAACCCTGAGAAAGAGAGACCATTTGAGTGGGTTGGACTTCTACAGCAGAAACAAGGAAACAACACGACCACAGAGATGCTGTGAAAGTCTTAATCAGATGAAGCAGCATTTACTGTTATTACTATAGTCAACCACAGTTACCAAACAACAGCATGAACTACGATGGTTAAAAACCAACTGTACATATTTTACGATGTTGTAATAATAGCTCAGCTGCTAAATGAGTAAACAGGCTTTTCACATCCTCAGAGGAACTTTTCTTCCTCCATAACTGATCCTACCAACAAAGATATGGTTTTGTTATTTGTCCAAGCAGGTTACGCAAGCCCAGTGAAAGGCTGAGCCGAGCACCCAGCTGGCAAGAAAAAGACTCCCCCCACTCTCCCTCTTTCTCCTCCTTTTACCTCCTCTTCTTCACTTGGGGCTGATTGTCAGCCGGCAGCTCCTGTGTGCTGGCTGAGGTAAGCCAGGCTTTCACTGCCAAACAGTGTAGCGTGAAGGAGCCTTTTAAAGAGCTCCAGTCACCTCCTCCCGCTCTCCCTCAGTGTGAAAATGGGGTCATTGTGCCACACCGGACTACTGTAAAACATGTGGCCAGAGGTACCCATGACAGACTGTGTGTCAGTGTCTTGTGGGCTGTACCCATCCTTCCTCTTTACCCTCTGCTCAAATATACACACACGGAAATACATGCTGAATCACACAAAGCAAGGGACAGGCAGGGCTCAGAGGGAAAGACGATATGCACAGGCTGCTGCAGACCGTCAGCTCCACTTATTCACTCTTTCCTTCATGGGTACAAATACATCTAGAAAAACCTCCAGAAACATACCACATTATCATCATCATCAGATTTGATCTGCAAGATTCCCTCAGGGAGCCCAAGCCCTTTTCACAGTTTTTTGTCTTCTCCAACACATGCAATAATGCATATGATGACACATGCACGCATGCCCTCCCAGCACGCTTTGACTTGGCTACATTTAGGGAGAAACTGATTCAAAGTGGGCTGAATTTAGTCAATGTATAAGTTGCAGAAACCATTGTTACTGCAACGTACTTCGATATGAAGCAGGTTACATGAGTCATTTGGAATTCCATCACCAAGAATGTGCGGATAATGTCCCTAAAAGTAGTCCATCCATCCATCCAATACTCATCCACCTTCTTCTGTCGTCATGGTGACAGGAGGCAATACAGGGTATTCCAGACATCCCTCTCCATAGCAACATCTCGCAGCTTCTCCTGGGATCCCGAGGCATTCCCAGACCAGATGGGATGTATAATAGTCCAAGTTCTGGGACTCCTGAGATTTGCCTGAAAGTTTCATACTTATGATCAATAAAAACCTGAGCAATATGTTTGCATTGGCTATGGCTTCAGAAATATAAGAATTTGTTTACTGATAGAGCAAATATATGTATAGCTGGACTAATATGTCTGTTGTCTGAATGTATATGAATATAGTTCTGTATTTGTGTATTTAGTGTTGTATTCGTGTTTATGATTACCCCTAGCTGTTTATAGCCCACTTGGTATCAACTAAATATTACTTTAGGATTTGTGTTGTGAGGTGAACGCCATTAGAATTCACTTTATCAAAGTATGGATGTATAAACACCTTATGCGACTAGATCAGGCAGGTAAATTTATAACTAGTAGTGACTGATATATCAAAACCAAAACGTCTTTCGTTTATAGAAAAAAATGAGATAAATAGCCCTGCATCTACACTGAGTGCCGGAGTTTGTACCTGTCTAAAATTAGAGCCGCTGATGGGATGCAGCTGAAGGAGGTGGAGGTCCTAGACAATAAAACCATTGAGGCTCTCCCTGGGCCTGTCCCGCTCTGGCATCCCTGCCCTCTGAGACGCAAACCCACAGGTATTCACCGGTTTTCTCCTCACATGAATCAATGGAAACGGCATTACAGAGAGACTTTGGCATTTTGGGGTTGCCACCCTATTCCTTTCAGAAGGTAGTGAAAGCTGCCTTTCTTCAGCTGACAGATCTCACCTCTCAGGGTGTGTGTGGTCGCAGGGCAGTTCTGTGAACATCGCTGTGAGCTTCAGAGGACGCGTTTTATCCGTTACACTCCATCTTAGCATCCCTGCAGATCTGATATTTCATGATGTGTGAACACCATCTGGATTTTTTGCTATTTCATTTTATTCTTTGTGAACTTCCGCCCTTCCTTAAAAATATCAATTTTCATGTTCTATAATTTACTTCTATGGAATTTCAGAGGTTTGTTTGCAAGGAGGTGATGTGAAACAGACTTGTCAGTCGTCTCAGTGCAAATGATCAAATACTTGACGCTGCACTCATGTTTCTTCAGTCAACATCAAACGCTGGAAGTTGGCAGCTGAAGGTGTCTCGCCTACAAAACCTGTTCCGATTTAACTCACTGAGCGGCTCTGCTTTCGAAACAGAAGTCACTGGAGGCATCTTTGTTTGAGTCTTTCATTCATTTTGTCATCCTGTACTTCTGTCACACTAACAAAAGGCCTTAAAATCTCAGTTGGTAAAATGTCTGATCCTGAAAACCCCACTGAGGAAATGCTATGACTCCTCTAGGGGCGTTTTCGACAACTGCTCGAAACATTTCCCTTCCTGCACCCGAGCTCAATGTCCCATCTCCATCTAGAACGCAAGCATTCATACGCCCGCACCTATTGCCTCCAGGTATACGAGCAAACATCAAGCGTGTGTGTCTTTGTGCGTCTGTGCATTTCTGTTACGCAACGGGAGAGTTCTTCCCATCTGTGCTTCTCCGCAGCCCCCGCATCCCTGACCAGTGAAGCGAGAAACGACAGCTCACTGCCTTGCACTCTGCCTCCCTCGCTCTTCCTCACACAACACCGACCCATTCTCCATTATTATCATCATCATCCTTGATCGCCCAGCAAAACACACTACTTGGCTCCTCGTCTGTCTCTCCTCCGGCTGGCACACACACACACACACACACACCACCAACCACCTGGGCTTCAAAACAACAACTCATCGTCGTCACCTTCACTGTCTGCATCGCACCAATCTGCCCTCAGCTTAAACCCCAACTACAAAACAAGACCCGCTCGGCGGGGTGTCGAACATTTTTACTTCTGATGCTCAAATTCCAGATTATCCCACTAAGTGCATCCGTCTCTACCCCCGCCCCAACCCCATCCTCCATCTCCGTCCCTGCTCTTCCGGCTCGCCTCGCTCCCCACAGGGCTCATTGTTGTGGAAAAGATGTTAAAACAAAGAGAGCAGACAGCGCAGCGATAATCCTAAACATAGCAGCTGGGGAATTAGCCAGCCATTTTCCAGGGGACTCACACTGCTGATGTACACAAACACACAATTGTATTTGTTGACAGCACTACGAATGTTAGTGTTCGCTGATGGTGTTTGCCTCCCAGAGAAGGGGATGGTAATTAAAATGGAAGATGTGGCTTTTTGCATTCGCCGCAAAGGAGGAGATGGTTTTCCAGACAGGATGAGATGTTGCACTTTGACCAGAGTGTCCCGCCTGGAAAAAGCATTTTAGCTGATTCCACCAGGGCCACCATGTCAAATAAATGAATTATAGATGCACCCAGACCTCTGCTGTTCAGGATATTTAGGCAATGAGCGGTTTCAGGTTGCAGACTGTAATACTGCCCAGAATGGTGACAGTGATCCCTACAGTACAGTGAGGAAATTAGGCCTTAGGTTAGCTGTAACTTCATTTTAAAGGTACAAAAGTCTCACAGGCAGGAGTGAAAACATATCGATTGCAGCCCATTTCACATTTGAGTTCCTTCTCGTAATCCTCCAATTCTCTCTCTCTGCTTTCTGACTTCCTCCTCCCTCCTTTCCAGTTCACCCTGGCACTGGAGCAGGTGTATGATGCCAGCACCCCGCTGCCTGTCTGCTTCAGCAGGGCACCGGCACCAAATCTGTTACAGTATATCAGGGCCACTAAAACACTTCTAATTCCTTCCACAGCCAAGTCAAGTGAAATCAAAGTTGATCTATATGGCACATTTAAAGCAGCACAGTTGACCAAACTTCAAATATAAAAATAAACAAAACAGTCAGAAGAAGAATTCACAGAATTCAAGTGTTTCTAAAACCCATAGTGACCCAACATGTCAAAATGTGCACTGCAAACCACATCAGTAAATACTCCATGTCTAAGAAATGATGTCAAATATTTGAGCTGCCCGAGCGATATACAGTGGGTCTGGTGAGCTGGCAAAGCCTCAACAATGGAAACTTTCCTGAGGAATTACAGTAAACTAAGCCCTCCTAATGTGGTTCTTGAACACAACACACTCCACTGTTGTTGTGATTGAGCCTGGCAGCCAGTGGCCTGGTCTTAAACTCCAGGCTGCACACATCTATCTGATACTATCGCTGCTGCTCGATTACAGGTGGCTGAAAGGCTGCGATTTGGTGGTTAGGGACAGTGCAGGTAATTGTCTGGAGAGATTACAGCTGGATTCCTTTGTCCTGATCCATTATATAAGCAAGCAAATAGTTTTGGCTCAAGGTTCAGGCGGACGTCTTCTGCTTTGTCAAACTTGAGACGGACAGGAAGACGGCCACCTGTGATTTGAATTCCACACTCAGAGCCACAGGGGTCGTCTGAGAAAGGCTAGACCTGCAGCTTCCACTCGACCTGACCGCATTTATTGCTCACCCACCCGACTGACATTCCAGGAATAAGCAGAGGAGGATCTTTCATCTGTCTCCCACACAAGGCCTTCCAAAGGACACACAGCACTGTCAATGCGCACACGCACACACACAGCACTGTCTATGCACACACACACACACACACACACACACACACACAGTTTTTTAAAGCAAAGAGGCTACAAATGCAAAAGAATCAACCTAAAATCATTCCTGTGTGACCGTCTAAATTACTCTCGTCTATTAATTTTTCCTTGCTCCACGCAAAACGGAGCGCACTCTGTTTCTGTGTGGGCTCTGAAATGTCCTTTGTGCTCCAGCCCACTTTCTCTCAGCAAAAGATTAAAGACGGGATGCAGCACTCACCAAGGTGGTCTCCATGGAAACTGTTGTCGTGGGATGTTCTGCCGTGGGGCAAGAGGTCATGATGGGCAGCAGGTGGCCAGATTTGACCGGTCTTGCGAACGCTCACAATAGTGGCCTCAGACATGACCACATGGCCTCCCGGCTGTCGGTGATGGCGCTTCTGGGACTGTGGCGTTGGCGGGCTACTGCTGTCCAAAGAGTGCTGGGAATTCTGGGAGTTCTGGGATGGCGAGCGGCTCTTCTCTCTGAAAGGCCGCCGGAAGGCTGTAGTGGGGCTGGGTGAGACGTGGCTCGACTGGCCAGAGGAGAAGTCCTCCTCGCTGGACGTCAAGTTTTCGTTGGAGCTGCAGTCCGGTGTGTAGCCGCCGCCTCCACCCACATCCTCAAAACTACCTGGTGAGTAAGAGCGGCGTGGCCAGGTCAGGAGGTGGTCATCTCCTCCCCCGTGGTCTCTCATTGTGACTCCACTCCCACCTCCAGATCGACCATCTCCACCCCCACCCTCGCCCATCATCACCCCACCAACATAGACACTGGAGTAGGCCTGGAAGTCAGAGGGCTGCCAAGGTGGGGGCGGAGGCTTTCCCCCGTTGGCTCTCCCCGAATGTCTCTGATTGGGTTCTCCATCTTCATATTCTGCGTCATAGCCGCAGGTGCTCTCAGTGGAACGTCCTCTGTACACTGGCCTGGCACGGAGCTCCCCGGCTACTGTTGCCAGGTTACCTGGGAGGGAGTGAAGAGATCTCTTTCTCTCCATCTGCATGGCCTGGCTGCCTAGGGAGCTGATCTTGTCAGAGACATCACGGTCGTTGACCCTCACCAGACCCCTCTCGTGGTGGAATTCCATGTTAGTGTAAAAAGGCGGTGGTGGCGGCGGTAGCTGCTTCTCCTGACCCTTAGCTACATCACCTGCAGAGTGAGAATTGGCCCGCTTGATCCTCTCAAAGTTGGATCTCAGAGCTGCCACACCAAGTCCCATTCCAAGTTTGTCCTTAGGGTCAGAGGGCAGATCCTTGTCTGGGGGTGGAAGGGTGGGCCTGCGGGGAGAGACTGAGATGCCGCCTCTCTGCTTGGATGGCGAGAGACCGTCCAGGTTGTCGCAGGATGTCGACTCAACCTGCTGCGGCACCTCGAACGCCGACTCCAGTCCGTCTCCGTGGGAGGCCGACTTTCTGGCAGGTGGGGGTCTTGGTTTGGTTCTGCCTGTACTGTCTCCAAGAGGCTGGAAGCGAGTCCTGTCCATGATGGCGCCACCACCGCAGCCATACACTCCTCCGCCAACTCCTACTCCAACCCCACCAGTCTCCTGCACGTGGGGCTGCTGGGACTCTGCCCCCTGCGTGGCTGCGGGGTCCATCCCCTCATTCAGAGGCGTCTTCCTGAAGCCCCACCGCTGCTTGTCGTAGCTCTTTCTCTCTTTGGCCAGGAGGGTCTGCAGGTAGATCATGCGGAATCGCTCCTTGTTCACCTCCTGCTCCAGACGCCTGATGGACGCCTTGCACCTCTCCAGCTCCTGCTCGATGCCCCCTACTGACCTCAACTCCATCTTGGGTGGCTCAGACTCTGGGAATTGCGCTTTCCACGCCTCCATGAATCCAACTGGCTCCACCATATTGCTCCCAATTTATTTCTGCCACCGACCCAGCCTCAAGGCGAGGGAAGGAGATAGAGAGGGAGGACGCCGAGGACGCCGAGGACGCACAGATTGTCCCTTTCCAACAACAATGTCCAGCTCCAGCAGCAGAGAGGGGGCAGTGTTCAGAGCAGGCCTCGAGGTAACCCGTCCACAAACACACAGTCTAATTGCTGACACTTGTCGTGGGCTGCGCGGGCGCAACAATACATCCCATTCTGAACAAGAGAAACCGGCTGGTCAGCCACTGGGAGAACTGGGAACGTGCTGCGCAGATAGAGGAATAAAAAACTGGAGCTAACTTCGTGTTCCTCATGCATTATTCCAGAAAAGGGCACTTTCAGAGGAGAAAGAAAAATCAAAAAGGAAATCTGTCAGGCACAATGACAGCTGGTGTCTTTGTGACCCGGGTGATGTGGCTCTCCAGGGATTGGGGTGGGGGGGAGGAGGAGGTGAAAGTGTCTGAATCAGTCCTGGGTTACTCACTGTCTCGGGGTGAGCTTGAAGGACGAGGCTTCACTTCATGTTGTCCATGAATCCCAGATGCTGCCGCTGCTCCTCGGGTCCAAGGCGTCTTTGTACCCGCAGCGCTTCAAGGAGGACGCGTGAAAAAGGCTCAAAACGCGCAGAGACGACAACATCTGAGTTGCGGCTTTCATGCAGAGGAGCAAGCCGGTGCGGGGGCCACGATTTGCTCCATTATCCCATGCTCGTCCACGGCACTGCGAGCGGTGCTTTCTCCCTTTCTGTGTCTCTCCTGCGTCTCCGGCCGTGATGGTGCCGCTGTGTGCGCTCCCATCTCAGGCCAGCGGGGCTGTGAGGCAGGGGGAGGGACCAGGGAGACGGGGAGACGCTGGTTAAAGAGACAGACTCCCCCTCTCACCTGGACACAGACTTCCATTCTCCTCACGAGTCCTAACCCGACAGAATGGAGGTTTTCGGCTTCTATAAAACACAGTTTCGATATTTTCTTCATCCACTGTCCTGCGTAATGTGTGCGTCCCATCCAAGGTTCATCATAAGTTTTATTTCCCCCTTTTATTACCACCTTTCTCTGTACTTGCCATTATTCCTCAAGATTAATATTTCCACTGATGTGTTCTTTTTAAATACCAACGCAATCAACATTACTTCCTCTGGTTTACTCTAAAAAAACTTCTTTCTCTAACTGTCATTACATGATATAGTTGGGCTGTATTTTTTTTTTTGCCAAATGCTGCCACCTACTGGTTCATTATTGAAAGTGGCTTTCTGTGGTAAAACCAACTCACCTGATCAAAAATAATAAATATAATAACAATAACAAGAGGCTCAACAAGTCCCCTCGTGAAAAAGTATCTTTGTGTACTGCGATACCCAGAATTACAAAGAACATGAGACACGATTCAAATACTTTACTTAGTTTTATTTACCTGAAACCACAACCTCAGAAATGCATGTACAATCATTATTAACCTTGAATAACGATCGTCTTTTTACACATGGTTAATATTGTTCTTCGACCAGGAGTTGCTGAGGGAGCTGCACAGGCCCCCTCACATTAGATCACAGTTTTACAGCAGTTGATATATATAGTGATGATGATGATGATGATAATAATAATAAGGATGTAGAGGGAAATAAGAAAACACAGTTGTATTGCAGGATTATCAATGAATCAAAGTGTCAGTCTGCAGCGTCCTCACGGAAAAGGACTTATTTATCTATGGAAATGTTTCAGTGATTGGCCGACAAGGGGGAAGGATATTAAAGATACGAAAATAATCAAACCTCAAGTAGAGCACAGTTAAGTTCAACACGAGTCCTTTCTCATCGTCTAAATATTGTGCAAATTACCCAGAGCAGTACAATAAAAACAGTGATTATTCCCCCTTATATCTATGATAGAGTCATCTTAAAACTTTTAACCTTATTGGAGTATTATACATGAGAATCTATAAATACAAATTGCAAAGCCTACATACAGCTGAAACGCATGCATACCTGTACAGTGATGTACAGCTAAGACCATTAAACCCAGTGTTTTTTTCTACTTCAAAGATTCTCTAAGCTACCATGAAAGTCGGAAACAAATTCTTCATGCAAGAAGGGACGAGGAGGGTTTCCACAACTTCCCTGCACATGAAAACTGGAAACGGTGTCATATTGATTTAGTATCATCACACAGAGGTATAGGTGTGTGTTAAGAAGGGGAGGTGTGTGTGTGTGTGGGGGGGTTTAGGGGAAGGTTTTACATTTCAAACAGTTATATATTTGGCCTCATTAGTGTGAAAACATGTAATAACCTCCCTTGCGTGTTTGTGCAATAGTACACACACTCACACACTCCACGTCATCATTGGTGTTAGGTGTGTGAAGTTGAGAGTGAGCACAGATACCGGATGGTTGGATGTCTCCAGCCTCGGAGCCCACGTTTTAAGTTTGAAACTACTTTTTATGACAGCCAATCTGCAAAGGAAGAGAGAAGAAAATGTGTCAGTACAAAGCTCATTTTATAAACTATTCAAATCCTTCTACCAAGTAACTGGTGACGGGATTTTGCTTTGTGATGATAAGCAAAGTGCCAGAGTGAAAAGAACAGCACACAGTGACATTCAGTTGTGGCATGTGGTCGACTTCTAACAACTTTCTCTAATCCGCTCTAAGAAATGGCTACCCACAATGCGCTGGGGTAACTGTTCAAACTTTTCTGTGACCCTTATGCCTTTAAGTTACCTGGAAAACAGAGTATGAAAAAGATGGATACTCACTCGAGTGACAGGGGAGCCAATGGAAAGCATTGAGGGAGAAAGCACACAGTTGTTAAGTGGAACACGAACACACTGCAAACAAACCCAGGCTTCTGTCACTGCAAACATGCTGTTTAGACAAGAGGGACGGCGTGTGTGTTTCTCACACTTGTAGAAGTGTCCATACAAAAGGATGCTCAGGGTAAGTGAAGATGACTGTAGGGGCTCTGAGCCAACATGAACACACACACACACACACACACACATCCAGAGTAAGGTATAGCCAGCACTGCCTTGACATTTTAAAGCCTTCAAGTCAAATAAACACATGATCCATTTCACTAGGTCGCAAATTTCTGCATCAAGTCATGTTGTGCCAAGAAAACTGAAGCATCCATGTTTGAAATGATCTGTTTTCAAGTATCATGTGCACATACAAAAACACTGGATGCAATTAATGTTGGAAACCATAGTTTCACCTCTTGAATAAAGACAGAAAACACTTTGATTCAAAGGGTTCGAGAGTGTATTTTTGTTTCCTTGAAGTAAAAAAACAATAACATTTCCTGTTCTTATTTGCATTCCAAGTTCATTTGGAGTATTTCCATTAGTTTTCTTCAGATTTTTAATGTCATCCTTTGAATCAAACACCATGGAGATGGTGATTAACATACAACATCCCCGTTCAGTTCTGTTTCCAAAGCAAAAAAACAAATAGTTAATGGTCAAAAAAGAATCATCAAAACAAACAATATATATCCTTAAAAGTGTTAGAGTGGAGGAAGATTGTGTTCTTTGTTTTCTGCACAAGCGAATAGGGGCACACCTCAGATGTTATGCTTTAGCAAGAGCATTGAACAGGAAGAAGCATCTCGAGATGGGCGGGAAAAAAATCATTTTGTCATATTGAGGTAGCTGTGCTCTGCCCAGTGCAGAAAAACTGGCTTATTTTTCAAATCATATCGTAAAAAACCATCCACGTAGTTAATTCACACTCTAACAATGGGAAAAGGGCGGGGGACATATACAATTAAATTAGAAATGAGAAACCATATACAGTTCATGCTTGGTCATGGGACATGCGGCTTTTGCTTTCCAGGTTTTTTTTTTCTCTTTTCATTTAAGTGAAGCACTCAAACTCCCAAACCTTTCCCCCTCATCCTCGTGTGTCGCACGCATGTCGTCCTCTCTGAAAGAGTTCTCAGTTTATACTGAAGACACAATGGTAAACATTAGAAAAGAAATCAAGGCGGTATGTCTAAGCCACGCTGGTCAAACAATTTACAAAGCCATTTAAAAAAAAATTGCATAAAATAGTGTTCATTCTCTGTACAGATCACTGATTTTCGGGTATCTGATTTTTTCTTTCATGAGGGAATCTTAGCAAGAACAATCTGCTGTTGTTACTGTAGTGACATAAGATATTCCCAAAATCATTAAAAAATATAAACCTCAAAAAGGCAATATTGACAAAAAATGGCGACAGTATATTTCCTTCAAAACCAGCAACAAAGTCCACAGCTATAGGAGTGATGGTCTTCTGACACTCGCATTTAAAGCCTCACCCATTCAAAGATCCTATCCCGACTCAAAAACAGGGAACTTCTCAATGTTAACACCTTATATTATTTGTTATGTTTTCTGTGTTAAAGTTGGTCCTGCTCGTATACACACGGTAGGCACGCACAAGAACACACTCAAGCTCTACAAACGCGCACACACACACTAGCTATGCACATGTGGGAAGGGCAGAGAGGGAGGAGAGAGGGAGGAAAAAGGGAGGAGGAGGAAAGAGTGACGTGATGGTGGTAAGGAAGGGGAGGGGAGGGGTGTGGAAAGGTCGAGGTTGTGCTCAAGTCAGTCAGGACCAGAACATGTCGGCCATGTTAGTGTCGGTGCTGTAGATCCAGAGCACCAGGGGGAGGGAGATGGCCACGAAGGGCCAGGAGATTCCTTCCATGCATGCAGACAGCGAGCAGCCTTTGGAGCTGGCAGGCTTCTCCAGCTCTTTACCCGGCTCCAGGTAGTTCCTGGCCGCAAACTTGAGCATCTCGTCCAGTAGAATGACCGGCAAAGAGATCTTGAGCACCATCAGCCACTGTGTCAGGTTCAGAGGGGTGATCTGGAAGATCATCTGGGAAGAAGAGCACAACAAACTTAATTTTAGACACACCCTGAGGAGAGGGACACCCACACTGACACTGAAGTTGGCTCAGGCACTGAAAGGAAGTATTAACTGTAGATCTTCAGTGTCCAACCCTATTCTGGTGGCAGATAGTGTTAAAGTAAAAAGATATATTTCTCACTGGAAGAGGCTCCACATAGAGGATGAGAAAGTGAAGAGACATGGAGAGGCAAATGGCTCCCAGCAGCCACACGTTCTCCCAGGGAGGCATACGCAGCAGGGACTGGTTCTCTGACACACTGAGACACAAACATTCATGATTATTAAAAAGTCAAGAGACCTAACACTGAAGCACCACAACATTTGTAATCTATCACAGATCAAAGATCTGGATGTCTCAGCACACACTGCTAATGTATCAGCTAAAAGATGCCTTGCTCGCTAACCTGTTCAGGGCATTGCACATCTCAATGGTGACCAGTACAGACAGAGCCATGGTCATAGGGTAAGGGGACTCAAACACTTTACAGTCCAAGTCAAGGTAGTCGGGATTCTCTGGGGCACACTGAAGGAAGTGGCTCTGCAAGAGGGGGAAACAAATTATATTACTGGATCAGTATCGTTTTAACAGGTGCAACAGATCAGGGAAGGGTGCTCTTTGGTCATAGTACATACCAGTTGGTAGAAGGTGATCCTTGGTCCATCCTCAGCAGCAACAAACCACCAGGCGGCAGCGCCAACAGTGGCAGCGCCCACATAACCTGGAGGAGGCAAAGCAGAGATATACAAATTCAGTCATAGTCCATACAATAAAGGAAAGATTATCAATACGACAATCCTTACATCCGATAGCCAGGTATCTGAAGAAGAGCCATCCCGAGATGAGTGGCTCGCGGGCGTTTCGTGGGGATTTGTTCATGATGTCCAGGTCCGGTGGGTTGAAGCCCAGAGCGGTGGCAGGCAAACCGTCAGTCACCAGGTTGACCCACAGCAGCTGAACGGGGATGAGAGCTTCAGGGAAGCCCAGAGCTGCGGTGAGGAAGATACTACACACAGGAGAACAAAATAGCATGGTGTGTGAGACAGCCTGACTCATACACAGGATGAATGTGAGGGTGTTCGTACAAACCACTCATCCTTACCAGACTACCTCGCCCACATTTGAAGAGATGAGGTATCTGATGAACTGTTTCATGTTGTTGTAGATGGCTCGGCCTTCCTCCACTGCAGCTACGATGGTGGAAAAGTTGTCGTCAGCCAGCACCATTTCGGAGGCAGTCTTGGCCACAGCTGTGCCGGAGCCCATGGCAATGCCAATCTCAGCCTTCTTCAGTGCAGGAGCGTCGTTTACACCATCACCAGTCTGAGGAGGGGGGCATCACCAGTCGGGGGGGGGGGGGGGGGGGGATGATCACTGTATGATTTTCAGCATTTAGAATGAATCCCTGTATTTATCTGCACTAGCATAGGACTAACAAGCTTCTCCCATTTCTCACCATAGCGGTGATCTCATCGTAGGACTGCAGGTACTCCACGGGGGGGGGGGGGATGATCACTGTATGATTTTCAGCATTTAGAATGAATCCCTGTATTTATCTGCACTAGCATAGGACTAACAAGCTTCTCCCATTTCTCACCATAGCGGTGATCTCATCGTAGGACTGCAGGTACTCCACAATCTTAGATTTGTGTGAAGGCTCCACACGAGCAAAGCAGCGAGCCTTGACCACAGCTTCTCTCTGTGCAGCCGGCGACAGATCATCAAACTCCCTGCCAGTGTAAGCCATGCTGGAGACGTCATCATCTTCACCGAAAATGCCAATACGTCTGCAGATAGCCACTGCTGTGCCTAAAGTATGAACCAGAGCACAATATTTACTTCCTGAAAATACACTTATGTATTTAAAAAGGGGGTATTTGAGCAATTTGTATTAGATTTGTTCTATCTTAGTCTCTGAGCAGACTCCCTTACCCTTGTTGTCTCCAGTGATCATAATTACTCGGATGCCTGCGAGACGACAGAGTCTAATGGAAGCAGCCACCTCTGCCCTGGGAGGATCCAGCATGCCCACGCAGCCGACAAACGTCAGATCAGTCTGGGCAATAAAAATAAAGAGAGAAATATCTGCAGCTTAAAAAACTCCCAAAAAAGATACAGAACCTTTGTTTCCAGTGCCTATCAATCATTCCTAGCTCTTACCTCATACTCAATAAAGCGAGTGGAGTCTTCTAAGTCCAGTTTATCTTTGCTCAGGGGGTTGTCTCGGGTGGCCAGAGCCAGACAGCGCAGGGTGTCTCTGCCAGTTCCATATTCCCTGATGACTGCCATTAACCTCTCCTTGATGCCAGGGGTCAGTGGCACCTTGTTGTTGCCAACGCGGACGTGCGTGCACCTGTCAATCACACCCTCGGGCGCACCCTGTAAGAAATGAAGGAGCAGAGTGAAGAGAAATGTTTCTGGTGAAGCATGGATAACATTCTTTACAATGTTTGCATCACTCACCTTAACAAACATCTTGCCAACAGAGGAGCGGGCTTTATTTGGACTGCAGTACACAGACATAGACTTCCTGTCTCTGGAAAACTCCAGGGTAAACTCTTTCTTCATCAGCTGCTTGATCACCTGAAGTTACAGGAAAACACAACAATAGTAAGGACGCGAGTCAACTTTGATGAGAAATGAGACTTTGAAGAACTGAAGGTTACATACAGAATTACAGGCGTTGGCTCTCTCAATCTTGGACAGGCCTTTGACATCGGTATCAAACACGTTCATCTTCTCCACCAGGCAGGTGAGAGCCGTCTCTGTGGCCTCACCAACCTTCTCATACACACCTTTAGCCTGGAGAGAGACAAGACACATATTAACACAGAACAGAGGATGTTGTTTCTGCTAACACAGAAAAATGATTTGCTGCCGACCTCGTTGTAGTCCAGAGAGGAGTCATTACAGAGAGCACAGATAGAGGCCAGCTCTACCAGAGCATCGTGCTGGGAACACTTGACTGACTTGCCATCATGGAACCTAAAGAAAATACAAGCATAAAAAGAAGTGAGTCACAAATGCACAGAGATGTATATTAAGATTTGCTATGCATTAATTTTGATGAGCACACAGGGTCAAGAATGAATACTCACACTTCTCCATCTGGGGCGTATGTGGAGCCAGTGACTGTAAATTCTTTAAGGGAACAGTGCTCCCCCTCTGCGCTGTCGAGGACGAACATCTAGAAATACAAAAGTTGTAAAGAAACTATGAGTAATTAACACATTTTATTCATTTACTGCATCAGAGTCTGACGTGCTGAGATACCCTGCATCCAGCAGATGGCAGCAGCCTGCCATCCACAGGAAACAGCTTGACACCGTGAGAGGACCTGAACATAGAACAGGGTGAAGCAATGAAATGTTGAGCCAAAGCAGAGACATACTGTGGTGGTGGGGGGGAGATCCATAAATGTCATCTAACAGCAAAGCAGATGCAGAGTTCCTCATGAATACAGACTGCACTGAGGTGAATCACTCTAAGGCGGATAAGGTTTGACCTTGATTATTCTAATGTCTTTTGTCAGGGAATGACTTGTCTCCGATTTGAATTTGAAGATGGAAACAAAACAATAGGTGTTATACAGATCTCTGGTACTTTCCTGCAACCAGAGCACCACATTTGCAACAGATAAATCGAGAGGGTCAGGGGAAGTGATGAAAATAGAAATATCTGAACAGAACGATGAGCTTGCGTTATGGCTGCTCTCCCCTCAGGCGCCCACAAGACTTCAAAAAGCAGTGATGTCAATGGTGGTCTACAAAACCAGTGGCCAGTCACTGAATCCGCCCTTTTTAGACATGAGGGAAAATTGGCTGTTACAGCTGCATCAAGCACAAATTTCAGTGAAATAAAAAAAAACCAAAATAGCATCCAATGGGTTCCATGATGCACTTAATATAATCTCTACTTTAGAAAACCCTGTGCAGGATGAGCGAAGGCAGAGGGGGGGCAACAGCATACAGAGGAAGAATAAAGAGAGAGACTTAAATGCAAGGTCAGTTATGCAACTCTACTGCTGGTTCAGCTGCAAGTGACTAACTACTGCATACTGATCAGCATGCTGCCTGAACAAGAAGGGGGAGGAGGGATGAAAGGAGGAGAGAGAGAGAGAGAGAGAGAGAGAGAGAGAGAGAGAGAGAGAGAGAGAGAGAGAGAGAGAGAGAGAGAGAGAGAGAGAGAGAGAGAGAGAGAGAGAGCGCCCAACAAGATAACAGCTGAGGAAGATGGAGACATGGAGCAGGAGCGAGGACAACAAAAAATGAATTAAAATGAAGAATGAATTACAAGAACAAAAAGGAGCAGGAAGGCAACACTTAAGGAGAAAATACAGATTCTAAGTCTTTTAATAGTTCATACTGCCTGAAATTACTCATGTGTGCTGACAAAATATATATAGATACACACAAACAGTATTTAAGATTCCTCTCTGTCTTTGAAGAAATAAATCCTTTGTTCTTTACGAATTACAGCAGTGATCAATAAATCCTCACTGTGAGAAATGGGCTGAGGGCTGTTTATTACTATGTCTGGAGAAGAGCCAGACTCAATTCTTTCCATGTATGGTAAGAGTTTTAAAATCATATTTATTTTCCTTTTTGTTCCAGTGGGTTAGATTCTACATTCCCCGTGCATCGCTAACTGAACCGGTTCCCTGGGGAGGATGTGAAGTGGTGTCGACACAGTCACATGGTCTGAGGTCACTTTGTGCATGGTGCTTACATATGACCACATGTAACGGCACAAATTGTAATGACACACAATACACATATCTTCTCACTGAATCCTCAGGCATCATCTGTGACCATGATCCTCAAAGCGAGCGGGTCAGGTTGGTTTCCATTTTCAAACCCAACCAAGTATTTGACTCTGTGTATTGTGTTGTGTATATATAGATTTATGATTACAATTCCAAAAACAAGAGGTTTGTGGTCCCTCTCTGTCTCTTACCCTGCACACAGACATCTGATTGGTGGTCAGTGTGCCAGTCTTGTCAGAGCAGATGACAGATGTGCAGCCAAGGGTCTCGACAGAGGGCAGACTGCGGACAATGGCGTTCTTCTTCGCCATGCGGCGCGTGCCCAACGCCAGACATGTAGTGATGACAGCAGGCAGACCTGGAGAATGACAGCAACGAAAACACAAGAAGACAAGAGTTAAGACATACAACAAGGGAGATAAATGCTAAATACAAATAAAAAGATGGCGATTTAATTTATATTCATTCGACTCAAGTGGTGAAACAACTAGGCTTTGTCCATCAGTCTGAACAGAGGAATAATAATGGAGCCTCTCAGGACAAACAAGGGCATGCGTCACTGCAGCTCTCACCCTCAGGGATCGCAGCAACCGCCAGAGCCACGGCAATCTTGAAGTAGTAGACTGCACCGCGGATCCAAGAGCCTCCATGGACAGGATCGTTGAAATGTCCAATGTTGATGAGCCACACAGCAATGCAGATCAGAGTGATGACCTTAAATGACACATTACGCATTAATATCAACATGATAAATACGACCAGATGTCGCCGAGGTTGTTTTTATTAGCATTTATTGTACAACGGGTAAGAAAATAAACAGTGTGGCAGATTCATGTATCATTGCTAATAACCTTGGATAGCTGCTGTCCGAATTCATCAAGCTTCTGCTGCAGCGGAGTGCGCTCCTGCTCCGTCGCTGCCATCTCATCTCGGATTTTGCCGATCTCCGTGTTGCCACCTGTGGCCACCACCACACCAACGGCCTTACCCGCTGCGATGTTTGTGCCCTGTGAAGCAGCGACAGCACATAACATTCACTGAGGCACAAGACAGATGGTGGAAACAACGTATTTGTGGAAATGTGTCACAGAAACTTGCAGCAAGAACAAACACGTAGTGAAAGAAAATATGTCCCAAGTCATTTAAAAAATGTGAAAACCTATCATTGGAAGGAATTTGCCTGAATGCAAATGTCAAAGGTGTTGTTGAAGGTGAACGGGATGTAAAAAGGCCTAAACAGCTGACGATCCGCACTGTGTCGTATTTCATTCAAACACCACGTAAAGAATCAGAGCTCTAAATAGATAACTTTCCACAAGTGCTGTCATTCTAAAGTAGAGAGTGGACGTGAGGTGGGGTGGTGAGATTAAAAACAGAGGAGGATGACAACGCTGCCTTTATAGGTGGTGTCAGGCTCACAGAGAAGATGGATAGGGGTGAGGGTTTTCTATTCAGACAAACAAACCATAAAGAAACACTGAGCACCGGATATCGGTCCCATGAGTCACTTACAGAGAAGAGCATGTTCTTCTTGTCCTGGTTGACAGCACGTGGGTCTGGCACAGGGTCGGTGTGTTTGATAACAGACACCGACTCTCCTGCAGGTGGAGGGAACAAAAGATATGAGAGGAGCAAGCGGGGAAGTACCTGACGCCATGCTTGGTCAATACTTTGAGCAGATTTGAGTGGAAAAGGTTTTGCAGCTGACCGAACAGGCCTGACAATTATTATTTAAAATGCCGTATCTGATGCTGTGTTTCCACCGTGTGTGTTTGTGTAATTAACTGTGCAAGGTCTGTGCTGCTCTGATAGAGTAAGGCAGGGAGCTTTTGACAGGCGGCATGGCCATGAATGGACGAGAAGGAAAAAAGCAGAAACTCTGAAAATATCCCATGGAATTTGCTTCCAATTAAGGCAGCAGAGCAGGACAAGAGATTTAAGGACTTGATTCACGTAAACCCTGTCTCCTGTGCATTTGACATCCTTCAGGGTTCCCTGGCTGTTTTCCACTTACCTCACAGGCCAATTATCCATACATAGATTAAGCTCTTTTACGTTTGTTCTCATCTGCCTCTCTTTTCTGCTCAGGTGTTGACTGAGTAGCCATGACTGCAGGGTGTACTGAGGTCATGACCATGAAAAGGAAGTGCTGAAGTGCTCATTGCTATACTTTTGTGACGCAACTGTGTTACGAAGAGGCGAGTGTCTAAAGATGGAGGTCAAGAATCGAAATACAGGCAATACACTTCTATGAAACTGAGCCATAAAAGGTAACATACAGAATCTATGTACCGGACAGAAGGTGAGACAGTAAGTGGAAATGGATTTACCTGTTAGGATGGATTGGTCTACCCTCAGAGTGGTCGACTTGATAGAAGTCAGCCTGATGTCTGCTGGCACCTTATCACCAACTGTGGAGAGAAACAGCAAAGGGGACAACTAAGTACCTCTTAACAACTTAAAAGCATCTTTAAATGACAACAGCTCATCAAATGGGTGATACCCTGTGTAACTGGATTCGTTAAAATTGAGATTGTACAAGCACAAACAAGAAAAAGGCAGAGTGTTGTGTAAATCTCAAGAGTTTGGTGTAATGAAGAGAGAAAAAAAACTTGCAGCTGAAAGGAATAAACAAACAAATCACGACACAGGCGCTTAGATCTAAGAAATTCAATCAACTGCTTTGTTGTTCCAGCTAAGCCCTCTCTGGAGTAATAAAATAATCAAACT
The DNA here is from genome assembly GCA_016785235.1 of Pseudorhombus dupliciocellatus. Taxonomy (NCBI): domain Eukaryota; kingdom Metazoa; phylum Chordata; class Actinopteri; order Pleuronectiformes; family Paralichthyidae; genus Pseudorhombus; species Pseudorhombus dupliciocellatus. Next base: position 506,068 of record JAFBJW010000151.1, on the reverse strand, counting down.
CAAGTTATTAGTTTGGGGAGACACCGAGTGTGAGAGTCATGCAATTGAATATTGTTAATGTTCGACTCATCTTCTCATTCTTTCCACGAGCAAGACGCTTTAACCCCCAGTAAAACAAATATATAAAAGGGGATAAACACAAAATTCCAAATGATGTTTAAAACTCTTACTTTGGGCACATCTGCTTTCTAGCTACGGTATATTCATATTACAAACATTAAGTATTGCGTTTCTTAACTTCTAATCCTCCATGACAAAAACAATTGTTTTTAAATCAAGTGTGACGTACATTAAAGTCCTCCCTGTATAATACTCTACAATATTAGACAAGCCAGGGGTCCCCACTGATGTTAGACGGTTTAATGAAATTCTAAAAGCACAATGGAAAATTCCGCTGTTGCACCAAAAAGAAACATCACTTTCAGCTTACAGTGAGAGACATCATGCAGGCGGAGAGGCTGATGGCAAGAGTAATATAAAGTGATGACCCAGAGGCTCTTAAGTGATCCCTCTGTGGACAGTGGTGACAGACATGTAAACCAACCCGAGGGCCTCTGGGTGCCCTTCTGAGTGGAGAGGAAGAGCCGCGGAGGGGGTGCGGGGGCGGAGAGGAGAGAATGGGAAGAGGGATTAGATGAGTCTTGCAAAAACACACGTCCAAAAATGGGAAAACTATTTTGATCAGTTGACAACATGCTGCTGGGTTTGGGGGAGGGAAGGCGATGATAAAAAACTTCTGTTCTAAGCGAGGAGAACCCGCTTTACGTCATTTGTATTGAAATAGAAACAGTCTTTGTTTAAAGATTGTTCATTCATCCCTCCCATTCTCAGGAGTTTATAGCAGCCTCTATTAATACAGCTGAAACAGAGCAAATTCTACACAAGAAATGTATAACCAATACAAAAACTCCTCACTGGATTGTTTCACATTTTGCTGGAGGTATGAAAATAATTACGTGTTACTCTAACGTGTGGTAATGCAGAGTTCATGGTGAGTGACACTGCTTCTGATCCGTACAAGCCGTACTACCAAATTTGGTCTTTGAGGTGAAGGGAGGCTGTCAAACCCACTTCATCACCTGTCTGCCTTCACCCCCCCGAGGTGCTGCATGGATATATAGATGCAAAGCCTTTCCTCCAAAAAGTCACTAATTAAAAAACCTTCCACCTTGAAGTGAAATAAGTCCATATTTACTAGCGTGGTAGACTTGAATGCATATTAGTACGTACGGCTGTTGTGTTCTTTTCAGGAGAAATGTCTTCAACATATGGACAGCTGTGATCCCATTTCTGAAATTACTGTTAATTGTTCATGTTTGCAAACAGAATTCACAGCTGTTCCAAGAGTGACAATATCTTTTCGTTTTATCTTTTGAAAAATGCTCGTTTTAGCTCCCACTTTTATGGGAAACAGCAAACGGCCTCGGGGACCTTTCCTCCTCCCATGTGAACAACAGGGCTTTATCTGTGCTATCTGCTCCCTTGAGTGAAGAACGAATGTCAGCCTGCGTACTCTTGAGTGATAACACCCCATCAGCTTGTAAAGACCCAGGCTGTCTTCAGAGTCTATCCAGGATCTGCAGCCCCTCTTTTCTCCCCGTGGTCCAAACACCTACACCATGAGACTGAGAGTGACGCCTCGACTCTCAGTCTCATTCAGAGTGTCCTGTACAATTAAGTCTAAAGTCAGGTCAACATGGAGCAGGAGATTTTACTTCAGAGATATGCTAAGACAGTGCCCAAATATTCATCATGGGGGGTCCAGTGAAATTTTAGTGGCCTTAATGCGGTTGTATATTTTCTCTCCCTGGGACTGAGACTGGCTGATGTGCTAGCACGTAGGCTCACAGCCTTGTGGGACCTTTCATAAGGTCCTAAAGCCCTAGGGAGACTTCTATAACGGAAAAAATCACAAGACCAAACCTTTATACCCATGGACATACACAACTCTGTTTGCGCTGCATCATCTCTGTATCTACGCTGTGCGAGAGGAGGAAGGTGAAACAGATGGGCAGCAAGCGACAGGTAGAGACAAATAGCAGACAGACATCCTTTCTTAAACTTAACAGGAACTCTGGCCATCTGGAGGACAAATTACTTATGAGACTGTATGTGTAGCCTTTCTAAATGTTACATCCTGTCTGTCTGCCCAAACACTGAATCCACAGCAGGGCAGAACCACAGCCCAGGAAGAAAAAAGCTTATTAGTCACTAATGTGTTTTGAGTTAATCAAAATCAGGTGGAAAAAAGAATGCTTTTTAATTTTGTATGCACAGGACAGTGCTGCTACAAGGGCTAAAGGCATCTCTTCGTCAGCTGAGAACTTTAAGTTCAAAAAGTCACTGCAGGTTGAAACTAAAACCAACTGAAGGGGGGCTGAAAGACATGTCTCAGCAGAGTGCTGGAAAAAAAAATCAAGCCAGTAGATTCGCAGAGGAAATCTTTTTATGAAATGTCCCAACAGACAGGATACGGCGTTAAACTGAGTCATCGTGATGAGGGTGACACAAGCCAGAAGCTGGAGAAAAGGACAAACCCTCCCCTCTGACAGTGGATACCTCAAATAAATGTTGAAGACAGTGGGTGGACTTCAGTTCAGGAGAGTAAATAGTGATGTAAAATGTACAAACCATTGCCAATACATACGTAGACTGTCCTTAGGCCCCTTTAAATACAACATCTGAGAAGGTGATGGCCATTTGCAAAAGGCAGACTATTAAAACTGTGCCATAGAAGGAAGCAGGTGTGGCACTGAAGGCTTTGGCCCCAAAGACACACTGCGGTCGCCGATTCCACATTTATATTACAACGAAACAGAATGGTTTCACAACACAGACAAAACAGGCAAATATGGCAAGCAAGCAAATACAGCAAAGTAAACATGTCGCAGAGGCAGATCTCTGTTAGCCTTTAAGACAAGCACGTGAAGGCTTCTGGGTATAACTTGTGGCAACAGTTTTAAGAAGTGACTTTGTGTTCCACTAAACACTTAACTGCTCAGATGTAGTAGCTCCACTGGTGACAGCAAAATTATCAGAGCTGTATATCCAAAAGTACTCCCAGGATATAAACCATAAGCCTGGTCTGACAAGACACTTTGCAGCCTGGCATTAAACACATGCATCATCAGGCTGCTGGTTCCCCAGCCACAGCTAACACGAACACATGCACACTTTATCTGGATAGGCAAATGTAGCTCCGCAGGCTCCTGTGCATATCGCTCATTCCACTTTGAGACAGATGCATACTGCGCAACTTAAATCTGTTAATCAACCCCTTCGCCATTACTTATGTGACTGCAGAGGCCCATCTATCAGGTTTGTGAGTGTATTTATGTGAAAAGCACCCTGCCGCAGATCGTAAATCAGATGCTACAACTGCGTATACAATGCAAATGGGTCGGTTTGATTCAGATACTCTCCAAGTAAAACATTTGATTTGGCACAATGAATTACCCATGAGCCTCTTAATATGGCATAATAGTTGGTGGAACCGGGACATCAGTTCTGATTTCTGTTCTTGTTTCTGATTTTTGTTATATCTCAGCAAGAACATGCAGACTATAAAGAATTAACTTAAGAATTAAATTAGTTAAGTATTAGTCATTTTGCCCTAATCTGCCATACTGTAAACATTGCATTCAACCATTGATGTAATTTGTGATGCAGACAAAAGAATAGAAGGCCACTGTTTGAGTGGGTGACCTCCCTGATGATGTTTTCTAAGTAAGTGTACAAGATCACTTAACTTCCCAAACTATAACTGCAATAATTAACAAGGTGATTTGAAAGGGACTTGCTCCCTGAAAGGGACTAAGATTCATCAAGTCTTTTCTGCATCCCTAGAGGCAGCTGCAGGGCGAGTGTAACGGGCACAGGCAGCTGAGGACCTGAACTCTGGGTGAATCTTTAGTTGCAGCCTCTTGTTTCATATCTTTTCTCAAAAAAATAGTGATGCACATTTCTCATCTATCGTTAGTGAAGCAACATGGAGAGAGAACTTGGCTTGTGTACTACATTATGTAAAGATGGCTGTCACCTTGAACATCTCATCAAACACAAATAATCAGACTATCAACAAAACATGGCTGGCTTCTCCTCTGGAGACAGAATTCTAGGTCAGGTGCAACCTTACATCATTAATGCTGAAAAGCAAAAAACCTTTCCTTTACATTCAGAAAGAAATTACAACACAATAGAATTTCTCTGTGACCCTATTCTACCATTATTTAATTCATGATAAAAAATGGAGCGATGTCATTAGGGGAGAAACAGAATGAATGAATGAATGAAAGACAACTAATCAAAGAGAGAAAAGAGGCCAAGTGAGACAGACTGCGTAAGAAAACAAGAGAAATGAGGAGCAGTGACGCAAAAAGCCATAAACACATGCGGCCCAGTCCAAGGTGAGGTTAGCCAAGAAATGTTCAGGAACAGACTGGACTTCTGCTCTTGTATTGCATAATGGCTTTTCTTTTCCCGCTGCAACCGTTATTCTGAAATTGTCATGGGAGATGAATGGGACGAGGGATCAGCTGTGTGTGTGTTTACACTGCGTGACGCGTGCGTCACAACACTGCTGATGATGTTTACAGGACTGTTCTGCATCACTTTCAGTCACCCATGGGATCTGTATGTTTAATCACATCAATTCACGAGGCAGCAAACATTCCCCGCATTCATCTCTGAGTGTTAGAATTCATCCTGTCTGAGGAGCGCAAGTCCAATATTTTTCCATCTTACCTGCCACCTCCACGATATCCCCAGGCACAATGTCCCGGGCTTTGATTCTCTGGACACTCTTCCTGTCCTGGCGGTACACCTTCCCCATCTCGGGCTCATACTCCTTGAGCGCTTCAATCGCATTTTCAGCATTTCGCTCCTAAATATGGTAAAAGGTTAAAGATTAGTTTGTTCCAAACAAACACAAAATAAAATACTAAACAGGGACAAGAAGAAAAGTTATTCAAAAAAGACTAATGTTGAAGTAGTCTGATCTTTGCATAAGCAGAAGGATGAATACAAATAAACCGTGCTCATAATGACACGGCTAAGGGAAGAAGAATTCTATAAACACTGGGATATTTTGTAAAAGGCTAAACACAAAATACACATCCATCAACTACAATCACCAATGATAGAATGAAACAAGCCTCATAATCATCCAAAACAGCACCAACCTCCTATAATTTCTAAATCCGATTGGTCAGTCTTTGTCTTTGTTAATCTATTAATATGAAATTTTACTTTTATCACATGTAGTAGTCAAACATTCTCTTCTGTTTGTTAAAATGATCCCTGCCTGACTGTTTCTTCCTGCATCATTCATCTCTTATCTTTTTCTGTTTGCGCTGAATTTTCCCTGCCTGATTGACCTGTCTGATTGGACAGGTTTAGTGGCAGCTCAGACGGGATGCACTCACCTAGACATGGTAAGCTGGAGAGAACACAAACCCCAGGCAGCGTGGGCTTTTTGTAAGAGATACCGACGGGTGACATGAAGCCATTAAAATGGCTGTCAGTAAAGGTGGGAGCTTACAGGGTTAAAGGAGGCTGGAGATGGCATGAGAACCTACAGTGTTCAATTCAAAGGAAGGCTGTTCTCAATTCAAAACAGGTAGGGCCAAGTCAATGACAACAGAGGGAACTACAGACACCGCCTCCACTTTGACATCATATGGCCTTTGTTTGCATACACAAAGGCAAACACATCATTTGCTTGGCGGCGCCCCATTTACAAGCTTTAGCAGCATTTTCTGTAATTTACAAGACGAGAGATACAGCCAGCACATGAAAGTGCTACAATCCTACAGACGTCAGAACTCTGACCAGATAGGAGAAAGTAACTTTAACAATTCAGAAGGCTTGTTGAAAGCCATGACTCATGTCCAACATGATCGTGTCAATCATGTTGTTGTTGAGCCGTTTTCATTCGACTGGCATGGTTACCAGGCTAAAAACGTCCTTCTGTGTCTCTCAATCCACAACCATTGCTGCAGTTGCTTCCTGACTATAATCAACGAGCATGTTGCCGAATCAATACTGCTTCTCAAAGGAATCAACACTGTAAATCTCCGGGGTAAGCTTGGACTCAGCAGGCATGAATGAACACAGAGGTAAAGACAGAGTTCCTCGGCAGACCAAATGCTGCCAGTACAAAGGTAAACGCTTGGGTTTCTCTGAAAGGTTATGTTAATGAATGAGGATCAATTGATGATGAAGTGGGACAGAGCTGGGTTTCATATGTGTTTTTTTAACCCATTTTATATTTTGAACTTCTTTCTGTAAGCTTTTCATTCATCCTTTCAGCAGGAGACTGATAACGTTCGTGCGATGCTGCTCAGATGCTTTATGAAATGCAAAGTGTGTTTACCTGCCACACTCCCACAATAGCATTTGCTATGAGAATAAGTAGGATGACAAAGGGCTCCACGAAGGCCGTCACAGTTTCCTCTCCCTCTTCAAACCAGGCCAGCACCTAAAAAAGATATAACAGATTTACAGTTAAATTACAGTTACAGTTAATACTGAGAATCATGGAACACAAGTACTGAGGTGACTGCATGCATGACACAGAATGAAAATGAATGACCACGTGAAGAGATCTTTGACTTTGGGAGAACGATAACACTGGTCTCTTAAGTAATGAAAATGTTCACATGCTTTGACAATTTAATTGAAGAACTGAAAATAACAGATTTATAAAATCGCCCTAACATGCAACAGATAACATCCGTCAACTGTGGGCAACCATTCTACGTCATCCACATGAATAGAACAAAGAAGAGGTAGAAAGGTCAAAGCTATTTTCAACTAATTGCACATTTATTGATGTGGTAGAGCAAGATTCCTAAGTAACCTTTTTTCCCGAACCTTGTCTGACAACCGTGTCACAGCCTTCTCATACAAACAGTAACACTGAGTAAATGTATCTTCACTTGCATCTTTACCACACACACACACTGCTGTGAGGTCAGGCTGTGCCAGAACCTCCTCACTTCGACGGTTACACATTTGGCATAGTGATCTTAAGTATCAAACGATCATTTAATAATTCATGATAAATATCAAGTAAGCCTCTGCCACTAACACAGAAACTAGGCCCCAATCATGTCAGAAAGACTGATGGTGTAATAACCACTTTCTCCTCATTTAGAATCTGTGCCAAGAGTTAATTGTGTCAAAGGAAATGCCGCCCCGCCCCCACCCACCCGTCCAACCTATTTAACAATGGCCAACTAAATGTCGAGTTCAATTCTAGCAAATTAAATCATTTGTGTTGCAGTCATTACAGCTCCTGGGCAACTTAATGTTAAGTTGTAAGAAATGTTTGCATGTAACTTTTTACTTGAAATAAATGTCAGTGTACAGGCTTGTGTGATTTAGAGCACGCTGCTTACCACAGCCTTTGATTTATACCCTTTGCAATGAAAGCTGGATGTGGTCGCTGTGCCTTGAGAACAGAAACAGGGCCAAGGGATTGTGAACCTGACACTGTCACATACACTAAACCAAAGGACAGCCGCTTACAACAAATTATGTCTAATTTTTTGTTCACGATATTAACATGAACACTGGATGTCAAACTAGACTTGGAGTCTGAGTCCCAACATGTCAGAGGTTCTTTACTATTGACCTTTTTACATAATCTCCCTGAAACAAGAGGCTCAAAATGGCTGCAATCACTTGAGATTTTTAGCAAAAGCTTATTTGCACTCTGACCAAGTAACTTTAAACAGAAAGTTTAAAATGGATGTGGGATCTGGGTTGTGTCACCGGACAGATTCTGGGCACCTTTCTCCTCCACTTTGTACAAAGTTCTATCAAAGCTGCGGTCTGCACTGACTCAGTCAGAAAAGTACTCTATACATGATGTAGAAGATAAAAAAATCAAACCCACTGGTCTGATCAGTGTAAATCAACGTACAACTGGCAGAAGGCCATGTTTCTTCTTCTCAGAATCCCATTCCACACTGAATATTGTATCTTGAAAGACATAAAACAGACTCATCTATTTCAGATCACACAGCGAATCACCCTCTCACCACTGCAGCACTAAAACACCCTATGAGCCTCACAGCTACTTATCTTGATTAATAAAACAAGTGCAGCACCTGTGGACAAGTGCACAAATTAAATACAAGCTATTGAATTAGCTGAGGCAAAACTAGCACTCACTCTGATAGGGCTGGGACAAAGCACTGACATAGCATTTCATCTTCATCCTGACTCATGAAATTATTGATGTCCTGTTGCCAAATATCAATATATATAAATACACACAGTTAAGATGCCAGATTATGGTAATTGTACACTAGAGGTTGACAAGTAAAAGGTATTTAGGACACATTTTCTACAGTGTTTAAATCAATGTGTCAAACTCCTGAAAATACAATAAAAAGTAATTAATAAAGACACAAAACCTGCAATTTGAAGTTGATTACATATTGATTTGTGCATAGTCTCTCTTTTGTGGCTTTATCGTTCTTGTGGGCCTTATAATCAATATGTTATCATGAGCTACCCTTCCATTCCCACCCCGGTTCATTTAACACTGAGCAAACCACTTGTGTGTCATACTTACAAAGGATATGCAGGCGGCCAGTAAGAGGATTCTCACAAGCAGGTCCTCAAATTGTTCAATCACCAGCTCCCACAGAGATTTACCTGGAAGAGTTTCATTCAGAGAAAAAGTATGAGTGATTCATTGACAAATGCATATGTTACTCTATATCCTGTATAAGTGTGGACTCACCCTCCTCAGCTGGCAGCTCTGCAGATCATCCCCCACATTCAGGTGCATGGGCAAAAGAGAGATGGAGACGCAGTTAATGAAAAGTTCAACCACAGTAAGGCTGCAGCAGTGAGAGAACCACACATGTGAGATATGTGTCAGGGTACGAGGCAGGACAGGATTTCGACACCCACACCGTGACGTGACCAACCGCCTCTCCTCGGGATCCGTGGCCCATGACACCGGTGTGGGGGGGAGAGAGCAAACAGCTAGGCTGCTAGTTCTCGAACACCCCGGTGGTTCCCGGCTCTCTTACCGTTCGGTCCGAATCGCTCCCGCTGCTTCTTCACCTGCTCGGAGCTGAGCCCGGTGCTCTCGTTCACGTTGAAGAAGCTGTAAACTTCCTCCACGGTCTTCGTGTGCGTGTTGTCCATGACGAACGGCCGTTGGCGGACACCGCTCGCGTCGCCCTGCTGGTCCCGACCTCAAACCCTGTGTCGCGGTTCTCTCCCGTGCTTCGCCGCCGCCGTCGCCGCCTGGCTTTTCACACGCCGCGGAGGTAACCGTGGGTGGTGGTAGTGAAGCGAGGCGGGCTCACCCCCTCGCCGGCTGCTGCTGTTGGTGCGCTGTTACCGGCTTCAGCAGCGGCGTGCAGGTGCCCGGCGAGAGCGGCTCCGGAGCTAACGGCGGCTAACAGGCTAACGCTAGCTACGTGTTGGCTCCGCTGGCTGCGCTTGGATTCACCGGCTGAGCTGCTTTCACCGACGGATCCCCCGGCTCATGTCAAACACCCCCCGGGCCCGGCCGCTTGTTTTCGAGCGCTTCCCTCCGTCTTCTCCGGGCGGAGACCTCCAGGCGGTGTGCGTCCGGCTTCGAGGTTTTTAAAACATGTGGCGGAGTCGATTCCCGTCGCCCGTGTGAGTGTTGCAGGGTCCGGCTCAACGACGTCCTCCTCGGCTGCGATCGCGCGTGTCCGCTGCAGATCTCGCGTGCGTCGAATGCGGTGTTCGGTGTCCGCATGTGGAACCAGCTCATTGGTCAGAAACACCGGAAGTACTGCTCTGGCTTGTGCGTGCGTCGAACCATTCATTTCTATAGATGCCCATTTACAAAAAGATAAAATAAAATAATAAAATAATACACACACACATTTAAACAAATGTTATTTGTGAATAAATGAAGACTATAGCTTAAATGTAAAATAATACAATATTAATGACAAACAAATGTTTTCTATTCGTATTTATTTTTTCTACACTAGACATATTTACATGAATGTAACTTTAAATGTACACACAAACTATATATAGATATAAACGTACACACACACATATATATATATATATACACAAATTAGTATTTTTTAACCACAAATCATCATACAAAGTTTATTGACTGAAACGTGATGTCATTTTCTTCTCCACATATTAATTTCCACTTTGTTTGATACAGCTTAAAAGGTTGTCAATGTAAAATCAGCCGCAGATCCCATTTTTTGGTCTTTGTCAGTGCTATTGGACGCGTCTGTGAAAAATCCCATCCACTGGCAGAGCAACCACGCCTGTGTTATAACACAGTCAGCCTTATCATCTGCACTCTGGCCTTTTATCACAATCTATCATACACTCTGCAGAGTCAAGACAAATTGGGCTATGGCATCCTTCAGGTTTTTTGCCCTGACATCATGATATTTCCAAGAAAATAAATGGAAGGGGAGAATGACCCCCTTCTGATGATCTGGGCAGCAAAAGGATCTTTGGAGCAGTTCAAATCAAATTCCCCAGACATTGAGACGTCTTCTGTGTGGGATGTGATGCAGCCCACACTATCTACTGTCTATCTGAACGACAAGCTATTTTCAGACACTGTGACTAATGTGTGCTGCCACAGTCAGACTCCTGTTCATTGACAAGGAAAATTTCTCCTACAACTACGCAGAATGGCCTAAAATTAGAAGGGAAAGGGCCAGTGAATGAGAGCCAGGATATCCTAGGTTTCATAGCAAGTATTACTTTAGGACACTTATTTATTTCACTGGGACTTTTTCCAATATATTTGAACTTTCTACAAAATATTGATTGTTCCTTAAATGTCTGTGATATCAGTTGTTATATTTACTTAGACGTTATCATGATCCTCACCATGGTATGTCAACATATGTGATTTAAAACACCCACAACACGATGACTGAATCACATGACCGACTGCTCCTGAGCCTTAAGTCATGCAAATGCATTTTTGGAATCGCATGATCCGAATTATAGCAAATCTAAAAATATGTATCGTACATTTTGCTGTTGATGGAAATATAAAGGCTCTATTGGTCATGTAGTGTAGGAGGTAGTATAATTCACATGCTGCATATCTGCTCGTCAAAGTTACTTCAATGTCTTTATGTTTGACTTGTTCAGAATGTTCTGTTTTTCTGTTGCGTAACTCAGCCAGCAGGGTAGCAGCTTCAGTAGCAAAGAGGCTCGCTTTTAATGAATTATTTCTGTTGTATGTGGAGGCTGGAAACACAGGCAGTGATTTTTCCAGCTGATCTGATGTCCCTGAGTTTTTGTGAGCTCAGACTGCTGCAGCCAGCTCTATGTGGGAGTATACAGGCAGAGTGTGAGCTTTGCAGGAAGGTAGAAGTCTGTTTTTTGAAATGCTTAATGGCTCCTTGTACGACTGCATCACTCTCTTTGGAGACTGCAGTGAGACACTCGGCCCTCATTTGTTTCTATCAGACTCAAAGAAGAGACAACAGAAAGCTGGAACAAAATGTTAGCTGTGTTTTTCTCTGACTCCAGGGCATGAATTGCTGCTTGTTCCCAAGAGAACCCATAAGATTAGGTCATCTTGGTCATCACAAAATACGTGAATAGATGTTTATTTACACTAATTAAAATATTCATCAGGTTACAGCACTTTACCTTTTTCTTTGGAACCATTTCAGGACATGTGAGAGGAATAATATATTCCTGTCACGTACAAACTGAAAAACAATTAAAGCTCTGGTATGACAACAAGCTCTGTCCCTATTTGTTACCATCAAAGTAAAGAATTCCACAAGCAGTCACAGAATTTAACATAACATACATCTTTACAAATTGATAAAACAAGTCCAACGGTTTCTCCTTCAGAATCAGCAGCATCTACTAAGACCAACACTGATTAGAAATCTGAGGATTTGCCCTCTGTGATATAAAGGACTGTGGCAACCACGAGCCTTTTCCCATAACAAGCCTATGTTTGGCTCTGGGTTTCCAGCAGAAAACTGGTTGATCACCTTATAAGGTGCTATGATGAAAAAAAATGTGAGAGCACATTCTGAAGCCGTCCCAGGATGGGAAGGTTAAAGGTTTAGCCTCTTGGCAGCCAGTTGTCCTCCATGTTGCAGTGACCTTGAAGAAGACGTAAACACCTCTGCGACAGCCCCTCCCTAACTTGACTTCACAGTTTACCCTCATGCAGGATAGTTACATGAGTCACATCATAATATGAGGCATGTAGGCTGACACAGTGAGGCATCTTTATATGGTGCAAGATGGTGGAGAAAGGCATCTGCATCTTTTCTTTATGTTATAATAACGGGGGGTTTACTGAGACAAGTCTGCATGAGGATTAGAGATATTAAATAAAAATTAACTGATGTTTGAGCCAGAATTTTCACAGATCCTCCTGATTTATGACCTCCAATGGTCTCCTATACAAATGTTCAATAAAATATTAAGCTATGTGCTCATAAATGAGATCAAACCATAAGTCACATTTTTATAACACCGCATTTGAAACCATATTATCCAAAGGAACTGCATGACTCCATTTGCGTGACTCTGCTTCCCTCTCCTGGACAAACATTTTATCACATCGTAAAATGTTTTTTTTTAATTAACTGTTTATGTTAACTGTTTATGGCTGATTATAGTTTAAAATATTTTTTCTTAGCTCCTAAATTGCCCTCGAAAATAAACGCATTAAAAAAAACCACTCTTATCTCTTATGTTATAAATTACTTCTACAAGATTAGTGCTGCGGTCCAGCGCTCACTGTTTACTATATATAATAAAATGTATAATGTCCACATTGTTCGTCGTTGGTTGTTATAGTTGTGAAAATGTCATGAATCAAAATAAATAAAAATAAACTTTTTTCAAAAAACGATGTACAGTGACGTAGGCAAAAACGAGAACAGGAAGTATCGCGAGAATGGCACGAGGGGTCAAAGGTAACACATCCCTGTAGTGACCATGTGTATCCTCCACTGTGTTCAGACCCTCATCCGTGATTATTGATGGATGGAATCACTTTAATCCAAGTGTAAAGACGGAGAGCGCGTGCGTCATAAGTTACAGGAGTCGCGGTGAAATTAATTTAGCGCTTTTCAGCTCAACATCCATTCATGTGAAAGTCGTCGTGTGGCAGCAGGTTCTCTGGGGATGGCTTGATACTGGGACATGTTGACAGTCCGATCACTGTTCAGTGCCTTAGTTAAACACTCACCCACGACAAAGACGCGAGGTAAGTCATTCAGTGTCTTTGTCTTGGCTGCACGTCCATGCACCGGGGACATGTTCGTGGACGATGCTTGAAAACTTCGTGTTGTCCTCCCAGGTGGTTTCTATAATCTCTGCTGCACGATGACTGAAGCATCAAAAGATGAGAACACAGCCAAGCTGCTGAAAAGAGCCAACGAGGAAAATGAAGACTCGGCCGAGAGGCTGCAGGCTGCAAAGAGGTTGAAGACAGAGGGGCAGCAGGCCGAAGATGAGAAGAAATACCCCAAGAAGAAAGTGGTGCTTCTCATGGCGTACTCTGGAAAGGGCTACTATGGCATGCAGGTGCACACTGCGGCTCCAGCCGTCATTCAGAAGTGCTTTGTTTTCTTTCCTGTGGCTGATGGTACGTGGTTTCTGTGTTCCAGAGGAATCCCGGAAACTCTGAGTTCCAGACCATCGAGGGGGATCTGGTCACCGCTCTGGTGAAATCTGGCTGCATTCCTGAAAACCACGGTGACGACATGAAGAAGATGTCCTTCCAAAGATGTGCCAGGACAGACAAGGCAAGGGTTCAGCACGTCATTATCTCAAGAACGTATTCACTTTTTCTGATTAACGTCTTTACTCCGTCATTAACAGTAAACTGAATGAAAAACCTTTTATTTGTAAGTGATTCTGTTAGGATGTCATCTTGACAAAGGATGCTGGTGTTTATTTCTCTGAACCTGTCCAGGGTGTGTCTGCTGCTGGACAAGTTGTGTCACTGAAGCTGTGGCTGATTGACGATGCCATCGAAAAAATCAACGAGCATCTTCCAAAGCAGATCAGAGTTCTGGGTGAGACATTCGTCACCAGTTTTGTTCTAGTAGTTCTAGTAATAAAATAATTCTAAAATTATTTCACTTGCATCCACAGGTCTCAAACGGGTGACCCAGAGTTTCAATTCCAAAAACAACTGTGATGGTCGCACTTACTCCTACATGCTTCCAACCGTGGCCTTTTCCCCGAAAGACTTTGACACAGGCAACACAGCAGCCTTTCGCTTGGAACCCGAGAAAATTCAGAAGGTGAACCGTCTGTTTGCGCTGTACAAAGGCACCCACAACTTCCACAACTTCACCTCCCAGAAGGCTCCTAATGACCCTAGTGCTCGCCGCTACATCACAGAGATGAGCTGCGGGGAGCCTTTCATCCGCGGCGGCTCAGAGTTTGCGGTGATCACGGTGCGAGGCCAGAGCTTTATGATGCACCAAATCCGCAAGATGATCGGCCTGGTGATTGCGATAGTGAAGGGCTACGCGCCGGAGGAGGTGCTAGAGCGGAGCTGGGGACTGGAGAAGGTGGATGTGCCCAAAGCTCCAGGACTGGGTCTGGTGCTGGAGAGAGTTCACTTTGACCGGTACAACAAACGCTTCGGAGGGGACGGGCTGCACGAGGTCTTAGAATGGGACCGCGAGGAGGAAGTGATCCAGGCTTTTAAGGAGGCTCACATCTACCCCACCATTGTTGAGACGGAGTGTCAGGAGGGCTCTATGGTCAGCTGGATGGCCACACTTCCTATCCATGACTTTGAAGCGACAAGTTCTGGAGCTCAAGATGCTAAGAACCAGAAACGGGTATCTAAAAAACAACTTGTGTTCAAAATCATGATGTCTGACATTGAATTATTTATTTTGTAACATATTCAAATTGATTGTTTGTTCTTTTTCCTCAGGACAATGCAGAGGAAGAAAATGACACAGAGTAGGACACGCCTGCTGCCAGAATAGGTTTTCTCATCCAAATATATATTTTTTGTTTTGTTTGCTTTATTTTGGTTGAAAATATCTTCATCTCTGGTGTTTTTTTTTAAGTGGCTTTAAACTGATCTTTTACAAATGTTATTAAACATGAATGATGATTACACATCCTGTTCCTTATTCTGGTGATTGTTCTTGATATGTCACTGTCAAACAATTTGAATGTCTGTATAATTTGTTTCATGATGAGCTCATCAAAGCACCAACAGGAGAAGATTTACTGTCAGTCACTGAATGAAAGAGTTGCCGCTGCCCAAGCACATCAAACAGGTGTCAGTCAGATACCTGACATTCAATCCAATGAATCAAGTGAGTAATTAATAATTAATTTGTAATTTTCCTTACTTTAATATTAGGTGATGATTTCAAAGTGTTTACATTCATGGAACTATATGAAATCTGCAGTTAATGATGTGACGGAACAAATGTCCTCACAGGGATACTGAGGTTGTGACATGAACTGAAACTTCGCCCTCCGGCCACAAGGGGGCGATCTAACAAATATATGGTTTTTATTAATGGCGCGTTCAATACCCTACAAAGTATAGTAAATTCGGACTTTCATCGGTCGTCGAGCATGACAAAATAAAAACATCCAACACGTTTACACATCACGCTAAAGATGTTTATAACTGAGGGTTTGAATTGAAAAGACAACACGACTAAGTTGCGTGCCTGTATTTGTGTCCACTTTGCAGCGGAGGTTAATTATTTTCCTTTTCTTGAGCTGGGACTTGAACGCAACATCAGCGAGTAAACATGGCGCCGACCAAAAAGCGCAACGTGAGTTCGTCAAAAACACCAGAACAACGTGCAAAATGTGCTAAAATCTCGCTGGACAGCAAAGTCGAGCTGATATTGGAGAGCAGGAAACATGCCAACGATGTTTTCGACCTTCTGGAGTTTCTTCAGGTGAGGAAATTAATCTGTTGGAGGAACACAGGCGAAAACACGCTGGATAACCACAGCTGCTTTTAGCTCCTGAGCTAACTGTGGATCGTTGTGTGTCTGCAGTCAGAGAAAGAGAAGGATGTCGTCAGCGCTGTCAGTTCCTGCAGCAAACTGTTCTGCACCTTGTTGGAGAGGAGAAATCTGTTCATGGGGAAGCTGCCCGGAGAGGAGGAGGCGCTGAGTGGTGAGGGCAACCTGCTGGGATATCACACACATCTGTAGCTAAAGATTAATGGTTGAACTACCTGGATATCAAGGATTTCAGAACATGTTCATGCAAACCAATACAGTTTAAGTTGTTTTCTCACCGGACCACTGCTATTTCATCTGACAGCTTTGTCATATCTGTAATTCTTCTTTTTTAATCTTTTCTCTTTTCCAGGAAGTTTTAGTCCTGAGGAGAAGTATCGCATCTTCATGAGACACCGATACAACAGCTGTGTGGAGGTCCTGCTCGATCATCTCAGCCACGAGGCTCACAACATCAAGGTGACCAGAATAACAAACCTCCCCTCACATGAAGTGGAAGCTGTGTTGCATTTAATAGTATGTTTGAACTTAAAGCGATAAAAACCTCTTTCAGGAGGCTGCTCTGTGCTGCCTGATGAAGTTCGCTGCAGGAGAAGGACAATATCCTCTGGACGACTTGGACTGGAGTGAACATTACAGCTTCCCGAGAGAACTCATCCAGGTCAGTGACTAGAGTTAAATTATATTAAATGTCTTGATAATGATATTTCTTAGTTCATTTGAGTTTGTAATAATTACCCCTATAAGGTGTTCTGACATTTCTGTCTTCTCTCATGGTTCAGACAGTGGTGGACAGACTGCTGTCCAAAACTGCAGACAACTCCCTGCTGATCTCCAGGTTCCAGGAATTCCTTGAGATGGAGGACATGCGTTATTATGTCATGAGCTCCATTCGAGACTGTGTGGGGAAAGTCATGGACAAAAACAAAGGGGTAGGAGAACTCTGCCTGCGTGTTCAGCGTCACCACATCGATCCACAACGCCGAGTTAATCTAACTTTTTTCCTTTCAGGCTGTGATGCCTGTTTTCCAGAACAACGCCTTCACCCTTATGTCCAACATCAGCATTCCGGGCCAGGAGTCTGAGCTCACCAACTTCATGGTCAAACAGGAAGGTGAGGGCTGTTAAAGTTGCAACAAGTAACAGCAACAGTTTTCTCTTTCATTATTGTTATTGATTATTTCTTGGTTTCAGCTAAGCATGAGGACTGGAAAGCTGCTAAACTCAATGTACGTAGGTTTTTGCAATCTGACCTTCTCATTTCTGATTGTGATGATGATTAAGATGATTAAATTTGAATTTAAACAACTTGTTACAGGAGCACAAGCGTGCGTTTGAGAGGATGTGGCTCAGCTTTCTCAAGTACAAGGTACATAACTAAACCCCACTGTGATAATCCTTTTGTTCCTTGCACACACACCTATGACGCTGTTCATTTATTTCTCATTTCTGCCTTTTAGTTGCCGAGCAGTATGTATAAACAAATTCTGGTGATTCTCCACGACTCCATCTTGCCTCACATGAGTAAACCCACGCTGATGATCGACTTCTTGACGGCTGCCTATGACGTTGGTAAGTTGTGCATGTAGATTAAGAACAACAGCGAGTACTACTAAAGGTATTTTGACACATGCTGTACAGGATGTAATATTTGGTCATAACACATGTTTTTGTATCCTCATTTGAAGGCGGAGCCATCAGCCTGTTGGCTCTCAATGGCCTTTTTGTGCTCATACATCAACACAACCTGTGAGTAAATGATCTACAAGAATCCAGAGAGGATTTTTAGATTCAACCCCAGCATAAATACTAAATGTTATGTCTCCATCATTAGGGATTATCCTGATTTCTACAAGAAGTTGTATAATCTGCTCGAGCCCTCTGTTTTCCATGTGAAGTACAGGGCACGTTTTTTTTACCTAGTCAACCTCTTCCTTAGCTCCAGGTGAGATCACTCCCTCACTTATTTCTGACATATTTCAGTATATGCTGTAAAGCTCTGGTACAGTATTAACTTATGTGAGTGTGTGTGTGTATTTGCCTGCAGTCACTTACCAGTGTATCTCGTGGCAGCCTTTGCCAAACGCCTGGCCCGACTGGCTCTCACTGCACCGCCCTCAGCCCTCCTCATCGTGTTGCCCTTCATCTACAACCTGATCCGTCGCCACCCGTCTTGCAGAGTCATGATTCACAAGCCCAACACAGAGAATGGTGGGTGTCAGCCAGTACTGTCCAATATTCTATGAGCCATGAAGCATTATATTTGTGTTTCTGGTCATAATGACAGAAATGCTGGAGGACCCCTATCTAATGGATGAAGAGGACCCTGCTCAGTGCTGTGCCTTAGAGAGCAGCTTGTGGGAAATTAAGGTGTGTATGTGATGCTCCAGGATTCACATATTAATCCTAAATTACATTTCTAAGTACAGTTTACCAATAGTTTCAATATCCCCTCTCTGCTCCTCCACAGACCTTGCAGAAACATTACCATCCTGACGTGGCCAAAGCGGCCATGTTAATCAACACACCCCTCTCAGGAAAGGAGGATGACATCAGCGAGGTGCTGGAGTTGACGACGTTTGAGCTGATGGAGAGAGACCTGAAGCAGCAACAGACCAAGACTGTCGCTCTAGAGTTTGAAACTGCTTCACAGTTACTACAGGGAGGAGGAGATGTGTTAGGGCAGCATTTCTGTCTGAATTAAACAGCTTTGATTTACAGCGCCGTGTCACAGTTTTACACAAAGCTGTAAATCTGGACAGACATCATCACGTCGGTGCCCCTTAGAGAACAACGACTGGCGAGGAGACCAACTGAAAAGTGTCTGATCTGAAGACTTCCTCTATGTTAATCTCCTAAATGTTCGACTGTTGTACACAAATAAAAACCTTTCTCAAAACTCACTAGTAAAGTCCATAATAAGCAGATTGGACCCACAATGCTGTGGCTTCAGTTTCACACATTCACTCTGCATCCTCTGTCAGGCTGTTAAACTGAAGAGAGTCTAATCTGAACTCATATACTGACACAGACGTTCAGATATTTTTTTTTTTCATCAGTTAATCAGAAATGACTTCAAATGAGGGATAGTAGATTTTTTTTAATATAACATTTTGAAATCTAATCAGATTATAAGTAAATCTGTGCTGTGTTTTTGTAAAATAATAACAGAATACATAATATATGTATGTAGAAAAATTACAGCTCCTCCCGCCAACAGATAAATCAGGAAGTCATTTCGTGCACGTGCAGCTCTCAGGTGAGCTAATTGAACCACCTGTGCAGCTTCCGGCGTGGCGTCCATTGAAGTTTTCCTTCGTCACGAAACAAAGTGACTCGCCGTGGACGTGAGTTCACCTGAACGCTTGTTAGAAGGACTCATGGAGAATCTCCTCACCGTCACGAGGCCGCTTCTTCTCTCCTCACGTGCTCTCAGGTGAGAGAGTCCGGCGCGCTCCTCTCTTTCGTCCCCTCGTTAAATGGCCATATGGCCTCGCGGCAGGGCGGAATGAATCTGAATCACCGCTGAGTTGTGCTTTTGTAAAAGAGCAAAGTCATAGGCAGGCAGAAGCTGTCCGGTTCTGTCCAGCCTGGAGAGGAGCGAGGCTGTGGTCTGCGGTGAAGCTCAGCTGCTACTAACTCTGTGACTTTTTCCTTTCTCATATTTTTCTGGGTTTATTTTTAGGATTCCAGACGGGGGCGAGGCTCCAGACTCTGACTGGAACTGGAACTGGAGGATGCTGCGGTAACAGGGATGAAGAGAGGAACTGACAGATCACTTCCACGTGTAAGAATCATTTTAATCCTCTCATCTTTCCACTGACTTTTATGTACTGTACTTCATCAAGTGCAGCCGTTACATCTTTAGATAGACCCCTGTGTCCAAATAAGGACCCCAGAGGAAGATCTGGGACAGAATGATGAACCCTGTAGGATGTGAAATGTCTCTTGAGGAGGACAAGAAGACAATCCAACGTCAGGTATTTGTCGAGAAGAGTACCTCATATTTGGTGACGTTTTGTTGTTTGGAGAGATCTCCTGCCCTTCAGCTTTTATCCTCAAGCTCACTCTCTTTTTCTTAAATTTTTCCAAATGTGAAATTGGTTCGTCCCGCTCTAAAACAATTTCCTGCACCATGTAGAATGATATCTCTCTTTAATTAGATACGGCTAATTACAGCTCAAGTGCGAACAGTGCAACAAAGCAGGGGTCACAGTGTTAACCTGTTTGTGTCCTCCCCAGAGGGAGACGACAAACCAAAACAAAGCAGTTAATCTCGGTAATGGACTGATAGATTAATTAATAGGTGGATGGCAAGTGAGAGAACCCATTCAGGCCCGGATAATGACGTAGGCACGTCTCTCTCCTCTCAAATCTGTGAGCGAGGCAGAGAGAGGGAGCTCTGGCAGCTCCGCAGGTTCACAGGGGTCCTGGCAGGGACAGGACATTTCTGCATAGATCTACAGGACTCCCCGAGTTTTGTTGTTGTGTCTGTCTTCCTCCTCCACATGTCCCCTGCAAGGAAATAGAAGCTGTCCAAGGTGAGTCAGCACCGAGAAGCTGTTTGAGCATTTGGCTGAGGCTCAAAGAGAGCAGGGAAAGAGGAGAAAATTTCACATTTTCATTCTGCCACTGACGAGGCAAAAGCAAGCTTCTCCTGTTCCTGTTGTCTATTAATTATTGATATCTTGTTGCTGATAGTCGCCAAATATCGGCTCACTTTAACCTCGATTATCCACAGATTCACATGATTTTTAAACAGGACCTTTTTCTGTTTTCAACAAGAGCAAATGCGTGAGCAGCAACGAGAAAACGCACGACTGGAATCAGCTGTTGGGTATTTATTACAGTGCAGCAGTGGAGTCAGATGAGTCAAATCTCCTGAAGTACAAGCGGCATTAACCTTCTTAACCCTCTATGTGTAACCTGTGAAGTGTAGTTACTGTGAATACGGGTATCCCTGTGTGTGTATGTGGTTGTGTGTGTTCACACAAAGGTACAAAGCAGGTCAACATAGATGGGGGGGGATTTGAAGTCTGATAAAAGCTGATGTTTCTCCCCGCTTCCCTCTCCTGTCATTATTTAGTTGTGACTCAGTAATCCTCTCTTATGTAACTGAGTGGAGCTCACGCACCCTCGCTGTGATCGCACGCATACACACACACACAGGCACATCATCCCAGCCTGCACCTGCTGGTACAAGAAGGGGGAGTGAGTTAACTTTTGTCATCATAAGGAAGCTGAAAGAAAACTGAAAGCCATAATGAGACTTAATGACAGAAGGGAGGAGTAAGTATTAAAGTGCTGTGAACAGCTATATCTCAGTTATCTTTTCAGTTCGTGCCACATGTGTTGTTTTGTAAGTGCAGCTCAGTTTTGTTGTCATAATGAATTCACAACATTGAATTAAAGTAAAAATGTCATTCACATTTTTACGAAAACAAATATTTGATTGTAAATTGATTCCACAAACAACTGGAGGAATTGACACACAACTCGGAGAAAGAAGGGTTTGGGGAAGAATTGAATTCATTCTTAGTTCTCTTCATGAATGTGTGAGTCCTGAGTGTCATGAAATGTGTATTAATTCCACATCACTCGTATGTCCGCGGTTAATTAAGTACACAGTTAGTGTTTGCAAGCGTGAGGAGAGGTGTGAAGTTTGCAGCGCGGCCTCCGTGTGTCTAATGTCTGCTTGTGTGGTTTTTTCAGGTGATAATGCGGGATCACACGTCTGGTGCTAATGTGGAGGAGCTGCTGAGACAGTCTCAGATGGAGCTACAGTGGATCCAGAGACAGCTGGCCATGATCGCTGCCAGAAACATACACCACCATCACCTGCACAGCAAGGCCAAGGTACTGTGGTACCACACGAATCAGGATGAACATAAGCTCTGTATTGGTTGCATCAGTGATGCATACGCTTAAAACCTGTTACATTTACTATGGGTGTATGTTCCAACAATCCTGAAAACCAAACAAACTCTCTCAAACTTATGAATTGTATTGGTCGGATCTGGTTTTCATTAGAGGCTATTCTGATCTAATATTAGAATTCTTTATTGAGATGTGAGCAAAATGGGAAAGTGTTCATTTTAATGATGTCATAGAACTTGAGTGAGGCCCTGAATCATGTCATGTGCATTTTATTCAATAATATAGACCCATATGACTTGTTTAAATGAGAGCTACATACATTCTATCACTCCTAGAAAGAACAAACAAGTTTCTATGGCAGAGATGATGTCATTACTGGAAAAGTCTCTTTTTGTTTGTTTGTCCCCGGTCCTTTTGGCGAATGTTGTTTAATCTCGTTCCAGCTGTGCAGCAGGGTTAAGGTTTATGTCTGAACACAAAACCATTGTTTTCAATCATCGGTTGCCTGACCTGACCTGAACAAATGCTCACCTGCCGGCTGCTTTTAACTCTGCTGCCCCAAAATCAGCAGTGGATTCAACTTTTATAATGGCAGATAATAAGTATAAATGCGGTCTGCATCTATATGTATTTTACTTAAGCTCTTAGATATGTGTCTGTTTTTATTACTAGACACCAATCAAAACAAGTTTTTTTTGCATTTAACCAGCACCATTCCTTTGCTTTTGCAAATTCAACCAGAAGAGGACAGCATCCTTCAATTCCACCACGTTGGGGACGCAACGAGGCCGTGATGAGGCTCAAAGCGAACGGCTTGTTTAAATAGTTAAATGACTCTTTGCCTTAAGCTGTTTGCATATTTAAAGGGGTCACTGCCTATTTCTGCCCAATCCAGTTTCCATCTGCTCGTGAACCGCGGTCTCACAGGGCTTCATATCATGTCTGGAAACCAATTCACTGTGAGAGTAATGCATCTACCGTAAGGATGGGAACAGACAGTGAGCGAGCGTTGCTAGGGAACAGAGTGGAAAGGAGCGTACGTTCTGCTCTCCTTTCCTCGCTCTCCCTACACCTAATGTCTCTCTCTTTCTGTCCTCTCCTCCGTCTCAGTGTTTAACGGAGAGCGCCGACTGACGGAACGCACCGAGCGGCGGCTGCTGATGTAACCTCACTAAAACTACCGCACTGATTTAATTTGAGTCCTCTGATCTGGGATTTGGAGAAGGTGAAGAAAGCAAAGGGATGCTTGTGTCGCGTAGCCACTCCAGGAACACGATGGCGTGGATTTGATTTCAGGCCAGAGGAAAGTTAAATTCCAGTTGTGATGCCAAGGAGAAGCAAGCGACTGAAATTTAGCGAGAGATAAAGCAGATTTATATCTCCAAACGTAAGACGGAGAGATGTATCGATCCGTGCTTCTGTCAGCAAAACAGAAAATCATTATCCCTGTCGTAGTAGGATGTTGAAACGGGCTCTGCTCTGCTTTGGGAACGTATCCAGAGAGAAATCTTTCATCTCATCTCAGACTCTCACAGACCGTTTTTTTTTTTTTTTAACAGAACGCCATCACATGTGCGTGTGTTTCTTCCTGGATGTGTGACGTGTCTGGCCGGTTGAAAGGTCGGGCACGAGCCTGCGTCTGTGCGAGACAGAAACAAGGGGGGGGGGGTGTATTTAAAGCACAACTGGGGGAATGACAGAGGGCGTCAACACATTCAAAGATGGAGTGTGTGAGAGTCACATGAAGCCGCTGTTGCTGTTTCTGCTCTCGCTGTGAGGGCGAGACCTCCAGTCTGCTACAGCTGCGACCAGGCGAGCTGTTAACGCTGCAGAGTGGAAACGCTGATTGTGACAACACACACAGACATGCACGTGCACACGGACACACACCGATGTGTTGCCTCCGCCTTCAGTGCTAGCTTGTGATGTGACGTGAAGGGAGAAGAGTCATTTTGGGACAAAGGGGGTGCTGCCTTTTAAGGTAGGGACAATGATATTATTTGTATCAATGAAAGACGTCCCGCACTCACCTTTTTTATTTTTTATTTTTAGAGATACATATTAGAGTTTTGTTTTTTTTGTGAATCTCAACCAACATCGCTAACACGTTGGATGCTGCTGCAGCTGCTGTGGTTCTCTGAATGTTGCATCACCAACATGTATTCACTGTGAGGAGCAATGAGTGAAAGTGATTTTATTTCCCTCCTGAGTAGTTACGGGTAAATTTATTGCAGTGGGTCTGAGTCCCCCTCCATTTTAAATCATACCCTTCCACTAGAAAGCCATCGTTTTATAAGCCGGGAAGGATTGATTTTATTTAGTTAAACCTGTTTTAATGGCAGGTCAGTGGATGGACAAACCACGGCTGAGTACATCAGTATTTCACTGACACCAGATGGCGTTAAGACAATCTATTTAAATTGCACCTAGTCAGAATAAGATTACCTTTGGGTACCCTGGTTGACTGAGCACATGCCACTTAACCGCCCTTGGTTCACATCCAGCCTCCACATGCTGCGTTCGCTAATCCACTCGCCTGTGTCCCTCCATTGCAAGTCATCTGGCAAAGCAGAAACACTAGAAAATAAAGATAGTGTTTAGTGAGCCGAGGAATGAATAGACGCAACGTTTGTCTGTGTCATGAGGAATTAAAATCTGTAGCTGTTAATTACTGCAGCAATGGAAAGGGGCCTCACTGTGCCGTAAAAGCCCCTATTACATAATTATATACTGTAAGATCTTAATCGCTACCCACATTATGAGCTTTACTATAACTGTTGCCCTGGCCTCCACTTGTTATTCAGGCAAATCCCTTCATTGTTTCTTAAATGGTGTTGACGTAACCTGCCTCCAGGCAAAAAGCTCATTTTTTGCTAAAGTAAACTTCTTGGAGTGGGTTTTTATTAAAGTGTGAAAACACTTGCCATTTATTATGAGTGGAAGTGGGGAGCGAGCAAACTTTAATAAACTGCTCAGCATCTGACTCAGAGCAACTTATGTGATTTTGTAAAAGGTGTTTGCAGGGAAATGGATTACTTTTTGTTTGTGTGTACTTGTCCCTCTATGAATAGGAAAAGAAAAACCTAATATTAAACCATCTCAGGATGTCTGCCACAGCGTTTTATCTCTCTCTCTCTCTCTGTTATTACTTTTTATTTTGTTTGCTCTTTTGTTCCTATGTAATTTGTAGTATTGATATCATGTGATCATCCAGATCAGAATATTCTGTAAACATCGCACCCAGTATAATACAGAAAATAATAAATAAATGTCAGGATGCATTTGCAAAATTTGATGTTTGTCATACTGAAAATACTTGTAGTACAGCCTCTACCTGCCCACACAGAATTAAACAGCTTGTGTGTGAAAAGTGCTGAATGGCTTGGAATGTTACTCTGCAGCTTTCCCTCTGTCCCTTCTAATCCCTCATCTTCTGGCTCATATTCAGCAGGAGATGATGTCAGAACTTCCTGTGTCGCATGAGTGCGTCACGAGTCCCATGTTTGACGCAGCTCCTGTCGGAGCAGCTTTGGCAGCTCTCTGTGAACAAGGATGACGTCTCCGGCGTCGTGGACGGAACAATTAGGGCCTGCCGCTCGCAGTCGCAGCCTCCAGATTTTGGGCCATTACTCATCCTGACTGACTGATTTGGGAACTGGACTTTTAGCATGTCTAACTAAAGCCCCTTTCACAGCCCGTTGAAGGCAGAATAATTTTACACTTTTATTCCGCCTCGCCAATATGTACGGACAGCTGAGGTGGAGCTGGAATAATATCTGTATTAAAAGGACAGCTGATGCTACTTTTAAAAATCACCTTGGTTCAGTGTAAACCATGGATTTAAGCCAAGGTTGCTTGCTGCAGAATAGGATGTAGATCTCGCCTCTTTCACAGATGGGACATGAACCTAAGTAAACGTATTTTTCCAAAGTAATTTTGGTTGCAATTGGTTCTACGATACTATGAAAACATGGTGAAAAATGATTGACAGCTATAATGGCTCCATCTCCTGATCTCTACTGCAGACTTTATTTCCAACTGAAAATGGCAGCAGTTGTCAGTTTTTCTGATGCACTTTATTATAAACAGATTCTCACAATATATCCGTATGCCCTGATACCTAAGTCTGTCTCTTTGTGTGTGTGAAAGGCCAACAGTAGGGGTTGGCATGTCCGTCTCTCTGTTTTTGGACAGTCCAGCGTGTTACACTGGTGGGCCTGTCTGAGAGCTCGTCTGCTTGGCAGCTCTGCTGTAGTAGCAGGTGGATCTGGCCGTCTTTCTGTCTGCTTGGCAGGTTCATCATACTGGCTTTGCTAGTTTTGTCTGTCAGGGTAAACTGATATCTTGCCTGCAAATTAGTTTTTCAGCATTCGTCTGTGGAGGATGGCAGTCTGGCTCGCATTCAGAGGATCTGGTTGTTTGATGTGCGAGTTCTTTTTGTGGACCCGACAAGACACCAAATGTTCTGATAATTGATATGTTAGAATAATGAAACTCATGTTGGAGCCTTCTGTTGCGCTGTCAGGTTACTGTTGGACTTTTTATGTAAGTAAAAGTGCTCAAAGGAATCAATGCACTGACTCTTTCACCCTCACCTTAGTTTCCCCCTAAATGGAAAAGGGTAACTCAGAGAAATAAGGATCTAAGAGCAGGGGATCTGCAAATGGTTCCCATTTCATACATTTATATCACTCAAAGCAGACGAGAGTGGAGCATCAAATTCAATTTTCAGATCCATCTTGGGGAGGAGTTTTTTTTTTTCTATTCAGACGAAATGGGAATAGTGCATCCTTTCATCGTAGAGGGGGACATTTTAATTTCTAGTTGCAGAGGCGGAGTTGCTTGTCCAAAAGCAGCTTCCTTCTTACCAGTCCCTCTGTTATCTGCAACGCAACCAGAGCAGTCATATTCCAAAACAACTGTGAAAAGTGGCATGAAGGAAAGACTAACTTGAGCAATAAAAGATAATCTTCCCCCTAACCCTCTCGAGGAGCTTGCAGCCTGCCTCTTGCAGATATGCAGTTTATTTCCATGGAGAATTCAAGCGAGCGAAAATGCAGTTTTCAAAGACGACTCCAATCCATCAAGGAAACTTCGAAGGGGGAAAACACTGACTGGCAATTTCCTCTGAGCTCCAGAACCTGTTGCAGTTGCAGCTTCATT
Organism: Pseudorhombus dupliciocellatus; assembly: GCA_016785235.1. Classification (NCBI taxonomy): domain Eukaryota; kingdom Metazoa; phylum Chordata; class Actinopteri; order Pleuronectiformes; family Paralichthyidae; genus Pseudorhombus; species Pseudorhombus dupliciocellatus. The sequence goes on along the minus strand of JAFBJW010000151.1, from coordinate 479,030 downwards.
TTAAAGTCTGGTAATCTTTTCCTCCAGTCTGACCCTGCAGGATGGAACTAATACCTGAGAACACCAGTGTAAGACAGATTGACAGGAGCCTGTACGCAGGATTACTCAAGAACTCCTGGACGATTTCCATGTCACTTGTTATGGGGTGGGACAAGGCCCCAGGATGGACCCACTGAAGTTTGGATTTTTTTGGAGCCCTTGGATTAAATTTTCAGATCCCGAACCTTTTTGTTTACTGACTTTTCTGACAAGTAGTTCAGGCTATGGCGATACCAGGGGTGGTGCAAGGCCTCAAAGTTTTATTTTTTATTTTTTTAATATTTGTTGGGAGGAAATATTGGCAAATAAATAAGCAAGTATTATTATTTTTTATTTAAACTGTTATCTTTATGTAGACAGCTTTCACCAATGAAAATTAAATGTATAATATTTCAAATGTTAACATTTTTCTATTTGATTTTGTCTCTCAGTTAAGATATGAGGTGTCGTCCCAGCAAGCTGCAGGCCAGTCGGTCCAAAGTGTGAACCGTTTCCGACTGCTGGAGGAAAGAAATCGAGCTCTGAAACTCGAAGTCACCACGCTCCGCCAAGAGAAACTGCAGTATAGGAAACTGGTAAGCTTCCCTCTTCGACACAGCTATTTCTGAACCGCTCTTCAAACACGCACCATCTGATATGATTCAAGCACAATGTACATATTTACTGTTGACTCCCATTTGTATTGGAAACTGCTTTTCTAAGGATGTCGGTATCACTTCACTCCCTGTTGCATCCAGCATGTAACTCACTTGTCCATACGTGCACACGTTTGTTGTTGGCCTTGCAGGCACGTGGTCATGTGTAATGTGCTGTGAAATGGATAAGTAGGGGCGTGTCGTTTGGTGTGTATCCCTCGCAAGGGCGTGTGTGTTTGCGTTGCCACGTATATTTGTTTGGCCTGTATGTTCATGCGTGCATGTTTGCATGTGTGTTTGTGTGTATAGTGATTATCTATGGAGGCCTCCCCGAGGTAGTCTCGGATGGCGAGGCGTGTGAGCCGTTGTCTTGGCAACAGGCCCATTTGTGGACAGACTGGCAGAGCGACATAATATATGGCTGCTTCACTTGTTTAAGCCTCAATGACTAGAAATGATTTACAGTTTCACAGATAAAAGTAAACTCGGATGTGACAGGATCAGAATCCTGAAAGAAGAATCCACAAACTGTTCCAGTAGTTTCTCTTTCTTTAACAAAAATGAATCTCAAAAGATCTCGGGTATGAAACATGCTACATCAACACACTGACTCACGATTTAATGCCGGGCGTCAGCTCATACATTCTCAGATTTAACGGGAAGTCGACATTACGCATCCACGCGTCTCAGAGCAGAACACTATACCTTACTGATTCTCAAGATTTGTTTCTGTGAACTGAATCGTGATGAGTCATACAGTGGTTGATCATTACTTATGCATGTCTGCTGCTCTATTTATAATGTTAACTGTTATCTAGCCACTGGTATATGATCCCAGCATCCTTTAGGTAGTTTGTGTTGGAGCAAGACGTGGCTAATTGGTGAATTATTCTGATTCATTATTTTCACCTCACACGTGTTCTAGACCAGGCTTTGAGCTAAAAGCCTTCAGTCTACCTCCTCACACTCTTCCATTAAATCATTGTCAAGTCACTGAGGATGATATTCATGGGGCATTTAAGCCTCATTCTCCTGTCACGTTCTTCCATTTCATTGACTTTGCCTCAAAAAAACGCCGAGCACACGCACCGAGAATTAGGACCTCCAGGAAATGGAAAGCGTTGCCTGGAAACAATCTGTGACGGACAGTCGAAGAAAGGTACCGTAGGTAAAGAATGACCTTCTGTGTGCTGTGTGACTGCTGCTAAAAGGCTGCAGCTGTCTCCTTGGACACCGATCCCTATGGCAACAATTGTGTGCCGCCAGCAGCTGGCCCACTCAGATGAGAGTCCTCATGATGATATAGGCTGTCCCAATGCAGAGAGGAACAACATCTAATCAATAATCCCTAATAGCCGTGTTGTCTCAGCTGACCCAGTAATCTCCATTTTAACCCCCCCACCTGCCGATCAAAGGATCCCAGACCAGCCAGGGTTAATGATAGTCCAGTGCAGTGTGACACGATTCAGCTGGAATAATGCCGCCACTACCCACAGGCTAGTCTGAGCATTCACATTCTTTTGACTCGTATGGATGTTTTAACAAATGATATTAGGCACGCTTAGGCTGAGCTTTCTTTTCTTTCCTTAATTGAGTTTATCTCAGTGTTCTGTCAGATCACACCCCAATCTATTTTATCCTCTAGTCCAGCTCCCAGTGCCGTAGCTGGTATGCTAGATGATCTTTGTGCTGGTAGATTACTGTGCCTTGAGGTAGTGCTCCCTCATAGTGGTCCATCAAGTCTTCCATTTCTTTACCTCGGTCATGCTTTTTGTTTTGTTTTTCTTACACTCCATAGCTTTTTACTTCCCTCACCCCCCCCCTCCAAAAACCACAATGCATGTGCTTGTCTTCCTCTCCATCAGTCTCCTCTCCCTCCCCTTGTACTTCCTGTCCTAACCTCCTTAGGTTCCCACATCCAGGCAGATATGTGGACCACGGCCTGTGCAGCTTCATGTCTGTGGTAATTGACGCAGATTTGATGTACATTAGGAAGGGTCATGCCAACCCATAATTCAATTTCAGACATTTTTAGAGAGGCTTCAATCCAGATGAATTTTGAAACGAGTTATCCCTTCTTCCTGGGAGTAAGTGCATCATATATAAATGATGAAACCATTCAAGTTTTCCATATGACTACGCCATAGTCCGATCACAGACTGTGATACCGCTGTGATGCTTATTTAGATTTGAAGTGGCGTCTTTTCCAGCTATATTTGAGTGGCAAAATAATAAACCCACAACCACAATTATCACAATGCTGCCTCCTACAGAACCACGTGCTTTATTTCAGAACAGAACATGTCTGTAAACCTGGTACCTGTACATTAATTGTCAATTAATTTGTGATCTGATTTCCATTCGAGTCTGAACAGACTCATAGAAAATTGCACTGGTAAACAAATTCCAATTAAAATGTGCTAAAAATATTCCACTGTCAAAATGTAGGGCTCTTGTGGATTACTTGAAAATCCCCTTAACCATCTTAAATTATTGTTGGGGCTGTCTGTAGTATACCCACTTATACACATGCAGGGACATGCATGAGCACCCACACAGATGTCAATATGATATAATTACTCATTGTGACAAGCCGGTGTAGGCAGTGTTACAGCAAGCATGTGCATGTAGTTAAAGACTAATAACTGTGAAACTGTCGGGATTAGAACTGGAACAGAAAGAAAATGAATAATTTGTCACATGGGGATAACCTTGATCCTGGTAGAATTTAACCATGAAACATTTTTTAGAGTTTCTGCTTGTAAAATTTACAACAGCATCTATATAATTCTATGAATATGGGTGAGATTACGGAAGTGGGATGATGACACCCAGTCCCTCTAAATTGGATGTTGTTATGGTTTTCAATGTTTCGCTAAAAAGAAATTACAGACTCATTCAAATGTTCTTTTGACAAATGAAATGCAGCACAAGGAAATGGGGAGGGTCTACGTAACAGCCGGCAGCGTGATGCAGGCTCCTTCACTCAATTTGGCAGACATGCTGGAAGGTCCAGACCGTGGTTGCACAGGACGGCCTTCCAATAAATCGTCCTTATTTGTAACCCACACTCCAAGATGTCTGTTTCCTATTGGCTGTGGTACCTTTTCGCCCAACAGTAGCCCACTGATGTGGCTGATGGTTGTAAGAGTGGAGCTGGCTGATTAATTCAACAGAGTGGATTTCCGCAGCTCACTGAACACGCGTACAGCGCAAGAGAGAAAGGAGGAAATTGAGCAGAGGAAGAGAGAGAGAGAGAGGGAATGAGAGAGAGCACGGAAGAGAAAAGGAGAAAATGATGCAGGAAGGGTGTTAAGGAGGAGGGTCTTTGGGGGTGGGGAGAGAGTGAGAGGAATGGGAGAGTAGGAAAGGGAGAGTGTGTGGAGAGGGGGCGGAGGAAAGAGAGAGAGAGAGAGAGAGAGAGAGAGAGACGCAGGCCCTGGAGCTGCTACTGATGCTGCTGCAGCCGTTTGACAATTCCCCACCCAGAGAGAGCCAGGAAGAAGGGAGGAGATCAGAGCAAGGAGGAAGAAGGGAGTAAGCAGCACCTCCGTCAAGATGCTCCTGTGTTAGCCGGCACACACGGTAAATACTCCTCCTTTATCACCACTCTGCGCCCTCTCTCTCTTCACTGCTGCTGTTTGTCTCTGCATCAGTGGCTCGGGTGTGTTAGTGTTTGATTTAGCTCTGTTGAGCCCTATATATAGTGCAGAGGGTTAGCATAGCCAGGCAGCTGGGGAAAACCTGCCAGTGCAGCAGCTGCAGGAGGAGACGAGCGAATGTCCACAGAGACGTGGACACGAGAGGAGGATTTGTACATTTCGTCTCTTCCGGGGGACTTAATAAGGTTTTAGTAAAAAAATAAAATAAAGCATCATTCAGCTTCTGTGTTTCTTGACAGAAGCAGGGCCACCTGTTTGGAGATGTGTGGGTGTGTGCGTGGCGTGTGTGTCGAGGGGTGGGGTTACGGTGAAAGGGCTTAATGATGTGTGTTGGGCTTAAAGGTTAGTATGTGCATGGATTTCAAGGGTGTGTACAGTAGTGCTGCCTTTACACCACTGTCATGTCAGATTATGAATCTTTAGTCCCATGATGTGTCATTCTAAAATTACACATGTAGACACATGTTCACATGATCGCTCAGTGACACAAGGAGTGAGACAAATGCGTGGAGCTATTGTCAAACAAATCGATCGTGTGAGTCGTTTGACGTTATCGGCTTGGTAACCAAAGCGTTTCCTGGTTCCTCCCTTCTGAGGGGTTGCCAGGTGTTGGTCATGAATATGGACCCACTCAGTTAAAGTGAAGCAGGTCCCAAATGCAGACTGGCAAAAAGGCAGGTAGGTATAGGGAAGGCAATCCCTCAGGTGCCCAGTCCAGAGACTGGTTTAGATAGAGCTGCTGGAGATGAGAGACCAGCAGCAGGTGCTCAGTAGCCCCCCCCCCCCCCACTGTGGATGAGGAGCAGGTGTAGACTGGGCCAGTGACTGGAAACCAGGATTACACTTAATGTTAGGAGGGACACAATGCAGGAGCAGACAGACTGCAGACAGAATGTCAGCCAAGGCAGACAATCTGGGGTCCAGTGGGGCAGAGATCAAGGCCCCAGCCAGCTGAGGCTCAGTTTACTTGACAACTGAGTATTGGTGGAGCTGGGCAGCTTGGTGTGTTGTGATGTCTCTGTGTCTTAATATTATGCCGGGCTGGTGGCTAGGTGAGTTGCAGGTCTTCTTGGTCAGGGTTAGACAGGAAGCAAAAACCACAGGAACACGGACAAGTAGATAAATGGAAGCAGAAACTTTCTGTGGGCATGAATCATAGGTGTCAATTAGTTTCAATTACAATTAATTTTTGTGAAAAGTTTGACCAGGAAGTAGTTGGAGCAAGTAAAACTTCTTCCTATAGGTTAAATAACTAAAGCAACTGGGGATGATTATGCAAAAAGGTTTGGTCACAGCGTGAAAAGCTTTGCGGCACAAGAACTGACAGTGGAACATTCTATGTTTCCTTGTAATCCTTTTATGGCAGAAAACTTTGCTCTATCGCATTCTGCACATGGAGCATGTGGCACATTTGCAGAGCTCCAGCACTTTGATGACATGAAAGTGGCTGAATTAAGGAATGGCTTTAATTCTGTTTAATATTTGTTGAAACCCATGCTTCGAACACATATGTGTGCTTGTGTTTGTTTGTTTGGATCATATGCTTGCCCTGTATGCCTAAGTTTGAATGTATGGCTGCGTGGGTGGGTGAGAAACATTGGAGAAAAATATGGCGGAGGAGACAGGAAGAAATGTGGCTTCATCGTATTTTGCCTGGTCTGACTGATATCACCTCTCTACCTAAGATATTTAACCTCCTCTCCCTTCGAAGGCACCACCACATTGGTAAATTAAAAGAATCCTTTACTCCTTATTTTATTCCTCTTTTACCACCTCCCTGTTTCTCCTTCCTCGAATACTTCTTCCTCTTCATGCAGCAGACTGCTTGACTGTGCCATCTGATGTTCAGTTAGATGCCAGGGGGCTAGAAGGAGGGAGGGAGGAGAGAGAGAGAGAGAGAGAGAGAGAGAGGAGGAGGATAGGAGGAAATGAAACTTGTGTTTTCAGTCTAATGGCTGATTTCCTCGCTCCTCTCTTGAGATTATCGGGGAGTGTGGCAGCCAAAAGACGGCTTCCTTGACTAATCAAAAAAAAGTTCCTGAGGACATTCAAGCCCTGCAATAATCCCTGTAGTGACATCTGACAGGGGCGTGGCTGCACATATCAATAAACACACAGGTACCAACAAATACAGACCGCCTTTGTGTACTTTGCATTCACACACAGCTCCACAAATTTCGCATCTTACGTGCATTCCTACACACTCCCCCGCATTCTCAGTGTATTATTAACTGAGTGTATATACTCCAGCTCTGTGCTTTGAATCACGTATGTGGGTATTTTCCCGTAGTATTTTCTGTGTGCACTCATGCCTCAGTATATTAACTACTCATTCATGCTGTAGGTTTAAATAGGGATCAAATTCGATGGCTTGTGTTTGTGGCGCTCCGACGCAGGCTTGCATCCAGGCAACTCGACAGGCATCAGATTTGTCGGATGTGTGATAGTTCGCTGCTACTTTTTCCTTTATCGCTCTGACACTCCACACCTGAAAGAACAGTTTCTATAGCAACCCCATCATCCCCTCCCCTCACCCCTGCCCCTGTTTCGTGGGTCTGTGTGAACACATGCCTGAATATGAGTGAGCGCTGTATTGATTGCCAGCATACACGCCATAAGTGTTGATGTCATCCTAGCCAGTGGGGGTATTAGAGGAGGGAAACAATAAAGGAACATTCCTGGCAGCTTTTCAAGATACACAGAAGTTATATTAAAGGAAAGAGCACTGCAGAGGCAGAAAGGGAGAGAGGGTGGGGCTGAGAAGGAAAGAGGGGCATCGTCGGCGGTAAACGTGTGGTCGACGTCTACATTCAGATTTAGTAAAGAATATCATGAACGCATGCGAACATAATTTTAGAGCCGTTTCTTCACTGATTTCTTCTTCCTGTGCCCCCTCCATCATTTCTTATCTCCAAAGTAAGGACAAGTGTAGTGTTCTGGATGGTATCGTTAAAGGAGCCATGCCATACAGTGGTGTTTATAGTTTTGGCACACAGACAGGAATGTGAGGCCGACCAAAAACTCCTCTCCATTTAATGGTTTTAATTCGCAGTGTAATTATGTAGTGTCAGGCAAGGTGAGCCCTCGAGTAAAGTAACACGCTGAGAAAAGCCTGTTACAGCTACATCACTAATTGTCTCCAACTGTCCCCAGGATTGTTTTATTTTTTATTTTTGCTCATCTTCTCGTCTCCTTCCTTTTAAGTTTCTGTCTCTTTCTCCTTTCACTGTTCTGCTTTCTCAAGCTCTGCCTCTGTCCTCTTCTTCTCTTCCACTTCTCTCCATCCCTAATGTCTTTCTGTGTGGAAGGGCTTGAATGACTAAACATAGGATAGAGGTCTTTGGTGGACTGAACACCAGGGCAAGCTGGATGAAAGGATGAACAGAGGGATGTATAGAGGAGTGCACAATGTCAGCCTGTTCGGATCCAGGTGACATGACAGCACCTGTGCTCCTGTAACTGTCACCTATTGCTCTGCACCGCTGAGTCCAGCTCACTCGAGACCTGGAAGTCGGTCATATGAGCGCATCTGCCATTACAGCAGCCATTACAGAATCGTCCGTGTGTGTAACCTTTAGCAGAAATTCAAGCAGAGACGTCGGGGAACAAATCGACAGGATGTTGTTCAGACATTTTTAATCTCTCGCAGACTTCTGTCTCGTAACGCTCAAAGTGCTGCTTTGTATTCTCTGTTCAAAGGCTGCAGATGTAGTCATGGTAGCAGGACCAGTTTTTTTTTGTTGTTCAACTGATATTTCTCTGCTCACAAGAGAAACCAGTTAGTAATTCAGTGCTAATTTAGAGGTCATGGTAATGAGCCGCATAACGTTAGGAAACAAACAATACTGCCATTCAATAAAAACATTCGGCTCATTCGGTATTAAAATGGTGTTAAATACAAGAGCAACACAATTAGAAATGCAAACAAGCAAATGGATTAAAAACCCTTTGAAAGCTTATACCTTCTGCCTTGGAAACTATGTTGCATCCAGCCTCAACAGTTTACTCTGAATGAACCAACAATGCCAATGTTCAAGGGGCAAGAAATTACCAGTCTTCCTTCATATAAGGGCCAAGCTTTGGGAGACATAGCTGCTGAGTTCCTATGGGAACAACAGAACTGCACAATGAGTAAAACTAAAAAAAAAAAAAAAGGAAAATATTATAATGAATTTTAAACTCTGCTGCTAGTGGCTGACAACAGGAAGAGGCACAACTAACACAAATGTAGTGTAAATGTGTTTGAAAGCACCTGCTCATGAGTTTAATTCAAAATGTTTGCACGTGTAGAAATATCTAGTTTGTCCTTGCGTGTCCCTGCCCTGTAATATGACATGCTGCTGGTGCTGTTCGATATAAACCTGTGTGTTCATGGATGGATCTAGACTGTAAAACCATGTAGCGATAGGAAACCTCTGCCGAGGCTCTGCCAGTGTATTTCCAGTGTACTGTACATTTAAACAACTGGGCAATGAGGTCAGATGTAAATTATTTAGCACTTGTGCAGTATTTTTTGCTGCAGATTTGGGGTCATTTGAGTGTGTGTCTCTGCACATAATGCTGTGTGTGTGTGTGCACTGAGGTTCCTGTGAGACCTTTGTAGATTTCCTTGTGCTTGATCATCTATGTAGAGGTTTGTGTCCATGTGTGTGCACTTCTAAGCATGGAGGTCTACCCAAGCATTATGTGAGCATGAAGGTCCATCGAAGCACATGTAATCGCTAACCAGCTCTTGGGCTCCTCATTAGCATCACACTGATCTTCCTCAGAACTTATTTCCTAGCCCTCTGATATTCTCTGTGCGGCCTGAGGGAATAATAGGTCCTGTTCACATGCGTTATGTCATCGATGTGACTGGAAGCTTTGCTGCCCACGACATCGCAGCCGTGTTTCACTCTAACTGCCTGCACCCACACTACATACATATAGCACACACACACTCCCATGCTCTAATATTCCCCGTGGGGCATGTGTAGTCTCATGTTTATCCCCTGGAGCGAACTCCATATACAGTGCAGCTGGAGTACCTCCACAGTTCACATATTCTACAGAGGCAAGGCTGATACGCACACATGGGCTCTCTCTTTGCCGCTGGCCTCGTTCAGACTGCAGCTCACATGTAATTTTTTTGTTAACTGTGGCTTGTCTGTCTAGAGGATAAACATAGCAGAATCTGTGTCATTCTTAGGAACAGATAATGAGACAACCCAAGATTTACAGACAAAGAGCTGCATCAGCGTTCTAACAAACCTTCAGAATAAAATCCACCTCCGTCTCCTCTCCACTGTTTGATAAATAAAGGGCCCCATGGCCAGAGCTTGTTTATCGTTCATTGCATTCATCTGACAAGCGTCAGAACTGACATCACACAGTTTCACACCGACAGTGATCAAGATCATCTTGCACAGTGTGACGTGCAGCCGAGACTGCGGTTACTGCGCAAACCTCAAGGCTCAATCTGTTCATTAGTTGTTTTGGCTTTTTTTATGACTAATCACAGTTCTGATTGAACGACTCCTCATCAAAACAGCTGTAAAACATCAGACCCTTTGTTAAACATGATGTAGACTTCTGTATCGACAAGTTTCCAGTACTGTGTATGTACTGTATGTGGACCACTTATGAGCAAGCACAAACATTATAGAAACTGTGCAGAGCTCAGGATGAGTCGCAGGGGAAGTGACAGAGGAGGTCGAAGAGTGAGGTGAATGAGAATGTGTGTTACGTGGAGAAGTTAATCTCTCCTGACTGTAGCGCCGGCCTCTCCCTGCCGCTCCCCCCGTATTCTCCCTCCATTAAAGTCTGGACTGGAGTGTCCCCTGAACTGAGGAGCACAAACACTACGACAACCAGGGGGGTTTAAACAAAACATTAGCTGTTTGATTTTCAATGAAGAGGAGAGGTGAGCTTAGATCTGCACCACATCTCCCATAAGGCTTTTTTTTATATATGCATGTATTTGAGATTAAATCTTTGCTTTCCAGCACAAAAGACGCCTGTGTACACTGATCCCCTCCCCACAGGTTTTGGATGTGCATTAAATTTTCTCTGCCACATTGACCTGACACTGAGTCCTTTGTGCTGCAGACGTTGTTAATATTAAATGTTTGCGTAGACAGGGTTTCCGTTCAGGCTCCAGTTGAACCATAATATCAAACCTGCGGAAATGAGTCATGCATTTTATATTGACTTTAAATTTTTTTCAAAGCTTTGTTTATATACCCATCACCAACAAGGATGTCCCTCAAATTATAATATTATATGCTGTAAGTACTTCTGTGTGTGTGTGTGTCATGTGAGGTAATTACTTGCCACATAAATAATTCTAAGGGTTTTTAAATCTTCAGGATTCAGGCGAGAGGTCTGCAACGCGATATGCAAGCGCTTATAGCAAATGTATGCCTGGAGATGCCAGTTATGCAAGGCATCAATATTACTCGCGCGCACACACACACACACAACCTGAACTCACGCTTCACTATATCTGCATTAGACACTGCCATCTGCGCCCACACTTTACACTGACTGTTGGCCTTGTACTAGGTCTTATGGCTGTGACATGTGAGTCATTATATATATATATATATATATATATATATATATATATATATACACGCTACCATCAAATATAGATTGGTGACTAATGTATGTTTAATGAATGAGGAACCTGTTGAGACACATGGGTGGCACAGGCAACAGGAATGTCAGCAGATAATGTGTTGAAACACTTAAAGAGGAATATTTTAGCCGCATCCTGATGAATAATCCATCGATGGCATTATGGTAACATTTACCTCAAACTGCTTTTCCCAACAAGCACAAACAAAGGACGAAAGTGGCAGCGGGTCAAATCTGAAGGTTACAGTTTTCTAAATGCTCCGCATGAACGGTACGCGACTTAAAGGTCAAACAGTCGGTTTGCTGCGTTGCTTTTTAAAAAAAAAAAAAAAATCTGTTCAGGGGTCACGCCAATGTTGTAAACCAGAGCTAATGCACAGTATTAACAGTATTACAAACAAGTGATCTCAAAATGCTCTAGAGAATCACGCCCGTCTGCCAAGAAAGCCGATGTTTGGCCGATCATGTGGGATTGGAGTCGCGTGCTCTGCTGTGAACAGGCAAACATGTCCCCGGCCCTTCAGAGGACAAACTCTGTGTCTCTGTGTTGTACATCATCGTTTATGCTGCAGTGAAGACCTTGCTAATGCTACACAATAAATCTTCCTAATGCACCCCTCCCACATCGCTACAACCAATCCCTTAAGTAGCAGTGTACAGTCGCCTTTAAGTTTCATAACAACCTTGCAAATGTGAATACAGTAAATTGTTAATTGGTTTTTAATTGGATGAAATATTTAAACTGGTGATTTGTTTTTGACCATTAGGTTTATATGGAGTCAGTTCATATTGTTTTGAGGGAAAGCAACACTTCTCTCCTATGTGCTTTTTTTCCTTGGGTATACAGAATAAAGACATGCAGGCTGCAGGTCAGGTAAACTGGAAACGAACAAAGTATAAACGTGACAGATAATGGATGGATTTATATCCCCCATGTCCACAAATATCCTGCTGAAGTGCTATTTTTTAGGTTTAATCATAGCTTTCGAAGACAGAGTTTACGTCTAAATTCAGTTTTCACAGCGTCAATCCTGATCTGCTCAGTGGAGGAGCTGTCCATGGTCCTGATTCGTACAGACATTAGGTGGTGCTGATCAGACAGCCGATGTTTCAGGAGCTATTAGCGGTGGGGCGTCAGTCACGAGTCTCACTCATTTATCTGTCCTCTAACCACATGAGTGCAAAGCAGTCTTTAACACACAGTCTTTAGGCACACTCGTGTGCACACAGACACCCATTAACTGTAGTCGCACTATTAAACCGCTAAGCAGAAAGTTTAGTGCAAAGTAGTGTAAGGAGTAATGTGTTTGTATTGTCACTTTTCAAGAAGTCTTTTGTTTGAGAAGTTTGAACAGACAATCTGAGCAGCACTTGTAATAACTTGGAGAATTGAGAGCTTAAGCTTTATCTGTGTTTTTTGTAAAACATGCGTCTGGTAAAATCGCAGGTTGGTATGTTTGATGATTTTGAATCATATAATCATCAGATGACCAGAAACCAATAAATAAGGGAACTATCTGGGTCACAGTGAATATTTCTGTAGACTTCACTAAAGTGATGTCTTTGTTTGGATCAGAAACAAAGCATAGAACAACAGGATGCTGCAGATGTGCTGAAGCAGAGAAGCATAACAATAAGCAGAGGCACTGCCTAAATCTAATCATCTTACGTCATTAATGTGCTATTTATGTTGCAACTGGGGTCTGTCCAGTAAATGTATCAACGGCGGTCTCACAGTTTGATGCTTTGATGTATTTATTGCTCTATATTCCCTGTCACAAAAGACAGAGGATATTTCAATGAAAATTGGTTAGTATAGCTTTTTGTTATGCTGCTAACGCAATCATAAGTTCCCCTGTGTTATTATTATAGCGAGAGAAGCTGAATTGAAGTGTTTGTCGATGCACTGCACATTGTGGATTTTTCTCAGAAAGATGCTGGCCTCAGTGAGCAGAGCAGATTTAAGGCCAGCAGCTGAAGTAGGGGGGGTGTGTGGGTAGAATGGAAATCATGTTGGTTAATGGGAGGGAATGTGTGTGTGGGACAGAGATGGATGGAGACAGTAGACAAGCTGGAAAAGGAAGGAAGAAAGACATTGTTTGTTTTCTGCTTATTTGTGCATATTGAAGGTTTAAATTGGCACCAAAATGTGTGCGTGTGTCCCTTGGCTTTGCAGTGTAGCATTATGTTTACACGATGTTACGGAGTGTTAAGCAGAGCTGTGAATATGTGACTCACTGCAAGTAGGAGGACGTGGAAAAAACATCATTCCTGAGGCCCATTTAAAAAAAAAAAAAAAAAAAGAAAAGGAAAAAATCGGAAAGGTCACTTTTTTGGCCCCTTTTTGTGGTTCTTTGTGGTTCTTTTGTTCTCTCTCTCTCTCTCCTCCAAACCACAGACAAACTCTTAACCTTTTCTCTCGCTTCCTAAAAATTCCATCCAATCCCTTGCTTCTTTTCAGCAACCCCCTCCATGCTGCTTCCTTTTAGTGGAAACTACACAGCCGTGTCCTGGGGTGTCGGCGCAGAGAACGACACCCCATGATGTGGCATGTCTTCATAATTAACTGTCAAAGCAAGAAGTACAAGCTCATTTTTGGTTGCTTCTCTTGTGAGGTGTGGCTCTGTGCTCTGACTGCTCTGTGGTGTGCAGGGACGTGATGTGGCGACAGCATTACACAATAAGAGCAGCCAGTGAACTCACTCACCAGTCTTGTGTCTTCCTGTCCTTGTCTGTTCTCTATCTGTGTCCTGTTTGATCGTGTCTCCCTCTGACAGTCCCAACTGTCTCTCTGCCTGCACATGAAGAGATGGATGGACCTTGCCGGCCCTTCACTTTCATTTTTTCTCTCCCCGCCTCCTCTTATGGGGGTTTACTTCAGTTTAGGCTGATAAATTTTGATCGTAAAGCTCTGAGCTGCACCATATTTCCTCGCAGTGAAACTGTTGTGCAAAGCTTGAAGAGATGATTGCATGAACGCCTGGTGTATTATTGTTAAATCCAACACAATTCTGTATTTTCAGTTTTTAAAACATTCACATATTCAGAAGCTTATTGAATTAAATTCTTCTCTCGAAACTGTCAATCTACTTATTTGAACAGAAGCCCAGCCACCATCTTATCCTCCCAGACTTTTCCCAGAAATTAAACCAATAATCGCATTTCTCATTGTTTTAAAGACAAATGGAGAGAAGGCTCTTATGAATTACTTATCCCTCGTTTTCTGGCCGGGATGCTGAAAATGACAATCAACATTCAGTGCACCAGCATAAAGTGGTATTATGAGCGGGGATATGACCACTCACAGTGAAACCACTCCTGAATGCTCAGAGCTGTGATAGGAGGAGAACATTGCCCTACTTCCAGTCTGGCGTAATTATGTAATGCTTGAGTACCTGCAGCACCAGCGGCATGACAACTTCTGAATCTGAATCTGGGCAGTGGAGAGGGCAGACAGGAGCTGAACACACCTCTTAAAAGCCTTTTACTTGCTATGCAACTTAATCTTCAGCACCTCTCATTTTCTCCCACTTGTGTCTCCTAATTGTTTTTTTTCCCCTCAAACCACCATCTACCTTGCTCCTTCCTCATTACTTTCCTTCTGTGCTCTCCTCCTTTTAAGCCTCGCCCCCTGCATTCCTAATGTCACATACCAAATGGAGAGTGACAGTACAGGGCTGTAGGTTTTGTCCTCCAGTATACATGCATGACGGCAGAGGGGAGGGGTCTTTCATCTGTTGCGTGCGTGATAGTTAAAGATGGAGTTACACTGCGTGACATGATACAGGATGCACTCAGGCATTGGTAAGTGTTGCAGTGGAAAAGGTAAATTAATTATAATATAACAACACGCTACATTTCTGTTTCGCCCCTCGTTTCTTGCAGAAAGCAAAGCTCCATGCTGCCCTGCAGGAGAAAAATCGTTTGAACCTTGAGCTGATCAACTACCACTTGCAGGCATCAAAGTATGACCAGGTAAGACTCAAACTGTTCACGGACACCTGAAGCCAAAACTACTAGGGTTGAATATATGCGTGGATGGTACATTATGGATAACAGCGCGAGTGAGCATGTGGCAGATAGTGCTGCAGATGGCCCTGCACATGGCTACACAATGCAGCAAGCCACCAACACAGCACATACCAAACTGATGGGACTAATTAAACTATAACGCCACAATCCTAGAGATCTAATGGGAAACACTTTGACATTCGGTACATTTGGCATTAGCCTCGGGGGAGGTGCGGAAACAGCCTTCTTGTTTAGAAAGATATCAAACCACTGTTGCCGTTCCGATCACTGTCTGCACTGGCCCAGTCAGTCTGTGTCTCACACGTCTAAACATTCATACGTAAACATGCACGCTGACTCAGACAGAGGGACAGTAATCGCCCGTCTGTGATGGTGGATGATTAGCTACTCTGGCACTCAAAGTGACTCTCGCAGGTCTGACACATGTCCAGGGACTCAGCTTGGAGCTCCGTCTCTGCTGTGCCACGCAACAAGATGTCATCTGTGCACCGACGAGGGGGCACAGGGGTGGGATGGAAGTGGGACAACAGTGTTTACATTGCTGCCAGATGTAAAGCAGATGAGGGAATGAAACTAATAAAGAGGAAGATAGAGAGGAGTGGACCTATAATTACAGCATGTGATCACTGAGAATAAATTGCAGTTGCTCAGGGAACCTTTGAGTCAAACAGAATTTACTGATTAAAATGTATTTTTTTGAAGATTCTGATTCTTTTGAAATACTGATCATTGGAGAGGAAATAACACACATCCTTTTATTGATGAAATGCAACATTTAAATGTATAATATTTAGCTTTAAGGAAGAACTGAAATACTAACACAAGACTACAATATCTAGCGTGATATAAATAAACTATTACCATTTTTATGTTTGTTTCTCTCACTGAAACAAATAAGTGAAATATGATTTTACTGTAAAGTGTCTGACTCCTGCTCCTATCAAACATTCCTCAATATGAATTAGCTCTTTTCCTTTGCAGCCGTCTACACGCGCGCCCTTTAAGCTTATCTATTGTGCTCTCATCTGTTTTGTTAATTAATGAGGTGATGGCTGAGGGATGGCTCCGCTCAGTCCTGCGAGGCCACCTTTAGAGGAACCGGCTTAGCCCGAGGCTTGTGACTGATGAAGAAACGAGAAGCAGAACGCTCAAGTCAGCAGCTCCGTCTCATCAGGGCTAAATGGAAATGTGCTGATTAATTTCTCTTTAGAGTGTGAACTCCCAATCAACCCTCCAGCAGAAGGAAAAAAAGGCATCCTCTATTCATAAATGTAAAAAGTAGGTCTGCCGCGAGAACAAATCTCATCAAAACTGCATGCCTTTCTCTTCTTTTGAGATTAAACAACAGAACAATGGGTTCAGACTCTTTTAGGCTCAACTATAAGGTTGTCATTGTCACTAGATGTTGCATTATTATCACTAGCATACCAGACAAAAGCTGTGTCACACACACACACTTCTGTGTTGGTCACTCTACGGTTTTTAAATCTATTCAGAGCAGCGTTTATTCTTTCATCCACTGGCTCAGCACGGCTGCCACAGCAAGGCCAAACTGTGTCACGCTGTGTCTGTACAAACATAAGGCGTAGCAGCGTTTCTGGTTTAACAGCCCTGTGGTGGACAGGTGTGTTTACAGTGTTTGTGTGCACGGTGTGGAAAAGGTGTGAAAATGACCGTGTTCCTTCAGGTGCCGTGTTTATGTCGCTGCAGCTGCAGACATCCCGCTGTACGAATGTGGGCAGGACTGAGAGGTTCACAGGGAGAGAGGAGTTACTTCGTTCACAGAGAAAATTTATCCAACACATATCCCTCCACTCCATTGTTAATGTCCTCTTAACGTCCTCTTTTGTCTTTATTGTCCCTCCCCCTGTTGCACCTGAACTCTTTGTGTCCCTCCAGGTGCGATCAGACTATGACCAGCTGAGACAGACCTTCGCTGTAGTGAGCCAGGAGAGAGACGTGGCCCGGCAGCAGAGGAGCCAACTCCAAGGCAAAGTGGAGAACCTGGAACAGGTTCTAAAGGTCAGGCAACATTTCATCTCACGCTCCTCCAAAAAAAGAAAATATCACTGAAAGAGAGATCTTCTTTTCTTTTATCTCTCAGTTTGAGTCCCTCAACATCTCCTTTCCCCTTCTTTTCTGGGTTTTAAATTTTTGCATCCGACACTTTTACCAAGATAAATGACAGTAGGCCGTTTTTCACGAGCTTGAAATCATTTTTGTGGACAGGCGTCCTCTCCTAACTTCTGGATTCTAGGATCTCTATTGCACATTTCTCATTTCTTCCTGAAAGAAGCGTTTTCCTCTTCTTTACTGACAATTTATTCCATAGCATTTACTGCATTTTTTCACATTTTAAATCTGGAAATATTGCCCACTCTCTCCCTGTGGTTTTGGTTACTAAGAAAATTTCAGAGGGAATGGGAAGCGGCTCATGAGGTGAAGTGTCATCTGTTAGATGGAGAGGCTCTTTTTTCATCATGTCCTGGTCTGCCAATAGTAATCAGACACAGTCACACGGCGCCGCGAGAGCCGCTCTCATTACAAGTCATCGCCTCCCTGCATCTCCTATTGATTGTCTGTTTGTCAGGATGTTTGAGAGAGAAATGTTCCCGTCAGAGAAAAAACTGACCTGCTCCTTAAACCTCAAGGAGGGGTTTGTCTTGTCCTCATTGTGTATTGATCATCAAGACAAAGAAACTTACACATGGCAACATGGGCAGAGAAGGAAGAAGCACAACATGACAAAGACAGATTTGATATCCTGTATTATAGGTTCCTCTTCCAGGACTGAACTCTAGTACCAAAAAGCAAACGTTAAGTTCGAGTTAAGACTTTTCTCTCCTCGCAGGAGGTCAAGACAAGAAATCTAACCGTTCTCCTGGAGCTGATCTGGTCAGTTTCTGGTCTAACATGACCTCACCCGGTGCTTCCTGAAAATGTAGGTGACTTCACCAAGCCTCCTCCTCCCCCAGATGTTTGAAGGGTTAAAAAGAATAGTTTTCACTGGAGCTCCAGTGACAGCCTCTCAGCCAGTCCAGTCCTCTGCAGCTTAGAGCTCCTCTGCGATTATGCAAAGCAGTGGCTGCCTTCTCAGGACACCTCGAAGCCACTCCGGGAGGTAAAGAGGCTTTTCTTTATTTCCTTATTTTTTTATTTTTTATTTTTTGAAGGGAGAGGGAATACAGAGAGGAAATGATGAATGTCAGAGCTTTCTAAGCTGTCCTTTCTTCTTAAGCCTGCAGAAACATCTTGTGCCTTAACTCTGTTTCTGCAAGATGTGGCAGCTGGTTGTGACTTAGTGGAAAGATACTGTATAGTCATGACTCGGATAATTTCACCGAGGGTAGATTTGGGTTCAGTGCGTGACAGCTTTGTCTAAGGCAGTTTGGAGTATACAGTGAGTTGTTTGTGATGGAGGAACACTCCAAGTCAAGGATTTTTTTAAGTCATTGTTCAGCATTTCAGGAAACAAGGTCATCTTATTGCATGGTTTAACGCTAAGACTTTGTTGAATACTTTAGTTCATTTTTTTCTTCCAGATAAAACTAAAGCAACCAAATTAGATTCCTGACAACGCTAATTTCTCAAACTGCTTGTATTTAAACTGAAACTTGTGAGATTTGAGATTTAAATAATCTTAAAAGTGGCTGACGTCTGACCCTTGACAGCTCATGTATCAATGTAGTAATTACCACATTAAATGCTTGGCTCTGTTGTCTCAAACTGTCCTGGGTCTGTCCCGTCCCTTGGGATTAGCTTTCACTGCAACCCTCGTAGTATAGATAATGGATGGATGGCAATCCAAATTGCTCTTAGTGCAGCATTACCTGCAGCTCATGGATATTCAAGCAGACTTCAGCGGCTGCTACCTCTTCCCTCCGTTCCAGCGACAGCAACAGCAATATTCTGGTTATATTCTGAAATTGTCACGTTCAAGGTCTCGCTGTATTGTATCCATCGGCCTCAATGGAGAAGGACAGTGGTTGGGTAATTCCTTCGGGGGAAACTGTCAAGCATCAACATCCTTCATCATAAAGCACATCTTGTTCCTCTGTGTTTTCTTCTCAGCATATGCACGAGGCTGTTGAGCTGAAGCAGCATCTGCAGGTAGAGCATGAGCGAGCCTTGGTGGCCCTTCATACCAAGCAGAAGGAGATCGATCAACTGCAAACGGTACGGCTTTCATGGATAAATGCAAAGATAGAGAAGTGGTTATTCAGAGCTTAATGACTTAATGGTCCGGGGTCATTACTTTTTCTGATAAGAGCAGTGTAGCTCCTGGTTCACTCAGCGATGTGTCGGGAGCTGCTTTGCGCTGAATCACTGTCACTGTATCAGGAAATGTGAGGAGCTCAGAAACCTGTCCAACAATCTGCCGAATTTGTCAGAACTGCAGCTTCAGCTGCTCTTTGATGAAAACACTGCTTTTCTAGTTGTTGGGAGCAGACGTCGCTTTCTTCTCAGTGTTGTATTCTCTCTGGTACCTTTTTAAATCTGGTATATATGTTGTTTTTTTCCCCTTTGCATAGAAAGTAGGCAAATAAAGTCCAAGTCTCCCTTGTGATATTTTAAGTTTCAAGTGTTTTGATACTTTTTTTTGAAGCTGTTCAAATACTGGGAATGTTAAATTATTTGCCTTTATAGCAAATCTGGCCCAGATTCACTGAGCGCTTGTACTGGATTTTTAAAGGTGGGTGTTTTTACATTTTTACTCAGTCATCTTGAGGATGAGTCACTGAGACATCTTTAAATTGTTTTCATTGTTAAATTAGTTCTATTACTAATTGCAATTTGTGTAATTTGTGCAATTTTTTTGTTAAATTTGATGAATAATAATCTGAAAACTTGATACGAAAGAGTCCCTGAGGAGCCAAAGTGATGGTTTAGATTATTCTTTTACATATTTTCCTGAAATCCTCTACTGACTCTAACAAACCATAAACTTAATTTGCTCATGTTAATCAGCGCTGTGCCGTTCGGAGACCACTGCTCCCATCTCCCAGCGAGCCCCCACCAGAGCACCGTGTTGACAGCGTGTGTTTCTGTGTGTTCCCTGCAGGCTCGGGTGCAAGCTGACCAAGAGCATGAGGAAGCAGTTCACCTGTTAGAGGTACAGTCACATCAACAAACATGGATCAGTGTCACACAGACTCAAACATCCAATAAATCCTGCATGCAGGACGACCTTGAATTCATTTATAAATGTCCCAACGATCAAAGTCTCTGACCTGCTGTGTTTCATCACAGACTCTAAGATGCTTGTCACTGCTTCATCTTCTTCAAATTATTTTCTCATTTCACTCTAAATCCTTTTGTCATGACAATAGTGTGCAGACTCTTTTGAGCGTGGTTCAACGTGAGGTCAGGTTATTATCCTACTTAAGCACTGGAATAAGATTTAACCGAGGAAGCAGCCTGAGTTTGGTCTGTGAAATGAAAACTCCACCCTAAATGGGTTATTTGTCATGGAACCAAACAATTGACTCAATTTATAGTCTTGATATCACCGGCTGCTTTTTTGGAAATGGGTAAACACACATACTTGGATTAGAATCAGCTCCACATTGTGTAGGGTCACACAAACTTGTTTTTGTAATTAATTTAATAAATTTATTTTAATTATGTTTTCTTTTAATTTTTCTTATTTCTTTTACTTTTTCCTGTTTCCTTTTTTATCTAAACAGAGCAATAAGGACAGAATGTTTCAGGTATTTATTTTATTCCCTGGTCAGTTTCATCTCCCTCTTGTTTCCAGTGTGAAGGCATTTTCTAACCCACATCTCCCTCTAATGCATTGGTGATATGATGTCTTTAATTACTGTATTGGAGGTTTAATAATCCTCTTGACATGTTATCTGTGTTACACATCAGAGGCTGCAGCAGATGATGCCACGCATCTATACGCCGCAGTGGTTTTAATCTAATATGCTACCATCAGCTTGGAAATGTGTCTTTAGGGACGTTTCTCTAATTGGGTCAGTGTTCGATCAGCATGAACAGTTAAAATGCTGCCTGTTCTTCTGAGAACTTACATTTGATAAAGTATAATCTGTGCTTGGAGAGTATTCACAGCATCTGTTGCACTTCTGCCCGCCCTACGTGTCTCTCTCTCAGGTTTTTGCGTTTTGTTTTCCTCTTTCCTTTCTTTTTGAGGGTGAGGTCAGACGATGTGGCGCCTTGAAAATCCCTATGAGCCAGTTATATTTATTATTATATATATTACTCTCCTTTTTTTTCTCCCCTTGGCCATTACATCCCCTTTTTACTCCCTGCCATTGTCCGTCAAAGGTCAAGGTTCATGACCTGGAGCAGAAATGCAGGTCACAGAGTGAGCACTTCCACCAGCTGTCCAAAGAGCTGCTGAATTTCAGTTTGCAATCGGATACCGTGGACATCCTCAAGATTAATCCCACCTCCGCGTCCCACATCCAGAGGAAAATCCCACAGGTCATCGTTGGATTTGAAGAGCAACTGGAGACAGGTGGGTCAGTAGTCCCAGCCATACATTATCTTTCAGGGTTTGGGGTTTGTTTGAATTATATTTCCGTTAGTATAATGTGCTGCCTGAGCTCAGTGGAAGTCAATGCTACTGCTCTATCACTACTCATGATTCAAGCATCAACTAAAATGTCTTTGTGATCAGAATGAAAAGAGTCATATCCCCTGACAGCTCACAGACATAACCGCTGGATCAACTCACTCCTGGCCATAGGTGGACGCCATTAACAGCAAAATTGTTTATTCGGGATCAATATCGCCCCCTTAATTGATCACAGGCCTGATGTATGACACGAATGTGGTTCAGCACATTATTCTCACCTCACGTGGTGTAACCTGCAGAGGCAGCAGATAGGGCCCTATCAGCGATGTAGATTTATACAGTCTGCCGCAGACTATGGGTCTTTGAGGTGCTGGAAATCCTTTTTTATCTTTCCTTTCACTCAAAACCCGCTGATGCTTTTGTGCTAATGCATAATATTACTCACTGGCAAACCACAAGAGCCCAGAGATGCAGTGGATCCATGTTGTTGACTCAATTTCCTCAAGGAATGCAGCCATTTGCCCTCTTACGCTGCAGTTTTCAATATTCTATCTCCTTTATTTGTGTGTGTGTGTGTGTGTGTTTTCCCATGAGGACGTCAGTGGTGTTTAAGGACAGATGCATTACAGATGTTAATGGGGATAGAAGAGGCTTTGCCACATAGGGTCATTTCAACAGGAGATCGATAGCTGTGCAATGAGCAGCAAATGGGTGCAGAAGGAATGACACCTTCTCTTTATTTGCTACGGAAATCAATGTCTTCCAGGCGATGAGAACGCGACACATACACCGCTACTGATCTCCCAGTTCTTACCCTGCACAACGGAGACTGGAGACAAAGAACGACCAGAACTGCGGGCGATCAAATCCAGCACCGTGACGGACCGTCCCAGCAGCCCTCGACAGCTGACCCCATCAGAGGTGAATCTGAGTGACAACGTTAATGCGTTATCACATTTATGACTTCAGCCTCGGTAAATATTAGCTATCAATATCTTTGATTCTGTTCTCTATAGATGGAGGATGAGGCCACCCCATCGCCAAGGTCCAAGCCTCGCTACACAGGCCAGGTCCGCCTTTGCACTGCCCGCTACAGGTGAGCAAGACCCACCTCGTTGATTTTAGGCCACATAATCAAGTGTCTTATTTATGATTTTTTTTTTTTATTTCCTGTTTTTAGTTATAACCCTTACGATGGACCAAACGAGCATCCTGAAGCCGAACTCCCCCTTGTGGCTGGAAAGTATCTGTACGTGTATGGAAACATGGACGATGACGGCTTTTACCAAGGTGAGAATCACAAGAGACAAACGCTGGAGGCGGAGTTACCGTGGGAAATGAAATGAGCATTAAAGCAAGTTATAGAAATGAAAAAGAAGTCCATGTTTAGATGAGAGATAACAGGACACAAGGAAACATGTTTTGTTGCCCTTTCAAGTTTTTCACTGTCATGGTCTCAGAAATCTTGACAGCCACAACAAGCGTGAGAATTATCATGTTTTAATTATCTGACAATCAGACATAAATTCTGTTTTGTTTTTCTCAGAGAATCATTCACAAAATTTACAATATTCTTTGTGGCATTTACATAATTTTAAAATGAATGATCTGTACAATTATCTTGTTGACATTGTACAGTATGTGACATCAGACTATGACCTCATCAGAATAGGATTGTCTGCAGTCATCAGTGTAAACACACTGGCCGCTCTTGGTACAGTGAATGACAGCAAGAAGTCAAAACCCTGCACACTTTTCACAAGTGATGATAGATTCTCTTGTATAATCTCTTCAGAATTATGAAGGCTTCTCCATTAGTGGCAATCCTAATCCGCCGGCTAGAAATCCTGCAGCGGCCCCGCCACAGACGCAGCAGTACTCAGCTGCAGTGAGTCATTAGCTGTCGGCGGTGAGATTGCATGACATCGTGGAGGAGCCTTGTATTTACAATGTAGGAGGGAGACATAGGCCTCAGACCAAGCTGTTGTCAAGATGGGACCTCAGTCCCTGTTAGCTTGATGACTAATCCAGCGGGGCTCAACTTAATCATCCGCACACACACAGACAACACACACATCTTAAGGCCTCAGAGGCCTCTGTGGGAAAAGGAATTGACGGACGAGATGATTGGAAGGCAATATTCTTCCCTGTGGGGAAAAAATTCAGAGCCAGTTTTTTCCTGCAGTGTCGACGCACTCAGGGGTGTTCCTGGAAATATGAAAAAATCTGAGTTCAAGTTCTATAAGCAGTTCCTCGCTTCCGTGTTTACTTGAGAGTATAAAACAAGCATCAGAGAAGGAGTGGTACATCTGAGGGAATATTACATATTGTATATTTACATATCTCTGGCCCTCTGACTCATTCTCACTTTGCAAGAATGTCTGTTGTTTCTTTTTGTGTCCCAGGGGAGCTGCTGGATGGCCAGCGGGGACTTGTCCCCTCCAACTTCGTAGAGTTCGTCCAGGACAAGGAAAAACCCGCTGGGGAGGGAGGGGAAAACCTGGCCCCCCTGGACCATGCTGGCCCCCTGGCCTTGATGGCAGTAGATGGAGGATCCTCCCAGGATGGCCTCCAGGGCTCATCTAATGCCTTGGTTCCCTGTAGCAATGGGACAGGGGGGCCGTTTGACCCCGAGGACCTGGCTGAAGATGTTGTGCCTTATCCCCGAAAGATAACTCTGATCAAGCAGCTGGCACGGAGCGTCATTGTGGCCTGGGAGCCTCCACTAGTGCCTTTGGGCTGGGGGAGCATCTCTGGCTACAACGTGTTAGTCGACGGGGAACTCCGGGCCAGCGTGCAGTATGGGGGCCGGACCAAGTGTTTGCTGGAGAAGCTGGACCTGGATGGTTGCGTCCACCGGGTGTGCGTGCAGTGCGCCACTGACCGGGGCTTATCAGACGAGCTGCGGTGCACGTTGCTGGTGGGAGCTAACGTGGTCGTGGCGCCGTGCGGCCTACGGGTGGACGACATCCAGCGCGACACTGCCGAGCTCTCCTGGTTGCCTAGCAACAGTAACTATGGCCACACTGTGTTCTTGGACGGGGCTGAGCACGCCGTGGTAAAGCCAGGAAGGTATAGGCTGCGCTTCCTCAACCTGAAGCCCCTGACGGTGTACAAAGTCACGGTGTTGGCACAGCCGCACCAGGTGCCGTGGCAACTGCCGCTGGAGCAGAGAGAGCGGAAGGAAGCCGGCGTGGAGTTCTGCACTCAGGCTGCAGGTCAGCAAGTCTCAGTTCTGTACAGGCACAGAGTCAGCCCTACACACAGTTCAGATCAGATACTGCTCTGTTTACATCAGTATAAGAAAGCATTGCCTTACCATGCCACTGTTGTGTATTGTATTTTGTCTAGGTCCAACACCATATTGCAGAACAGGTCAGAATGAAGCACCAACGCTGGGTGGGGTCTCCCATACGTCTTAGCACTTAAATGATCTGTTTGTGCTAATTTGAATTAGTGCTAACATACTTCTGAAACAGATATTTACCTGTTTTTAAAATTTTATTACAGTTTTGAGATCAAAAAAGCTTTTCATTCACAAACAAAGCTCTGATTTGCCCCTTTTTAAAGCCAAATTCAAAAGTTTACTCACTGCATAGATCACATCACTAATTAGAGACTAGCCCCTGCATCACAAGATGTCATTAGTTATTACACCGGTGAGTCATTTCCTCAGCCTATGGCCTAGCCTACAAGAACCAGCTCTATAAAAAGCTGTGCCCGTCCACCACTCACACAGAAATGACCATTTTGTATCAGTGTGCATTTGCTTCTGCTTGAATGCAGTGGTGCATGTTTTATCCAGTGATCCTGGAGTGGATGACAAAAATCGGGCTTTAGTTAATCTCTGTGGATTGTGTGCTGCATGCTGAGACAGCAGAGTTTCTCTGTGGAGAAGCCTGCATTTTCCATTTTACCTTTTATTTTTTCATGCAGCACTGGACTAAAAGGGAAATAATCTGTACAATGACAACAATGATTGTCTTGTTAGAGTAAACCCACAATAAGTCATCATATACTTTCTGTAATCACATCGCTGTGCCTGGCGAATGACTCCTACATTTTCTCTGCATGGATTGTGTATCCGTGTAAGATCGTAAATGCACTTCTCTCTCAAGTTTAAAGATGCAGGGCAAAGTATAAATACATCAAGTTTGCTGTCTTCTGAATCCTCCGAATCTGTGCATGGTTGTGACAGTGCCCATCCGTGCATCTGACGAATGCCCCCTCACCCTCTTCTCATGTTTGTTGGTGATATTTTAACAATACATTATTAATGTTCTTTCATACACCTCTCTCCTCCCCCTCCAGGCCCTCCGCAGCCTCCCCATGATGTGCGGGTGCTCTGTGGGCAGGCACCGGGGGTCCTCCAGGTCTGCTGGAAGCCTCCCATCCTCTCCCCCACAGGCACGTCGAATGGGGCAAATGTCATCGGATATGCCGTGTGCACTAAAGGACAGAGGGTGAGTTAGCTCGCCAGTGTGCAACCAGTGTTGTTGCTCAGGCTGTTAAAGGAAGGTAATGAGTGAAGGAGGATTCAAGGGGACTTTGCTTTTGTGTGCAGCCAATAGAAGTGTGATAATACATACACAGACGAGGCGCTAGCGACCTCTGTCTCTGGTTGTAGCATCATCCCTGCCTTAAGCGGACACAGCAGTGCCACCTACTTGTGAATTGATATCAGTGCAAGCTTGGTGGACCTGTGAATGCATTAGAAAGTTCTCTCACTCCCTCTGGTGACTGCTGAAGTAAATGAACACATGACAGCTGAAATCAACGTTTCTACCTGCATTAACAGACATTTTGGTTTGCAGATAGCTGAGGTGTTGTTCCCAATGGCCGACTACGTCACTGTGGAGCTGACGAGGATTCAGTGCCTGGAGGCCAGGGAAGTCATCGTCAAGACGCTGTCAGTACAGGGAGAATCCCAGGACTCACAGGTCGCCGTCATTCCAAACAACCTGCTTGTGCCTCTACTTCCGATCCCCCTGCCCCCACCAATGCACCCCCACCCAGGCCCCGCTCCTCCCCACCACCACGTTCAGCCCCACCTCCAGTCCCCTCACCTTCCACACGCCACGCCTCAGCTTCCTGCTCCACCACAGGCACACGGACAACCGCTCCCACCTCACGCCCCGCACCCTCAACCCCATCCCAGACTTCCTCATCCAGGCGGACTTCCGCAACCCCAGCTCCGACTCCCACATCCCCAGCCGCAGCCCCTACATCTTCAGCCTCGCCCACCCCACCAAGGCCCCAGGCCCCAGCACCAACTGCCTCTGCTGCCCCACCACCAACCCCACCCTGTACCTCAGAGACCAGTAAGTGCCAGAGACCTGGATGCCAAAGAGCACGACGCCCACCATGGAGGAGCTGTCCCACCTGGTCAGCCCGGGTGGGAGCCCGCGCGCTCGCCTTCCTCCCAGCCTCCCATGCCCATGCAAGGCCACACCCTCGAGGCACCTCCCCCTGGCAATCCACGCTCCCCCTCCCCTCAGAGGATCCTCCCGCAGCCCAGGGGCACGCTCATCCCAGACACCATGGCCAAAGCCATTGCCCGGGAAGCAGCACAGAGGGTAGCAGCAGAAAGTGGCAAGGTCTGAAATATCATCTAATCACATGATAGTATAGATACCTGAAACACAACAACAACATGTGTCTCTGAAACACCCCTGTCTGTCACTCACACTGCTGGTTTGTCACATTTAAGGGTGACAGGAGGCCGGGCAGGTACGGAGAGCAGGGTCATTCATTTTACCAGCATCACTCCGATGAGGAAGAGGAGGACGAGGAAGGGTTTGCGCGTGGCCGTCGGAGAGGACCCTCTGTTGATGAGTTTCTTAGGGGCTCTGAGCTGGGGAGGCCGGTAAGACCAGCACGATAAGAGACAAATTCTGTTCTCCTTTCTCCAGCTTCACCTCACGTGTGTTTTACCAAGTGTGTGCGTGCGTGTGTGTGAGCGTGCATGCATGTTTGAGTGGTCGCATGCACGCACTTCTGTGTCCATGTCTGCAGTGATGTTTGCCCATCCATGTGTGTTTGATGTGTGCACGCATGTTATGTATGTATGTGAACTTAAACGACTGTGTCTGTGTGTTTGTTTGTGTGTGTGTGTGTGTGTGCCTACCAAAAGCCTAACTATAGTCACAATGAAGATTATCACAGCGAAAGCAGCCGGGGCTCTGACCTGTCTGACATCATGGAAGAGGATGAGGAGGAGCTGTACTCTGAGATGCAGCTGGAAGAGGGACGTCGGCGCAACTCGCACAACACACCCAAGGTGCAGTTCTTTGCACTTATTCTAAACCCAAGAGTAGGGCTGGGCGATATGACCTCAAATCAAATCAACAATTACTCTTTTACCTCCATTATTTTACAACACCCACCCCCAATGGGGCGCATCACGAAACAATGATCCTTCACTGCTTTTGTAACAGATCTTTATAAAAAAATAACTAAAAACAGCTGGATTCAGATTTACGTTCCTCGATGAAAATGGACAATAAAATTACAACACTGCGTCCCTGTATTCGGTAGGAATTCCTCCCTGTCTCCCCGTCCCTGCTGCCATGATCACATTTATTCAGTTTTCAAGCGATGATGTCGGATCCTGAACCTCATTTGAACCTGGGTGTCCGAATTGCACGCAGGAAAAATGTTTTTTCCAAAATAGTTTTATATATGTATCCTAATCTGTAGAGAGAATCAAACAAAGTAAACTGCAAATCCTGTAGCCTGCGCGTCCTAATAAACCCGACAGCTTGTGAATGCACACATTGGGGAAAAATATTAACTACATGAACTGACTTGAGCAAAATTGTGTCAGTTCCAGTTTACAAATGTCTCTTTCTATATATTTTGGATAAATTGCCCAGCCCTACCCAAGAGTCCTAACCACCCAAATTAATGATTCTCTAGTGAACCCTATGGGCACGGATACTTCAACTGAGTCTGCTGCCTCAACGTGCATTTGATATGTGTTGTTAGTGTGTGCTGAGTTTAAATCAGAGTTACAAATAGAGGAAGAGGGCAGAAGAATGGGTTTGAATGCGTCAGCCCACGGTCGAGCGAGGCAGAGTCAGTCTGACCCTTTCATGAAAAGAGAGACTTTGTTGCAGAACCACAAAGAAAGACGGACTGGGTTTAAAGGTGCAGCCTCCATCCCTTTCATGAGGTTATTTGCTGCCAGGTTGATGGAGCCGACGTCGGCTCTCCACAGAAACTACGCCAGAGGAGACAGAGGCTTATTTGTCTTTGCTGTTTGAGCAGCATGAATTTTAAATTAACACATCCAGAGAAACTGGAGCAACATCGTCAAAGTTTGATATTCCACCATGAGTGGGCAATTCCTGCTTTTGTTTCATGTCATTGTGTGGAATCCTATCTATTATCACAGGTTTTTTTGGTTTATATAGAAGTTGTGTAGCAGCCTTGGTGAGCGGTGCAGACTGTGAGCAGGATCAGAGGTTATGGCTGGGTCTGGAAAAACTTTCATGTTAAGCCGAAAACAGTGAGAGCTAGTCTGTGTTTGAGTCGATTGCGATTGAAGTTCTCAGCTTTGTGGAGAGAGACGGTGATTTACAGCCTGTCAGAGGCAGACAGGAGTCATCTGAGTTCCGACAGATCAGTGTTACTCATCTGTTCAGGTTCTAACTTATTATTTAACCATGTCTTTAGAATGTGCTTCATTTCCTGTGGGCTTGTGTGTGTTGGAGTGTGTCTATACGTCTGTTTGTTGTGTGCCTGTCTGTGAGTGCTGCATGATTTTGTTTACATGGAATTTGTACTAAATGTGACTTGTTGGATTGTTTGTTTATTTTTCGGTCACATACTATTTTGCAAGTTTGTCCACGCAGCTGTGAGCAAACTTGTGAAATATCTAATGTTGGTGAATGCTTCCTGTGTTCTGTGTGCGTTCCAGACAAACACCCCGGGTGGGGGCGGTCACAGCCGGGAGGCGGGGAGAAGAGTTCATCATGGCGGTCCTCAGCCTCAGAGACGACCTCTGATGGTCCCTTCCATTGGTCAGTATGGGAATGTGGCTGTAGAGAGAAATGAAGGGAAAGATGTCTTAATAATAATAGTTGTTTCTCTGTTAAACCCTCCATGAGCTTCTGTGTCTCCAGCTCACCTCTGTGTGTACGAACCATGCTCATGCCCGTCACTACCTGAACATAAAGTCAGATGATGTTGTAGAGAATATTATGATGTGCAGTTGCTCTCCTGTGTGCATGTGTAGCAGTTAGGTGACAACATGAATCTTCAAGTTGACCTTTTGGAAGGGGAAGTTGTGCTTTGCGTTGTAACCCCATCACCCTTTGATTGGTGTTTCCCGTAGAGGTAACCTCTGAGAATAACAGTGAGGGAAACCTCTCCCCCATCACCGAGGATGTTTACTATGGCAAGGTAGCTCGCCACAGGACATGGTCATCCCGCAGGCACATGGGCGGCAGCAGGTCTCCCCATGGTATGTGCCTGCAGTCCTGTTTTTAACCACCACAGCATGGCAACAGAAAGGCCACCACCGACTGGCAGCTGGCAAACCGTAGCTGTGGACACTTGCAAGATGCCTGTTTCTCTGTCTCCAATAATAATAGTGATTATTATGCTTCCAGTTGAACAGCATGACTGCACTGCATTGAACTGGTGGACCCACTGGCACAGAGCGGGGGTCCAGGATGAATGTTTCCACAGTTGCAGATGATAAATGATTGATGGACTGCTCAGTGAATGCACCACTCACTGCACTGAACTGATGCCTGCCATGTATCCCCCCCCTTAGTGGTACAAACACACCCGACCACACTCACCACAGAGTGTCTGTGCATGAACTCCTGAACAGAAGGTAGACATTAAAGGATGACTACACCCTCACTGCTTTGTGTTTCTGTAGACTTCTGTCGGACATTTGATTCTGAAATAGCAGCAGTTGTTCCAGCAACACATACAAACATCAGTCCAGTTAGCAGACCGTCTGAAGGTTGACTCAGACCTGATGCTTTTCACATCATCATCAGCTCCACAGTTTTACACTTTGCTAGCAGGTACACTTCGCACAACACCTCTTCCATTTCTGCTTAATATCCGCTGCCATGTGTGGAGAGATAACTCTACTTTATACAGAAAGTATTTCTTAGATTTTTTTTTTGTAGTTTGCATGTCAGTTGTGTGTGTTGTTGATGTTGTCATGTGTCCCTGAACCACGTCTCTGCATCGCACCATGGTTTTGTCTTGCTCCTCATTTGTCCCTCACCGTGTGTACAAACACAAGGATGGAGATAAAGCACATGTGTGGTCGGCGAGTGCATGTGCGACAGCAAAGGATGGAAATAGCTGACTGAGCAGAGATTTCTTCCTGCATGCCTACAGGCACAAATATGACTGGACAAGGAAATCAAATCTGTCATGCAACACAATACATGATCAAATCAATCTGATTTAAAAAGAGGAAAACCCTCCTCCTTGATTTCCTTTGGTTGAAGCATGGCTTAGCCTCACCACTCTGTAAACCTAGGGACTATAGATGGACATGGTAGAGATGTTTTTGCCACCTGAGTTCTGCTGAGCTCTGAAATCTGCCGCACAGCTCAAACACAGGCTCATTTCACCTGAGACAAAAATAAAACATCTATAAAAAACAAATCTCCTACAAAGCAGCTGTTTCTTCTCTGAAGTGATGCCGGATTTTCTTTTTCATTTGGTCTCCATCTCTCGTCTATTTAAGATGGATACAGAGATCGCCGCTCTCCCACGTACTACGACGAGTCAGAGACCGAGGAGACTTTCCGGATCTTCGTGGCCCTCTTCGACTACGATCCTCTCTCCATGTCACCTAACCCCGACGCAGCTGACGAGGAGCTGCCCTTCAAAGAGGGCCAGATCATTCGGGTGCGGATGATTAAAATTTGAGAATTTCTCCTCCGACCTTTTTTTTTTTTCCTTCTTTAACATCCTTTAACATGGCTCTGTCTCTCCAGGTGTACGGTGATAAAGACACAGATGGGTTCTACAGAGGAGAGGTGAGGGGCAGGATGGGGCTGATCCCCTGCAACATGGTGTCAGAGATACGAGCGGAGGACGAGGAGACCATGGACCAGCTCATCAAACAGGGTTTCCTGCCTCTCAGCACCCCTGTGGACAGAATAGGTATAACACCGTCACACACACAGAAACACAAGCATTAGGTGTCGGCAAAACACCTCTGGTTAAAACTGCATGTATCTCCACTTCCAGAGCAGAACAGGAGAGGCCTGCGTCGGGATCAGGCCTCGAGGAGGATGGTGGCTCTGTATGACTACGACCCCCGAGAGAGCTCCCCTAATGTCGATGTGGAGGTATCGAGCTGAATGCCAGACTCACGCTCATGTTATATATTAGTTTGGGGACTTTTATCTCAAACTAGTGTCATCGACCCAAAATATAACTGTCTCCGTGGTTGGACAAAATAATGAATATATGATAAACTCTTATTTTGCACTACCTTTACAAACAGCTTACACTGGTACGTAGATAAACATGAATGAATGAAAGTATAAAAGCTTAAAATCAGTATATCCTACTCGTGTCTCCTGATAGGCTGAGCTGACCTTCTGTGCTGGTGACATCATCGCTGTGTTTGCCGACATCGATGAAGACGGGTTCTATTACGTGAGTGCTGCTTCTCCCATTAACACTTCACATCTCAGCATGCAAGGATCTTGTCTCTCCTGGGTTATCATTTTATTCTCCAGTACAAACGGAAACTGACCCGCCGGCTCCCCCCCTTCTCTCGTCCGCAGGGTGAGATGAACGGCCACCGTGGTCTGGTTCCCTCTAACTTCCTGGAAGAAGTGCCTGATGACGTGGAGGTGTATCTGACCGATACTCCGTCCCACTACCCCCAGGAAGAGCCTGCCAACCGGCCGCCCGCCAACTCCGCTGCCGCCGTCCCCGAGGGCAAACGGGTACATCATCATCGCCGCTCTCAGCGCTAGGCCCTGTGTTCATCCATCCTCCGTCCTCTCTCTTGATTTCCGTCTCTCGCTTCCTCCACTTTGCCGTCTGTGTGCCGTTCATTGTGTGTGTTTGTCCATGTGGTGACAGTGGTGACTCTGTACAAACTAACAACTCCCCCGCCCTCCCCTCCTCCTCTCACCCTTTTGGAAAGGGGACAAAAATCCTGTGTTGACACCTTTCTGAGAGAAAGGAAGAAGCAAAGCCTGACAATGGACAGAGAGAGGATAGACTGTGGGAGCTCTGTGGGTGACTTATGCATGCAGCACTGTTGGAGGAGGACTTGAAAAAGGCTCAGCTCATTCCTTACACGCCGTAATTTGGTACCTCTTTGCACTGAGACAAAAACCTTGTGGTTATTGTGTGTAATTAAAAAAATAAGTGCTTTATTAACACAATTGCTACCCAGTGACACAGAAGAAGAAAAGTTAAACCAGAGAGGAAAGCATGCCTTTTTCAAACTTGATAACTTTTATATTAACTTTCTTGGCTCGACTGCTGTGTTTCCTTAAAGAGGCTTTGTTTCTTTATGTATATTGCACACACACATCAGATCTATTTTTCAGCCATGTTGACAGTGGATACGCCATGTTTGCTCTGAGCTCAAGAGACAGAACTAACCGCAGCACTGACACGTCCATACTGTATTGTTACAATAAACAATAAAAGAAGAAATTGGATATTAAAAAACATTCTTTTTTTCCTGCTCTGTGTTCGTGTGTGTTGGTGTCGTTGTTTTTCAGTTTTCATAGTGGTGTTTTTCTTTACCCGACGGTGACGATGCTGCCACGTCTGATTTCGTTTTTTTGTTTTTCCTCACCCGCTTGGCAAAACAAAACAAACAGAAGAAGATTGTTCATTTCACACCATAAATGGCTCTGTCTGCCTCGTACAGTAAGTCGGCAACTTGAGATACCAAACTCGCGGCTCTAATGCACACAGCCGGTCACAAGGAAGACTCTTAGACGCTGCTAGAATGGAAACACCTGTCAGGTTTCCTCCGTGATTTGCTTCCTGATAACAGATGGAAAAAAAAAGTTTATTTTCTCACATCTCTGACAGAATCGAACACACTTTTAAAGGTCTACTTGTTAGTTTGGAGTGATCCATACTCTGACTTCATAACATGTTAAATTTACAAAATCTGGATTTTCATTTGGATCTGCAGCAACTTCAGAGACGCTGTCCTAGATATCAGCCCGTTTAACAGTCCTTAAACACCTTATCTGGCAATGTTAAAGAAATAAAATATTCCACTTTCTTGACTAATGCAACATCCTCCCACTGATTTTTTTTAATGTGTTAATGGTTTTGCGTTATCCGCTTACCAAACCATGTCCTCCTCAGCAGAGTCCCAGTAATGTTCACTGAAGTGGTGGAGCGGTGCATCGTGCTGCTGCATTAGATGAGAAGCCTGGTATCTACAGTTGCGTCCCTGGGTGTTGTTCTGTATATGATCGTACTGTATGTTCCTGATGGTGGTCCTCTCCAGCTCTGTGGTGTGCTAACTGCATTTAATGGCTTCCTGCTCATGTTTCCCCTCTGCATACATGTACTCTCACTGTGTGTGTGTGAACATGACGTATGTCTCTACTGTGAACAGGGCGATTATTCCTATTTATTTACATGAGGCAAGGCCACTCGTAGTTCAACACGACACCGTGGATTTGATTCATCCCTGAAAGCAGCTCTCTGAACCTGCTTTGACCAGCATTCATTCTTTAATCATTCAAAAATGTCCCTGCCCCCCAAATGATGTCACATCTTGGCCACAGACTGACCGTGTGTCTGTGTCCGTCCCCTTGTAATGCGCTGCCCCCACCCCGCCCCCGCTCCCTC